>OW796113.1:4908225-5440657 GCA_941860345.1 Chrysodeixis includens | reverse complement strand
TGTCGGTAAACGGATCAAACAAGTGTATCGTGGTAAGAGGCGTCCTTATCGCAAGACAGTACATGCATCAAGGGAGGGATTACAAACTTTTGGTGAAAATTATAAACAGTCGTTTTAATTTTAAATTGGGCTGATAATTTATTTTTGTAATACCCAATAAAATAAATATTATTGTTTTTATATCAATATTTAAAAATTAATAAATTAATTTTATTTCGTTCTGGTCGGTCCATTCATTTCGTTCAAGATAAGCAAGTCTTGTACGGCTTTTTCATCCTATAAGTTGTTGTTTATTGAAACGATGTTTTTATCTCGCTTTACTTTTTGTTACATAACGTAAACGACGATTACGATTTATTTCAAAACTACTGAATTGTTTTTAAATATTC
The DNA here is from genome assembly GCA_941860345.1 of Chrysodeixis includens. Classification (NCBI taxonomy): domain Eukaryota; kingdom Metazoa; phylum Arthropoda; class Insecta; order Lepidoptera; family Noctuidae; genus Chrysodeixis; species Chrysodeixis includens. The sequence continues at coordinate 5,440,268 of OW796113.1, read as the reverse complement.
ACCATTAGGAAACTACATCATCCCTGAGTAACTCTGTATATAATTCCAATTGTAATAAGTTTTTAGCCTGTGGAAGAATCTGTCTAGATCATTAAAAAGCTATATAACAAATTATACGTGGGCGAGGCCGCGAGCGGAAAGCTAGTAATAAAATAAGATTAACCTAAGTATGTCAATTTTCCACACTTGAAGTAAGTACATTTAAATCACTTACGAGCGCATTAACATCTCAACACAAATATTAATTACTGTTTTTCGAGACAATTGACTTGTTTCATATTAATTGATTCAGAACAGGAACTCCTGATGACCTTTCTCAATAAGTCAAGTTGAGCAGCTAACGAGGTTTTATCCAATAATTAAGTAATTTTTAAGTAATTATAGCTTACATTCGCACCGTATGTCCTTCGGTACTTAAGTATAACTTAATTGGAGTTAACAACAGATATTTGTGTAATACGTGTGGTCCAAGTTATGTGGGTGGTAAAAACTAAGGTACTTGTGTTTTTGGAGAAAGAAATGATATGTATTGTATTCAAATATGGGAATGTGTGTCACTCGTGCCGTTATGAGGTACGGAGTAGCTAAATATTAAAGTGAAAAAAAGACTTTTTATTACGTCGTATATTATTTTCGTATATTATTATTTCATTATTGTTATTCAGAGTCACAGAAATAAAACACGAAGCAGAAAATCAGTCAATCCTTTATGTCCTTTTTGTCTTCCATTGGAAATCCTCATGGACTTCGTCAGGGGGTTGACGAGGCACCCCCACTCCTGCCGAACTTTTACTGGCTAAAACTACTGGAGCCTCTAGCGCCCTCATCTGCCTATGGCCACGGGTATGGGGTTCGGTTTCGCATTTGCCGCGAAAAAGAATATTACTGTAGATCCTCTCTAAATCCAATCTTAAGGGGCTTTCTACCAACTCTTAAAAACAGATTTGCAATACTATTCCACGCTAACTAGTGCACCGTCTTGGGTCCAAAATAAATAAATACTCTACGACTTTCACACAATGCATTTTAGTCTCAAACTGAACAGAGCTTGTATTTTGAGTAGGTACTAGACAACTGATTAACACACAAACATTTGTCCTGGGTGGGGATCGAACCTGCAACCTCTGGTATAGTAGTTAAGGCCACTAGCCACTAGGCAGACAGACCAGTCAAGTTAACTATAACAAAGCTTAGTATTTCAACAGGGGACGGTATGCCCACATAAAATAGGTACTCTTTTTATATTGTATGTGAATACTAATGGATACTACCTAATCAACATGATGTGTTGTGTGATTGTTCCCAGTATTCTGATTGCGACCCCACGGAGTATTCTGTGAACCCATTTAGAAGCGGTTTTCTCACGACTGTGCAGCAATACTTCACTACATAAATATGTATGGCTTGATTTGTGCGATCTACATGTGTTGTGAGGTTTTTTATTAGTATTGATTGGTATAGGTTCAAATAGGTAGGTCTTTCTTCTATTCTCGTTGTGGGAATGTCAAAAGTCTATGGGTATGGATAGTATAAATCTATTTTCTATAATAACTACTTAACTTACGTAAAGGTACTTGAATATTTCTAAATACATACATATTATAAACAAATCACACCTACAAACAGAACAAAAGATCGTGTTAATCACACAAACATTTGGCCTGGGTGGGAATCGAACCCACGACCTCCATTACAACATTCAGAGCCACTAACCACTAGACCATTGCCATTCAAATGGCCAGTCATAATCTATATATATAAAACTCTTCCGTTACTGACTGACTGACTGACTGACTGACTGACTGACTGACTGACTGACTGACTGACTGACTGACTGACAGACAACGCACAGCCGAAACTACTGGTCGCAGAAAGCTGAAATTTGGCATGTAGGTTCCTTGAGATATGTAGGGGTGCACTAAGAAAGGATTTTTGGAAATTCAACCCCTAAGGGGGTAAAAAGGGGTCATAACGTTTCTATGAAAAATCTTATACCTTGGGTTTATAAACTTGAAACTTAGCACAAACACGTATATGGTCAAGTAAATAAGTTTGGCATTATAATTTTTTCCAAACTACCTTCCAATAGTGATTTAGGGGGTTGCGATTGGGTGACTGATTGACTTTCGCGCAGCCATAACCGCTCGGTGTAGGAGTCTAATATTTTGAACAAAGCTTCCTTTACTGACAGGAGTGAGCATTAAAAAAAGATTTTTGGAAATCGTACTCCCAAGGGGGCGAAAAGGGGTAAAAACGTTTCTATGAAAAATGTTATTCCTTAGGTTTATAAACTTGAAAATTGGCACGAAAACGTACATAGGCAAGTAAATAAGTTTGGTAATGTAAGTTTTTCCAAACTACCCTCCAATCGTGATTTCGCGGGTGTGATTTGGTGACTGATTGATTAACCCACAGCCGAAACCTCTCGGTATAGAAGTCTGATATTTTGAACAAGGCTTCCTTTTGTAACACAATTGACCACTAAGAAGGGATTTTTGGAGTAGCAAGCCCTTAGGTAGCGGGCGGGGGGGGGGGGGGGAGGAGATCAACTGATACTTTTAATTTTTCTAGACGATGTTTTTGTCTCGCTTTACTTTTTGTGACATAACGTAATCGACAAACTCCAAAACTACTTATCGTTTACAAATATTCACCATTAGAAAGCTACATCATCCCTGAGTTATTCAAGCAGTATAATATAATTCAAATTCTAACAATTTTTTAGCCTATGAAAGAAAGTCCTGTCGAGATCATTAAAAAACGTCACAATCCCAAATTACACGTGGGTGAAGCCGCGAGCGGAAAGCTAGTAAAGCATAAAACAATTGACAACCAAACATTTACGGAATCTTACACCACAATTGTAATCCTTCATGAAATATTAATTCATCGTCTGACGTCTGGTACTCTACCTAACACCAATACATGTTCTTAAGGAGTTTATTTATACCGTCCATATTTATTGGTTTCAAACAATGGGTCATGAATGAGTACCGCAAGAGACTGCACGCAGACTTGGACACACATGAACAATTTAATTGATATTCAATTATCGCCTTTATTTCTATAGGCATAGAGTTCATGTTGAATTTAGATTTCCGGAGTGCGAGTTCCAGATTTACGGATCCTAAATCTTATATTATTTAGATGTCCTAGACGACTGATGAGTATTTTAAACACGTAATTTATTTAAGCGTTGACAGAATAAATTTACGAGTCCTTTAAATTAAAATTATCTATAAATAAAAACCGGTCAAGTGCGAGTCTGACTCGAGACACTGATCTCATACAAAAATAGCTAAAGAGAAACCTATCAGTATAAAATACATATTTATTCAAGGTCATTTTCGTAATTTCTTCTTTGTTTGCGTTATAAGACGTTGCTACGTACCAAATTTCAAGATTCTGAGTCCAGAAAGTACTTAGTTATTAGTTATTGGTTTTTATTCCCTTGCAAGCGTCGAAAATTTGCGGCATAAATGGTTGATGGTATTGGCTTAAAAGATTAAAGTTTATTTTTCACGGCTTCAAGAGACATCAGACCTGAGTATTTGATATGAATTTCAGTTCGATACCGCCACGCGTTCCCGAAAAAAGGGTCTTGACAGACGGACGGACAGACTGTCAACAAAGTGATTCTATAAGAGGCTTTCTTTTCGAGCTAAGGAACTCTAAACGCAAGGTGCTCACTGCCTTTGCGACCTAAGTTCCGTACAGTACCTACAGTAATTTAATTATTTCAGAAGATTAAAACTACAAATCGTCATTCCTTATAGTCTTTCTAAATTAGCTAGGTGTTGTAAATGAAAATGAAATAAGTTTTGTGGCTAACGGCCATTGGAAATACCAAACAGTTATAAAGTTAGAAGATAAAATACGGCTATAAACTCTGATTAGGTTTTGGCGTATGGCGCCATTGTATGCAATTACCGTTTCTTGTTCCGGAAATTAACATACACGTGAAGAAAATAACTAGGAATTGCTAGACATTGAATAAAGTTTAATACTAAAAACACTAATACTAATTAAACTCCGTTGAATTTCTAATTATACCTTACTATTCGCTTTTTATTTTTTCTTTTGTTTCTCTCTTTGTATTCTTAAACAAATTAATATTTTAAAGGCATTTCTCAAGTAATCATTTTTTTACATGCTCTATTCAATTAATATGCAACAAGTAGATGGGAAAACCTTAGAATTGAATGACGGACCCCTAAATAATCGTCTAGTCACGTAAGTCTGATGTTTGATTGTTTCCAAATTTTTATTGTGTGCAAAGATTATAAATAAGGACGTTATAGTATTTCGTAATACATTCTAATCACACGTCTGTCGTGTACGGTCAGCAACAGAAGTCGGTTAACACGATACGATTTTTGTAAGACTTGTCCACAAATGGATGGATGGATTGTGTAAAAGATGATATGGCTGCAAAGAATGTTGCTTACGAGATGGCGTCAGATTGGAACGTGTGGAAGAAGATGACATGCTGCGTCGACCCCAAATAATAATTGGGATAAGACAAGGGAATGATGATGATGTCCACAATCAATTTTAATGAATGAACAAAATACATATGCTGCTTAGTACAGTTGTACTAGTTTTACTGAAAAATCCTTGCATTGTATATCTGACTATTCCGACTTGTGTTGCTAACTGTACCTACATATTATAGTACATATTTAGATGCATTCTCACGAACAAAATATGGAATAGCCCTTTGTTTTTGAAAACGTATGAAAATGTGCGCTTAAAAACGGTCATAATATACCTATAATATGACCTTTATATGTTTCTTACGTACATATTTAGAGGTAATAAGGATACTATAGTAGTATAAAAGTAGCTGTTATTATTATATTACTGTTTATGCTTCTTTATTTAATCCAAAGAGAATGTTGTATTGAATATTAATAATATCATGGTCAATGTGGCGATATCAGCTCCAATGCGAATAGTTTTGCTAGTCCAATGATATATTCAAAGCTGAACGAAGGAATTTTCGCATCCCTTTTTTGTTAACGCGGGGGAATTTTCATGGATACCTACCTCCTCGGGTAGGAATAAGTGGGTAGTATCAGGCTCTTATTAACTAAACCTAAACCTAATCCTCTCCCGCATTTGATTCGTGACAATGCATAGCCACTTATCACGCACCATGTTTCCTCACACCTAGTAAACTAACTTCTGCCTACGGCTTTGCGTCAAGTAAGCTTATGATCCAAATTTACCCCTCGTTATCGTCATCAACCTTAAATAACCCACAGCTGGGAGTGCTGGGCATAGAACTCTCTTTGTTAATGCAATTCTTTTCTATTTTTTGCCAGTCGTATACATAATGGTTTCCTGCTATCCTAAATTATCAGATTCGATCCAGGGCAGCAGTGACTCCATTACAAAACCTTACCAGACAAAGCAAAGTTTTGCAATTAAAATAATACCAAGTAGGCGTGAATTAACAGAAGTTATAGAGCTAAACATATCCTTCAAGGTGGGACATCTTTTATTATTTAATTGTACGTCATAAAATACGCCTAAGTAAATAGTTGTAATATTTTATGGCGTAGGTTATAATACGCGGTCTTTAGTGTCACTGCATAAGGAAACATGTTTTGACAGTAAACTTGACATATTGTCAAAACAAAGCGAAGATCGAGATAGCTTTTGTTCCTTTGAATGATGACTAATAAACTTAAAATACTACTGAGTTGTAACTGAATGATTGTTCGAATGGTTGTCGCTAATAAATGGTCATAGATTGTATATCAACCCTTTAATTGTGAGTTAAATAATGTTTCAGAATAAAAGATTGTGAAATAAGGTTGAATGCAGAACAGTAGAGAGCGGTAGAGTTACGGCTTTGCGCGAATTAACCAATTAATTATCATATGTTAAACTATAACGACTGCTGTAAAACTTATACTTAAATACTTAAATAATCAGCTTTACATATCAATACGAATCTAACACTTAACACAAACACGTTTACTCCAATTTATGTGTCACATAACCTATTCTAAGAGCTTAGACTTGCGAAAGTTCACAACTACCACGAATTACGAATACTTAATCATTTGTACTTAATTCTTGACAAATTGAGTGTGGGGAAATCTATTGGTCGTAAAGTACAGAGTGGCTTACAAACCAGCGTCTCCGAAGGTTCGGACAAACGGCGCCGGCGCTTCGAGTAATCTCAAGATTTGTGTGTTGCCCAACCTGACACAAGTTAACGTATAGGAGCGGTTTCAGTTCACTTTTATTAGAAACCAGTCGCCGGCGACTGCGACTTCTCCCACGTAAATAATTTAGTTTTGCAGAATGGTACTTTATGTGCTAATCAAGGATACATTTTACGTCTATATCGAACAGGTACTTAGATTTGTTTCAACTGATTTTGAAATGGCTTGACTTAGTGCCGACTAAATTTACGAGACATAATTTCGAGAAATGTGTTGCGGTTTTCGTAATAAATTTATAATTATTAAAATGCATTATCCGCATTACTCAATACCTCTATAAGTAATTTACATCATCAAGTATCGTTTATTTCTTACACATAACCAAGCTATCATCCTAAATTGTAAAAATAACATCGTTGCCTCTATTTTGGGCGGGTAAAGTGTACCTACTGCCATTCTGACAACCATTAAAGATTGTCTAAAACAGTAGTCATCAATAACATCTATTCAAAAGCAAACAAATTGCTTAAGCTAAGTACTCAGTAGCATTATACACCTTAACGCATCGAAATAACATATTCAATCAAAATCTTTGACATAACGTTAAATCAAATAGAATCTTAATAAGACAAACCGGTTGGTATCCGTGCCGTGTGCGAGCTATGTTGCCTAAATCCTTGTAAAATACCTAGTAATGCACCTCTTAATGCCAAATATACAGAATTGAAAAGGTTTATAAATGTGAGCAGTTAATTTAAATTGCTGTTTAATTGTTTATCTTGCTGTTGTAACTGTGTAAAAAGGTTGGATGCGTTGCGAATGTTTGTAGTTTTGTTTGTTGCTTCTTTATACGGATTTTGGTGGATAGGGTCTCATTCACTTTTGGATATTTATCATGGAAGAAGGCTGTTTTGGAACTCGCCGAAGCTTTAAAAAAACTTAACGAATCCTAAGACCTAAAGCAAAGGCATGGACCAGCGAACTGGGGTGTTTTAGGAGGCCTAAATCCAAAAAATAAAATATCGCGCGTACATTTCGCAATAAAGGTTAAGTCATTCGATTTTCTTCCAACAAAACGCAAAGAGACATCAAAGAAAGTTATTGTAATTTATTTTGATACAACAAAGAATACTGGCTGAAGTACAAAGGTCAGTCAACAATTAATCAGTGCCAATATCCTTTAAGGAATTGCTTCGTGATTGTGTGACAAACATCTGAATGTTAGCACGTGCATTTGTTTTCTCCCGGCTGTGATTCATAACGCCATAGCTTGCCATAGCCTTAGTCCAGGCGTTCCATACAATTATACAAAGAACTTCATGGTAAATGGTAACTTTCACATCCTGTCTTATTGGCAGAAATTTAAGCTAAATGAGCCAATTATAATTTATATGGTCTGTGTTAGTGTTAGCTTTCTTATAGCTGATGTCGAAACGTGTCCAGTTTATATTTTATATATAAGATGCAATTGTAAATAAACGGTAGTTACAATATAGAGATGAAAAAAGTTATGAAGTTAGTACTTAAGGGGCTACCAACACCCCTTTATGGAAGACTGTCGCTACAGAGGAAGGTGTGCTGGACATGAATTTAGATGGATATAGGGGAAAAGGGCAACCAAAGAAACGATGGATGGATTGTGTGAAAGATGATATGGCTACAAAGAGTGTTGCTTGCAAGATGACGTCAGATAGGAACGTGTGGAAGAAGACGTCATGTTGCGCCGACTTCAAATAATAATTGGGATAAGGGAAGGGGAATTACTTTCGCTACAGAAGAAAAGAGACGCTGCTCTACGTGTGCCCTGACTCGCTTTCACAAGTGCAACAATCTTAAAGAGATTATGGTAGTTCCTCGATATCTATATAAAAAGCTTGTTGTTTACAAACTTGCAGTCCACGCATAAATACAACTTTTATTACTCGCTACACTATTAGTACTTTACATGCACTTATCACAACAGACATGTGTATTGCCGACAATAATGACAGTAATTCCCACGTACTTAATATATCACACTTAGTGCTTACTTAGTACAAAAGAGAGCCGATCGGTAAACAATATTGATAGTGACACCGATGTACTTTCAACCTACGCAACATGCAATTATCACGATTTTATCCAGAGGTAATACGACTTACGGTGTAAAGGTACATACTTTGAAGTTATGGGGATGAATAGATATCGGATTAAAAGGTAAATAATTTGTAATATGCATGAAAAATACATGAAATATGCACGTAAAACTGGAATCATATGCAAAACAAATTATTTTATACGCTTTTGTTGTATTTAAGTTTGTAAAGATATAACTTTTAGTTTTATAGTAATGTACATAGTAAATCACTACATAGTATAAAACAAAGTCGCTTTTTCTGTCATGTGTCATGTTGTATGCCCCTATGCACGCTCAAATCTTTAAAACTACGCAACGGATTTTGATGCGGTTTTTTTTAATAGATAGAGTAACTCATGAGGAAGGTTTTTATGTATAATATCATCCATTAAATAGTGGACAAATACTGTTATTTTTGAGGTTTCTAATGTGATGTCGCAAATAATTACATTTTTTCCGCTTACATTGCAAACGCAGGCTGAATCCTACGAGATTTATCAAAATAATGTACTAAGTATTGTACACAATGAAAAGGTCTACAGAAAACTCCGCGATGATATATGTCTATCTCTTATGGATATCCCACAATAACATTTTTTTGTCATTTACTTTTTACGACAAATACTGACTAATATTCGAAGCGATTTTAACCAATACAGCATTAATCCTTATCCAATTAAATACCTTAAATACATTGTTGATTTAATATAGATCTATTTGGCCTTTTACAGCATCTGATTTAAATCAATATTTTTGAAGATGTACAGATTTAAAAATTGCGGAACGTAGCGTTTACGGCGACGCGGCGCGGCGGCAGCGTGCCTATAAATGTTTTTATATGCCGCTATGTTTTTTTATAAACAACGTTCACAGTTTTTCTGTAGCGTATTTAGTATATCAGCATTGCACCCGTGCGAAGCAGGGGCGGGTCGCTAGTTGAAGAATAAAAAAAGAATAAAATCTTTGAAAAAATAAAATAAGTAAGTAAGTTGCCATCCATCCGGGTGTTGTCTAGATTGGTTCTGGTATTAGTTCCGAGCAGGACTACATTTGTTAGTCCGGCTTTGCCGCGATTAGTGAAGTTCTGCGGTCGGTGCAGTCACCACGAGATTTTCTTACATTAGAAAAAAGCTTGTGTGGGCCACACTGGACGATTGACATGTAGGGGTTTCAGAATCTGGGTTTTCACACGTTAGTGTCGATAATATAAACATTTTACTCGATTTTAGCTAATAATGGCTGAAATATGCTCGCATACATGAAAATAATTACTTGTATAATATAATCCGGTCTCTAGTGATGAATGAAAAATGTGATCCATAAATTACAAGGTTTAGAATCCCACTGGTCAGTAAAACAAAATAACACTCGATAAACAAATAGAGGAAACAGACCATAACCAAAGGAGTTTATTTCTTTATTCAGAATTCGATGTGCTACGCCATAAACTCTATAAGCTGTGTTTCACCTTTTCACAAACATTCAATTTATATACCAATGTGGCAACTCAAAATGCTATTAGCCGATCGTGGGATGGAACCTAGGAAACTAATATTTGGGAATCAAATCTGCAGCACGGGTAATATTCTGTAATCTGGCTGACTCTTTTATAATATTACTAGCGACTCGCAACAGCTTCGCACCGGTGCAATATATACCTCTTTACTTATAATCCTTCCTTTTGCAACATTCTATTGAAAGAAATCGCATCAAAATCCATTGCGTAGTTTTAAAGATCTAAGCATGCATAGGGAGAGACAGATGGGAAGTTTTGTTTTCTACTATGTAGTGACTATGAATACAAGAAAGTAAAACGATAGTACCAGTAGTACGATCTCATTCAATTGACTTAAAATTTTAATCATCGAACTTGATAGGAACCTAATAAACCTCTTTGTATAGTTTGTATGAAGGCTTTACTCAACTATTTATAGTAACCAAAGCATACAGAAAGAGTAACGTTGAATGTTTCTTAAAGTGCCAAGATCCGGAACGTGGAAGCTTGAAGCGAGTCGCAGCAATAGCCAAGACCACATTCTATAATTACTTACAAGCGGTGAAACGGACAAGGACCGACGCACGAACATTTGTAGTTTTCTAGCCATTTCCTAGGAGTAGACGTGACGATATGTATTGGTGTTTAGATAAATCACCCTGTGTAAAAAGGCTGCTGTTTAAAATGCGGGGATGTCCTGTCATTATCATAAATCAATGAACAGTCGGGTTCTTTAACTCATTTAGCCATATAAAGTGTCTAGATCTGTGATTTGTTGGCACCTTTTATAAGTTGCTAGGTTGTTGTTGCTTGTTTTCTTCTTTTTAAGTTATAGACATTCGACGTTGCGGTATCGTTGGCGAGGTTAAGGTCCAAAAAAGTGATGTTGTGCGGACACCAGACTCTCCTATAGGCTTTTTATTTTTTGGTATCTTAGTAGAAATCCTCATAGACAACCCTTCGTAAGGGGGTTGACGGGTGTGACTTCGACCGGCTAAAACCACTGACGCGTCCTCATCTGCTTATGTATTTTTTTTCTTTCTTATATGTAACTTCGGTAAGATTATTTTTGTAGAATGTATACGTAAGATTTATCTATAACATATATGTAGGTATTTAGAAATATAAAAGCATGTAAGTTGTCTAGAGCTCATAATGCAAGCTCCGCTAAATTTGAGACTAGATGGCGTTTTTATTATAAATACTAGATTATATTATATGTATACTCAAAGGATTGATAAAGGAAACTTTCGCACAGGAAATCAAACAACCCTCAAGGTTCATTTATGAAAATACCTACCAATACTTACACGACAGTCAGTTATAATTGCTACACATATACTGTGTATTAAACAAGCAGTTTATTCGTTGATTTCCGCAGTTCGTGATATTTTAAACATGTACTGTCAGTGATCCAATCAATTACGTGTTGTGGTGATTTATGTCTGTTTGTTTATGCGTTACTAATGGCCGTTTATAATATTATTTAAAATCTATGAACGATCAAGGACACTATAATATAAGTAATCTTTACAAATATTGTAGAAGTATAGTTTGTGAGGTTGTATTATAGAGAGTAATCTCTGGATGTATAGAACCGATTTTGATAATTCTTTTAAAATAGAAAGCCATGTTTTATGAGTATCATAGGAATATTGAAGTAAGAAAGTTTATCGCCCAACGAGTCACTGTAACTAATGTTTTAACTGTAGTATAATAATAATGTTAAACTGTATTTAACCGCTACTGATATATCTGGTATTTCTAATCCCGTTTCCTGGATAAGCCAAAAATATAAATAATTGGCTATTGTTCTCTTCGCACATTTAAATATATTCATACAAAATTATTAATATATCGAATAGGTACAGTTATCAGTATTTTGCATAGGTACGATGTATCGGAAAAACCTACGCTTATCAGACTACTCAGAATACCCAAATATTAAGGTAATAGGTACGCTATATTTTTACAGTTTTTCCCTCGAGATCTTACCTCCAATTACCTACATTTTATTTTTATTTCCCAAACGTAACTATAACTAGCGTAATTACCCATGTTTTACTTGTAATTTACAAACGAATTAAATACCAGAGCAATAACAATTCAACGTCCTTGATAAAACTATTAAAGTTATAACCGTAATACGAAAAAATCGTATTACTACAATGATACAAAACAAAAGATTTTTTATAGATACAAAAACTAAACGGATATAGCAACCTTAAGGTGCGTTTTCGTGATTGCGGGCGATCGCAACCGCATTATAAGTATATTTTTGATGTTGCACGGATAACCGAGTTGTATAGATTCTATTCTTCCGCGTCGTTGACCACTGTAAGCGGCGTTTTTCAGTTTTGATACCCGCGTCGGATTAACTTTAGCGTTACAAATGCTTTTGTTAAGTATAGGTGTGTAATTCATCGCATTACTGCTATTTTTTAGTTGGTTAGTGATAACATTTTATCTAAAGAATGTATAACCTGTAAGTTATTTAGTGGTATTTAAGCTGGGTAGAGAAACAAATGAGTCTGAAAAGCAATAATGCATAGTTAGTTAGGTACGTCATTCATGACGTCATCAGACTCCGTGCGACGGACATCTGTCGCATTACCTGCACGTGTCAGTCGCATCGCACGGAAATACATCTTTATTATTCACGGTCAAAACACCTCGCCCCCAGTCGTGAGCCGAGGGAAACGATTACAGCATAAGTAATTACTTTAACTTCGGCTCATCACTGTGATATCATTAATTGCATCATTTTGTTTGTTTGTGTAAATACATTGAGACTTATTTTAGACGACAAACGGGTCTTATTCGCGATACAGTTCGATATTTCCTTTCTCACCGCGTTTCGACCGAGTTGCACCGATCGTCTTCATGGGTGGACTCACCCCCAAAATATGTGTACAAGTCACGAAAGTTTAAAAATACATTCACACTCTTATGTAGTAGGCAATTCCTAAAGCCACCTTTTTTTGTAACCCTGTGGAAATCCTCATGGACTATCCACCGTCCGGGGGTCGAGCGGGGCGTGTCGGAATCCAACCGGCTAAAACTCATGGAGCGTCCTCATCTGCCTGTGGTCAGGGGCACGGGATTCGCTGTCGCATTTACTGTGTCCTAAAGCCGCCTGGGCCCTATACTCCGATGACGTTTCAAGCCTTTTAATTATCTGCGAAACCTTATAAATACTGTCCAGGAAGATGCAAAAATAAATTGATGCCCTAAACTTCCGGAGCTTAGAGAAACCTACAAACTGCTGTATGTTAAAATGTTTATTTGGACTAAAATTACCTTGCAAATAATACTACTCATAATGTAAGTATAAAATTCATAGGTCACAAACGAGGAGCTATGTGTATTGTAAGCTTTGAGTCAGTCAATATTTTAAGTACTTTCACGTCGGCTGGGACTTTCTGTTTCATCGTACCTATTGTATTGAAGCTGTGATAGCTTAGTGGCGAGACCGTAGGGCTGCTAAGTCAGAGGTCTTGAGTTCGATCCCCACGGCGCGCACCGACTTTTCGAATGTTGTGTGCGTTTAAGAAATAAATATCACAGCTTCCGTGTTTCGGAAGGCACGTAAAAATGTGGGTCCTGCGCCTGATCTCTCTCCGGTCGTGTCGGATTACCGTCCCATCGGGCTATGAGAGTAAAGGAATAGAGAGTGCACCTGTGTTTGCGCACACGCTTGTGCACTATAATATGTCCTGCGTAGCTGGCTGGTGTCATAGTAACACTGGCCGCCGTGGCCGAAATCGGTCGGACCGCTATTATTGTATTGGCATTGAGAATTCAGACCTAAACTATTAGAACATATTGAAGCTTATCATTTTTAAGGACATTAATAATTAAGACAACGCTAATGATCGGATATGGGAAATAATCCCATTTTTGTTATAAGTTTCCCTAATAAAGTAAAATAAAATAAACCATTAAACAGAACTGCTGATCTATTGCCTATATGCTCTACTCCTTGAATTGCACCATCTCGTTTCTACAACAGCAGTAAGGTAAAAAGTACATCCATCCATTATTATAAGGCAAAATATTCCACATTCTATTTAAACTTATTTATAACTTAGAACTTAAACCACACAATCAATTTTCACAATCCGTTATGGTAAAACTCATTTAAAACAATCACATAACGCTTTGGCTTGGAATTATCCGAGCGCCTTGACCCAATACAAGGGACCTCGCACGACCTGCACTAAACAGAATTATCGTAAACATTACTAACACTGACTTTATCCAAATATACTATATATTTAATAGAAACACTCATATTTATGTTTATGTCCTTCAGTTATGGGCATGTATTATAGTACGCCGACTATGTAGCGATGTCTTCCAAAATTGCAGTTGTCTTTTGTCATATTTTGAAGCGCTCCCGTGGGCGTACAGCTAAGTAAAATAAATAATATAAAATGTATATAAAAAACTTGTCCGTGTGGTGTCCGGATATAAAGAATAGCACCACCCCATATCCTCCACTGGGTGTCGTAAAAGGCGACTAATGGACCTTAAGACCCAGTGCACTGTACTAAGCACCTTGGGTCACCCGAATGGTGGCGGGTAAACAACCAGCAATCGCATTCCCAAAGAGGGTTAGTGTCAGGCAGGCGGCCGACTATAAAACCATAGCCAAAACTTTAAGCAACATATCTAAAAGACGTGTTGCGCCGACCCCAAGTAAAAATTGGGATAAGGGCAGGGGAATAATGAAAATGTATATAAAAAACCACAAATAATCAGCGTTTATTTACAATCATTAATTTTAAGGGCTTTTACTTACCGAGTGCTCATTTTTGTTGACTATTAGTGCTATCTTGTTTCCCAAATACCCTCAAGACATTGGTAGGAATCGTCTCTCTAGCGTATTATATTAGAGGTCACTGTCTAAGCGTTCACCGTAACGTAAAATAATTAATTTATAACACGTACAGCTTGATTGCGTTGCCAGAGGAACCGGTAAGATACTTCATGGTTACTTGAAAATAAATGTTGACATTACGCGATTGTGAGTCCGATTTGCATATGAAAATTATTATTGCTTACAAATCTGATTGAGTATAGTAAAAGTTATAGCTATTGGGATAACCTCTGGTTTGTATAAGCCGAATCATTTTGTCCGTTGTCGTTTACACGATAGGGGAGAAATTATGGACAACCTTAGGTACTCGAATCACCTCCAGTTTTCGTCTTCTTCTCTCTCTCTTCCTCAGTTTTCGTCTTCGGGCTATAGGAAATGCGCGGCGCATTTTAGTGAATTAATTACCTTAAAGAGGTGCATTATATTTTTTTAATTCTTTTCTATAATCGAAAGTCCTCAATATATCAAACTTTTTTCACATTTTACAACAAATTCCAAATTTATTGTTTCTTCAACAATACTTTTATTATCTGGGACAATTCTTTAATCAATTCTAACAATAGAATATTCGTAACACACATGATTTATAAAGCTATAAATACGTTAACACTGCGACGACGCAACAAAGCAGGCGAGCGTCGTCAAAACACCTACGAGCCGCGAGCAATAAAACCCATGCCTCGGGCTTACAGAAGCGAAGTGAAACTAAACAGCGACCACCGTAACCTGACCCCTAACCACCGCACTACCTGGTTCACGCACACCGCTCTTCCTTATCACTGATTTATTCCTCAGCTCCACTTACCCTGGCCGTGCCACGTAGAAAGTTGTAAGCTTACCATATCAAGCGAGCGGCTCGGACGCCATCGCCAGTTCCATATTAAATATCGCATTTAATAATCATTTTATGAGATGGGATAAGCAAACTTGATTATACTTATTGCGTTGATAAACTACTCGGTGCTGCAATTAACAAATAAAAACTTCTGTGTAAGTTTGTACGACTTTCAACGGGTTTCAATTAAGACTTGGCTTGGGAGAGTGGGTTTGGGTCATCTGAACATCGAAAAATAAATTGGACAAGTGATGACTTTTGCTGTAATTTTGTATTCTTATTAAGTTACATTTTATTGAAAACATGTTAAAGAATTATTCTTTCCTGTATCGATGAAGCTTGCGTTTTATTGGAGGATCATAAATACTTGGTTAACGAGGAGGCGTGTGCAGGGCACGGTATTTGAGACATGCCGTTCTCACGCGGCCTCAAGTACAGTATTTGCCAAGTGCTCATTATGCGCTTTAATGGCGAGACTCCATTAATTCAATTATGACGACGTTCGTAACCGGTCGCGCTAGATTTCTTATTAGACACTAATTTTAAGAGTACATGATGCATTTCCGTACTTATGAACAGTTTTACAAGCGTGTAACCTATTTCGCTTCCTCGTTAACTTATAATCACTTACTTAGTCTATAGTTTATGTGTATCATGGTTATCAATTTCAATGAGATGCAGTTTATACTGCCTTGAATCCGTGACTTTTTTCGCTCAAACCGCAAAAAGACTAGAACAAATTTTACACTTAAAATGCATCCATCGGAATCAAAATGACAGCCGTGCAAATTGATTTCAAACTTATTCCATAAAGAGTGCCATGCCTTTAGAAGAGAACAAAGTATTAAAATGTATAGCAGCCTCCTTGGTCCGCATTAATGAGGTTTAATCACGCTAAGACAGAGGTGGGCAGACCAGGACTGGCCACTTGACAATCTGAATAATCAGGCAACAATGCTGATGCTTACGTAAGTAATTTCGTAAATAGAGGAATAAATTTAACGGCGTTTGGGATTTACATTTCATGTTAAAGCTTAGTGCCATTTATTTCAATAGTAGAAATCTATAATTTTTTTTGTGATTTTTTATATTTCGTTATTGCGTAAATATTTTCTTTGTTTTGTTTTAAACATTTAACTTTAGTGCTAGTTTATCTTTACACTACTGATTGGAAACCACACATTTAAAATAATTTCAATTAAAATCTAAAATCACCTTTAAATCACTTACCTACTGCGACCAAAAACACCAAAGTTTTTTGCCTTAAATACTTTAAGGCAAAAACTTTGGTAGATATTTTTTACAAAATACATTATTAGCCTCGGATTCCTTTATTGCTAGATAGGCATGACTGTGAAGTATTTAGTTGCTATCATAACATAACGGTTTGTATGAAATTCTTAACTTAGGAATGTTGTTTACGATTAGAGCAATTATGCGTATAAGTTTGCAGATCACATGACTCATTGCTGTACGAGTAGGTACCTATATTTATTAGCTAAAAATAACATGGAATTTTATGTCTTTAGCGAATAACCTCAGGGTTTAATAACAAAATAAGCTTTGAAAGTTAACTGATGCGAAGGTCATACTTGAAAATAGAGAATTTGACTGAAAGAGAAACTCTAGAAAAGAGGAAAGATTAATTTGGCTATGTCATATTAAAGTGACATGCTGCGTCGACCCCGAATAATGATTGGGATAAGGGCAGGGGAATGATGACGATATTAAAGAGAATGCTTAGTATGTTTACTTACATGATAGTTTTAAATTGGCTGTAAGAATTGAACACCGCAAGTCTCGACAATCTCACATAATTCAACATAATATCAAGAGAATGAACATAAACTTTTTATTTAAATCTTTGTTATTCCTGCTTTCTTTATTTCTTCAGACCTCAGTCTTTACTCAAATTGTTTTCTTGTAAATTCTCTTACACAACCTTCGTAACATTAGCCCGTACCTTTTTTAGCACCCAAGAGGTCATCCCGCGAAACGAAAAAGGAAAGACATGTACTATTACATAAGAGAAAGAGAGATAAATATTTTTCGGTAGTTACTATTATCAAAATCATAAAGCAGATTGAAAAATGTCGGTCGTGTGTTTTACAATCTTAATGGGTTCATTATGAACTGTTTAAGGTTTTATTTATGTGTGTATTGTATACTGTCTTTTATTTACGTGTGTATGTAAAATCGAAATTTAAACCAAAAACATATTTATCTAACAGTTGACTTTGCAGGGTGAATACTTTTGACTCAGGATTAAGTAGTAGAAAGGGCTCGGGGTGTTTTTAGTCGGTGGGAGTCCGGCATACCCCCAAGCCGCGCGGCCGAGCGCTCGGTGAGGGTTGAAGTCGTTAGCGTTTTATCCCAGAAAAAAAAGCCTGAAAACTAAACAATCAGACTTAGGCTGAACTGCAGTGTTTTTAATATCAAAAATATATGGGAATATTAGTAGCATTTATCTAACATTTTAAATGTACTTAAAAAAGTGCTCCATCTTTTTTCACATCTCAACAAACACAGAGAAGAGATCCTTTAATATCTTACTATACTATAGCCAAGGTATGTATCTTAAATATATTGTTGCTACTAGCTATGAATTAGCAGCTTTACTACGCGAGATAAGCGGTGAGAGTGAAGGTGCGTCTGCGGCCTGCGCAGACAGCAGATGATAAATACGTTGTAGAAGTGAGATCATTGTTTATGTTGCACGGATCTGAAGCCTACCACCAAATCTTAGAACAAGTATACTGCAGTTGTGGAAGCGAGACAGCGATATACACAGCTTATAGCGCCGTCTCTTTTTTACAACTGCAATAATTTTGTTTTATAGTTTGGTGGTAGGAGTTTGTTCGTGGAAACGACGATAACGTTTATGAGGTAGATAATGTAAGTACAATTAAAAAGTTTTATTATACTGAGGTTTTATGGTTGACAGTTGCGTTGGCCTACCTACCTTAAAGTAATACTTGTAGTTGTGCAAGCGGGATAGCGATATGACGTATAGAGCGAGTGAGCGACATCTCGCTTGTACAACTTCAGTAATGTTACTTGACGTAATGGTAGGAGGTTAGTGTACTTAATACAGTGCTTATATGAACAAAATAAGAGACGTTTTAATATTTTTCGTAAGTAACATGCATTAAATTCATTATCTAAGGTAAGATGAAGTAATTGTTACATAACGCGTTGAAGATATGCGTTTCGTGAGGATAATAAACATTTTATTCGTTAATATTGCGATTTATGGGTCATCTTACCTGCGATTTTATACCACGCACAAAAGAGGCGTCTTAGAACCACTAATCCTAATTTTATAGTCATCGTGGGAATAGCAATAAAATAACTGCGTAGACAAGAAGAAAACTAATAGAATTATAGAAATATGTTTCGCAACTTCCTCTAAAATTGACATTTATAACTCCGTGGGTGTAACTGTATGTTTTTTTTTTTCGATTTAAGCTTTGGCGGTTCCTAGAAGGTTCCTATAAGGATTGGTTCTCAGTTCTCACTATCAAGGCCATCCATTGTATTCTTGTGCCTTTATTTTTAAGCCAGATTCGAGTAACCTTTTATAAAACAATTTGCAATAATATAAAGTAATAATAGTAAATATGCAATGTAGTTTTAAAAATATATACTACATATCCTTTTACAGTATGTACGTAGATATAAGCCGATATATTGTTGAGTTAAAATCTTTTTAAATATAATGAAGTCGGCTACTTGGAATTTGTAGCGTAAGTTCCAGAAACATTTCACTTAAAGTTCATTATATTAAAATAAATAACTTAGCTTTAATACAAGCATAAAGAGTGTCAGAATTAAAATACATAAAGTGTATGTACGTAACAATTGGGGCTTTGTAACTGTGTGTGTCGTAAAATACAATGAAATATTATGTCAACAAGGCTTGGGAAATTACCACCATATCGTAAAGTAAGACTGTTACAGTTGTGTGAGCGAGACAGCATGCTATAAGGTGTAGAGCGTCATCTCTCTTCTACAAACGCAAGTTTTACTTTTAAAAATTGGTTGTTAGGGTTCTTGGTTTACGTAGGTCGACTGTTTTTTTATTATATCGGACCACACGGCGGCAGGTCCTTGAGAAATAAGCTTACAAAAATTGCTTTTGTTACTAATATGGCACGAGAGACCACGGTACGGTATAGTACGGCCAATGCATTTTCTTTTTAATGTGTAAGCCTTTTGCAAGCAGAATTATTTCGTCTGAATCTTTATTATTTAGGTATAATGTTTTTTAAAGTATGTATTCACATTATCAAAAGGAAAAAGCGACAACAACAAGGTCAGACGTCATCAGTTCAATTTGAAAACGTTCTAGATAAAATTAATTAAATACCTATAGGAAATAAATTTTAATTTAAAACTGGCTGAATTATAAAAACTGTAGGTTTTGTACCTTATTATAGACATGTTTATTGTGGATTAAAATATTATGTTTTGGCTTTACTTTAAACGGAAGGCATTAAACGGGCCATAACGCTCAGACATAATTGCGAAAGTCATAAACAAAAAAGTTTAGGTTATAAAAGTTTATTTAACTAACTAGTCAAACGTGTTCAGTCATCAGTCAAGTAGGTACAGTGGACTGGCCATTATTTAGCTTTAAATAAAACGTTTACTTAGTGTCATAGTATCATATAGTGATATTGTTCTACAAAGATCTTTTGGCACGTGGCAAATCGGAACTAATGACATGTATGAAAAACTTACGTTTCAAAGAAACTTTCTTTCTCGGAAAATCTTGAAAAACTATCACTTTTGACCTTTGTTCTTGCAGCTCTATAACGTTATAAAGTGGATGAATGGCACGTGGATGACATTAACATGATGTGCATTTTCGCAACAAGAATCAACTCAATTGTCTGTCAAAGTTATGATTTTTCATACATGACGGTATTAGTTCCTTTCCAAACATCCTTCTATAGCTTTAAATAAAACTTTAGTGGCAACGTATAAAATTGTATTAGGCAGTCAAGACATGTAGTTTCCTTTTTTTGAAATAAATCAAGTTGGATTACCGGATTTTAATATGGCTTCCGGTGAATCATTTATATATTTCTTTCTTATCGCTCTATGGCTTACCAACGAAACTATCTGCCAAGTTGATTTATATAGCAGCTTCGCAAATTCAAAATTTATTCCGTTTAACAATAGTTTTAGTTTATTTGGTTAACAAAGGTTATTTCATACTCATAAATGATCGATGCGAGTAAAACTATTGTTGAACGGAGTTTAGCAATGATTACGTATATACGTTACGTATTTTATATTGACTTTAAAATGTAAAAATACTAAGTATTTCCCTATAGCCTACTACATAGGAAACTTTATTGAGATTTTCTTTATTTCCCTCCTTTAGTGCACCTAAGGTCGCTAAGTTATTTTATTCCGCATTGGTCACTGTTTTAACGTTTGAATATTAATGAAAACTAATCACTATTAATGTACGCAATAAAATTGTTACTGACTAATAAAATGTCTTTGTGAAGGATTTCCCGAGAAAGAAAGTCTCTTTGTAACATAAATTGTAGAAAATTATAATTATATTTAGGTGTTATATTGTTCAAATCTGTTGTCGACTTTCTTTTGCCACGTGCTCTCCAATTTAAATCGTATAACTTTTACTGAGAACTTATTCAACTTTAAATCGCTTTAGACTGGCCTGTTGGTCTAGTGGTTCATGGCCCTGACTGCTACACCAGAGGTCGAATTCCCACCTAGGACAAATGTTTTTGTGATAAGCACGATAATTTGTTGTGTATCTGGGTACAGTTTATTATTATTATGAATATTAGATGTAGTGTATCTGTAGCTACTTTTTCTATGATTATTATAACGAAAACTGATAAGTAATGTCAGTATTTTGCCTTAGGTTGCAATTATATGAGTTCGTAAAATCTTTAAGCAGCGAATTTATTAGATTGCTATGTGTCTGATATAATTTCTATTAAAATAAATGCCAAACGTGACAGTTCTTCTATTGCTTTTGCTTTCATATTTCAAATGACGCGTGATAAAAAATCATATGTGTAGGTTAAAATCGACATCCATAGATAACAAGCTTTTTGCTTTATTTAAAGACAAGCGAGAGTTCGAAAGATTTGTGACTAATTGGTATCCGCAATCTAAAGTGTCTTGCTTCAACGGCTCATTAATTTGAAGTGTCACGTACGGTGTTAAGTGGCTGTAAAAACTACATGTTAATAAGAAAAATATATCTTTATTTGGATAAAGGCGTTTCTATATGTTACTGCTGAGAAAGGTGGAAAGTAAGAAAATAACCAACTACACGGAAATGTGTCTATTGTTAATGACACGGACATTACATTATTGTTTAAAAAGACACTCGAATGTTCCACCGTTTTTGGTCTCTCTCACGATGCTGAACCTGTGTGTCTATGATCATAACATTTTAGTATTTTTTTTTTATTTAAGGCATGTAACTTTCCGTTCGTAGTATACTCTATGAAAGTATAAAAGTGCCTATGTTTAATACTCTAGTATACATTGTTTAAAGACGATACCCAGGATTAACACATGCTAATTTTTAATGGACTGCATCAAAGGGCGTTCATCTTTCAGGAGATGTTACCGGCATTCGCACGAGCGAAGTCGCGGGCAACAGTTAGTAGAAAATAAATTGTCGATAAAATAAGAGGTAGAAAGTGTAAGTCTTCAGAAGTATTGAAAAACAAACAGATGTTTAAAAAACACACAAAGTACTCAATTGTTCTTAACATGCTAAACATGACATATTGACAAGAAATTCACACTGTACTTTCCTCCACTACATTAGGGCAAGTTACATCAACCGCAAATTAAAAAAAGTGACTGTTTGATAAACACAGATATTGTAAGAATAGAGGTATATGAGGTAATCATGTTAGAATTGACGCAAATGTTATATTAATATTAATACTAGCAGTTTCCCGCGCGAAAGTCGGTTTTAGCTGCAAAAATATTACACTCCTCTGCAGTCTAGGGTGACCGCCAAGTTCATACCTTCATCAAATTGAACCAAGCGTTTGATCGTTAAAGAGTAAC
Source organism: Chrysodeixis includens (assembly GCA_941860345.1). Lineage (NCBI taxonomy): Eukaryota > Metazoa > Arthropoda > Insecta > Lepidoptera > Noctuidae > Chrysodeixis > Chrysodeixis includens. The sequence goes on along the minus strand of OW796113.1, from coordinate 5,417,684 downwards.
AAACGAACATCCATCCAAACTAAAAACTTTCGCGTTTATAATATTAGGAAGATTGAGGAAACGGGAAATGAACTCGAAACATGTAGTACATTTTTGCAATCGTTGTCGCGTGCCGACTTTCTTGGTGTCTGCTTGCCGCCAGAGCCAGCGCAACTTAGTCGAAACGTCAAAAGTAAATTGATTTTAAACTCGTAATTTCCCTTTTTTCCATAAAATTAATTTATATAAAAATGCAGCGCAATAGTAAAAACTGAATACCCGAAATATTTTCTTTTTTGAAACAAATTGCAGCCATTTTGGATTTATTCTCCCGCCATAACTGACGTTTGACAGTACTGGCCCAATGTAAATCAGCCTTTAGCCGCCTCATGTTAGCCCGAGCTACCCACGCGCATCAAATTCCGTTACACTTCGTACTGTGTACTGTCACTTGGGTATTTCAACACTGCGATGCTTTCCGGTCACATGGTAATAAGCAGTATCAATTATACATTATTTATTACTGCACTAGGTGTTATAGTTTCGGATTGATTCAGACGTTAGGTGATATTGACATCGCTGTAATTTATAATCTGTATTAATAAAACAATAAGGATCATTCGAGGACGAAAATTCATTAAAAAGTAACGGGATATACAATAAAAGTATCGAGTTTATTACAAACAATATTTATGGTACTGTATTTTAAGCCATGTCCTTAAATATTATTTTATTACACATTACATCATAGATAACCAGTTAAGCTTGTTAACTATGTCACCGTAAACCTCATTTTATTCACAGACAAACAAACTTGACATGTAAATGAGTCGCTGCGTCCGCCACTAAATCACTTGCAAGGTTAGATATAGTCCGCAACATGAATCATGTTGGTAGTAATGATACAATAATCAATCCTACCAACAGTAAAATTCCAAAAATTAACAATAGAAAACAAAACCTTTTAAATTTATTTTTTTTAAATTAAAAAATGAAGAACGATATTTGAATTTCGGCGCGTGAATTCTAGCTTTATTTTGACAATACGATGAAACGTCAATTTGTTTTTTGTTTTTTTTTTTCTTTTTTTTTTTTATTAATAAGATCCAAACAATTACCGCTTTACTTACTACAACATTACTCCACAGACAGTCTGTTAAATGTTCATACTGCCTAAAAACTGTTGTGATACAGGCATGCGGTCTGCATAACGAAACATAGTATATTGATATAAAGTTTCATATCTTATCTCTGGGACCTTGGTTTTGTATTTTAGAATTTCTGATATCTCTGGTTCCGTTGACGTGATAACGTGATGATTGGTGATTGATAATACAATGTATGGCCTTGTTGATGCAGTTTTTGGAGCCAGGCTGTCTTGAGGGCGATGCTCAACAGGCTCAACTGATATTGGTTTACTTATGGATTGCAGCTGAGATTTCAGTACTGATAAGACCGATGAATGACGTCGGTGTTGTAATCTGTTTGACTGGTGAGGAAATATTCCCTTGGGATTAGGTCTGGATAAGATTTGTTTTGGTATTTCTTACAACCAATTTTTTTCCGTCTTTATTCTTGTGATCATTGGCACAGTCATACTAAAATGTTTCAAAGAAAGTGTAGACTTTATCTGCTTTCTGAAAGCACGTCTGTACCTCCGTCTATATTTTATAGTTTTCCGGTATTACCGATAACGGTAACTTTTTCAATAAGTATATATTATAGAAATGGTTGAAACACACGTTCTCATCAGCTTTCTCGTGATATACAGTTGAATTGCACACGTACCAATATTATTTGTAAATTGATATTATTTCACGCCACGCCACTGAAAGTAAGCTTGTTGCAGTTGTAGAAGCGAGACAGACCACTACACTGTGTAGAACGGCGTCTCTTTCCCACAATTGCAAGAATCTTACTTTAAAAATATGATGGTAGGGCCTTGGTTTAATAGAAAAGTTACAGACATATATTATGTGGTTATGCTTAAGTACGTAATATAAATCCGTGTGGTGTCCGGATATAAAGAATAGCACCACCCCATATCCTCCACTGGGTGTCGTAAAAGGCGACTAATGGACCTTAAGACCCAGGGCACTTTGGTGCACTACCAAGCACCTTGGGTCACCCGAATGCTGGCGGGTAAGCCATCAACAAACGCATTCCCAAAGAGGGTTAGTGTCAGGCAGGCGGCCGACTATAAAACCATAGCCAAATCTTTAAGCAACACGTCTAGAAGACGTGTTGCGCCGACCCCAAGTGAAATGGGATAAGGGCAGGAAGATGATGATGCTTAAGTACGTAATAAAAGATAATGAAAGAACCGACAGTCTTTTCCTGCGTAATAACCGGGAGATTAATACAAATTACTTTTTGTAACGAATGGGAAAGAAATTTATGTTTAACACGTTTTATGTGAGTTAGTATCATTACATGCCTGTCGCGTAACGGGTAACCCCAGTATTAGTATTTTCGATTAATGTTGTAGGAAAACGCGATTATTAACATGTAAAAAAAATAATATAGAAGGACGTGATACTTGTCATAATTGGGATTTTGAAGATCTATCTATGTAACAATAGTAAATATCTGTACATACATATAATATTCTAAAAATATTTGTCGCTACTTTTTACATTTAAATCGTAAAACTTGCAGCATGAGCCGGATTGTCAATCAATCCATACAGTCTCATACTGTAGTTTACGATCAAGAGGCAAAAAATCTTGAAATAAACCAGTTAAAAATAAAATAATTTATTTTGCAACACGACCGCATGTCTTTAACTTAAGAGACAACATAATGAGCTCTAAATTAGCACATGTACGACTTATCTTGCAAATCTATGACCTGTTAAGTAGATTTTATCTCAATAAAAACTATTTACGCGGGTGGAACTGACCAACAGGATACTGCGTCTGGTCAGTAAGAAAATAAGTTAGTGTTTTGTGTTATTCTAACTAGCAATATACATAATTATCTTAAATTACTCATTTGTGTTACCTATAATTCAACAAATTTTCGTACAAATGGTACTTAGCATTACCTATTTATACAAATTTCTTGATCCTAGTTATTAATTGCAATGTTGGCGTTAAGAGCCGTAGGAAATATTCTTCTAATATTTAATTTTTAGAAGAAATTTTTGGCTTTTCAACTCTAACTGCATCGTTCACAGGAACCCCATGAAAGTGCTCGAAATCTTCACACAGGATAGTGACTTTGTCATTTTGGACGTAATGGCTAGTCGAGCAATAGAGGTTAGTGCTAATCCGACTATCTAGTAAGACTAAAAGTTTGTCAGCACAAAATAAAGCGCTCCAGGCAGTCTCACAGTTATTCCTATACCTACTTGTGACACAAACACACATGGTGGCACATAAATAATATTGTTATCGCCTGTATACGATGCAACTAACTTGCTAACGAATGCAGTCTCCTACGCAATACAATGTTTTATCATACCGCTGTCAGCCTTTTTTATCTAATCTGAGAGTAAACAGTAAGAAAGGGGTTTAATATTCGTAGACAGGATATTTGATATAGGCTAAAACTATAGACAATTTAAATTTCTCTATTTTACTAATACTAGAATTTTCTCAAGTTTAAAACAACGAAACTATCTCGTTGTCCTGGCCGTAAATAAAATATGCAGTTTAAACATTGTATTTGTATTTTTTTTTGTAAAGTTGGCACGCTTTAAGACGATGGCATTAACTTTTCAACTTAACGATTTTATCGACCACACTTACACACATAGATTGTCACAAATACTCGATAAATAAGGTTACCACAGCCTACGTATATTATGAAAAAAATATTAAATTAACATATAAATAAGGTTCGTATACTTGAGTCCAATGTAATGCCGATTTACATATTAGCAGATATTTAAACTTGGTTACATGGTCCCTAAGTATATTATTAAATGAGCTCGTATTACTGGCCACCCACAAACGTCAAGACAGCTTTAAGGTAATTTCGAAATGTCACCGTTGTAATTTTTGTATGAATATTTCGAAATAGGAATCTGTCAGACATTGTTATAGTTTATGTAATAGGAACCATCGAAGCGGAGCATGACGTTGCATTGTTAGGCAAATGTTGATGGAATTCTGTGGTTTACTGCAAACTACAATATACTGTTGAACTTGATTTTACGCAGAATAACCTCGCCTGCAATAAAACCTTATGAAATAGGTACCTAATGTACCTATAAAAGCATTTACAATAAATATGTGACTGCTAGCTAAGAGATCAAAGCTCATTTCACAGTACTTTTCTGATAAATTATATTGTAGCAATAAATATTTATATTGTAATCACAACAACAATAATTTATTTTTCTGACATAAGTCAACCTTAACCACGCTGTTCCTTCTAATAACATAAGTTTAGTCTAAGGAATAAAGTATAAAAGTTGTATAACTATAGTCAAAGATTGTATCTACCTGTTAAAGTTTCAAGTAACCATAGCTCGGAGCAGGCAGCGCGGTCGGTGGCCCGTGCCTGCAAGGACGTTGGTGCGCGGGCGGAGGCAACGTTCGACAACTTCTTGGCCAATGGGAGCGCTATGTTTCATGTGTGCGTAGTGGCTTCGTATGCTTTGTCAGTGTTGCCAGAAACTATCGCGACTGCCTATTTTGGGGGTGTTTATGGAAGTTGGACGTTTCGAATGTTTCAAGTAACTTTTTTTTTTCTAGTAATGTTGCAGAAATAAAACAGTTTAAAAATAATATTATTTTGTTTTGATCTTTGAACTTTTTATATGGTATTTTTGCAAACAAATAGTCAATTATAAATTATTTTGGGATTTCATTGTAGCTATCAAAATAAGAAAATATTATAATAAATTAGTTATTGCGAAAAAAAATATAATTATAAAGAATTACATTATCGTTTTTTTTTTCTAACAGAAACAGACTGTTTTAAATTAATATTATTATTTTTACCACAATTTATATTGAAAGTAGTATCATTTTAAATATTCAAATTCAAAATTTGTTAAACTTTATCAGTCCAAAAAGGCAGATTACAATTTGGTGCTGGCAATACCCACTTGAGACAGAGCGCGCGCATGCGTGCGTTGCATATTGTTTATGTTCCATTCACTCACACTGTGACGACGCGCTGAACGTGGAAGTTGTGTGTGATGTTGTAAACTTTTGTTTTTTTTTCGTATTCCGACGACCACTAAACTTGCTTCTTTACCCAGCGTTTACCTGCAAGTGTTTAACTTTTGTTATCAATTGTTTTCTTGTTCATTTCTCTTGTATACGTCTGTTATAAGTAAAAGCAAACTTGTTAGATATTACGTTCAGTGAAATCTCTGCCGAGTGAGGTCCAGATGTTAGAAGAAACGGCAATAACCTCGTTTTGTGTCAACAAATAATAATAAACAGTGATCGGGACAAGTTACACTGTGCGTTCGGAACAAAAAGTGATGAATTAAAAGATGTTCTAAACTGGAAATCCTGGCCGAGAATGGGTTTCGTTCGCTCATATTGGAACGTGAATATTGTTGCGACTTCACCTACATAACATTTATGGTAAGAAAAAAGTTTTACGTCTTGTTTCGTAACTTACAACTTTATTTTTTCGGCCGCCGAGTCATTTTTGGTGATGCCGTGATGCGCTTTTTTATTTATGCTTTTAACATTGCGAAGAAAGTTGGACAAGTTTTTTTATAAGTAGGTAGGCGCTTGCTCTGATGCAAAGACGGCGGTTTCGAAATTGGCGGCATTATGCCTACGTTGAATCGCTTTACCTAATGGTGTTTGTTTCCTACGCAAAACGGTATGCCATTACATCTGCGATTGCCAATCATTTACCTGTTATACCTAGTATTTGTGATATTTAAAACGACATTTGAAATATTATACTACTTACACCGAGTATACCGAACTGCTAACCGACCTAGTCCTACCCACCTATTTACATTACAAATACCTATAAATTACTTTATCTGTGCAATTATTAAATTAACTCATTTATATTCGTCGGTTGTATTGAAATTATTAATTTTCTAGCAAGAGGACTCGGTTACATTGCTATTATTGGTGTGTAATTACAAACCTAGTCTTACCTACTGGTGATCATAATATCTACTGTGGTTACACGCTTACTGGGAATACGAACATACTTATTATACCTATGAGCTAATGAATATTAGAATACCACATGGAATACCTACTAACATAGTATACGCTAACATATACATAGGCACATAGTGTGGACCCAAACATTCCCGCCAATAAGATAAGTATTATTATCTAACTTTTTAATGAGTGCGTGTTCAATGAAACCGTGCGCGCGTATTCGTATTTTTTTTGCCAATAAGATCCTTCTAAAACTTATACTCCATTTGTTTAGGTAATTAACTAAATGTAAACAATTTTGGTATGTCTTTTATACAAAATGTGATCTTGAAAAATGTAAAATACTTTTTATAACTTGAAATACATTCAGATTTTCTATAACTATAGATATTTGATTTGTAAGTGGTAATATCTATATTTTAAATTATTTTTTTGGTTAAAAAGTAACGCCAAGATTGTTTACATTTAGTTAATTACCTAAACAAATGGAGTATAGTAAATTACATCACTACGTAGGTAGGTAACTAGGTACCTATCTACCATTTTGCAATTACGGGAATTTCTATAGAGGGGCGTTTTTTTAATTAAAAAGTAATGATGGGTAGTTTGAATCGCATTTATAAATCATGCCTATTACCTGCCTCCTTTCAAGCTCAATTGGAAAAATACCGTTTTAATCATAAATTATACTTTAAGGATTACCTGAGGCTATATCTCAAATCTATCACGTTCTAGGTCACCTTTTGACCGGGTAAATTAACAAACTTGTTGGTGGTTCTTTGATGGTAATTAATAGGTAAATAGTAAATGTCATTATTTATAGATATCTTCGACTATTGAGAATTGTTTGTCGGTTTTCAAAATGAGTTTAGGTTTAGGGCCTACGGGAGCTTAGGCAATTGTTCATAAGTAGGTACCTATAAAATTTAAACGATCCACATTATTCACATCCATGGCGATAATGGGATTATCCATTTATATATGTTGCAAAAATGGATTTTCAAGACCCTATTATAATGCTTTGTGCATTACACATTTACACATTTTTTACTTAAAGGTCACAACATTTTTGCTTACCCAAATAACTAGAAATAGTTTTAAAGTGTATTCCACGAAATATAAATAGGTTGCTGCACTTGCTACTTAGGTAAATTATGCAACCTGTCTAATTTTGTGTAATAGCTTAGACGGACGATTGAAATATCAAAGAAGCTATGACCATTCAGTTTTCTGCGACTCGGAGTTCATTGTCCACATGATAAATACCTACATATTTTTCGGGACATGTCTTTTTGATTATCAAACTTGATTTCGATACAGATGAGTGAGATTTCGTCTATGTATTGGATTACTCCATATGCTAATAGGTACTGCTCTTAGCTTATGACAGTCTCTTCTCAATACAGAACAGCACTTGCTCCTTGCACACACAACAGATTCATTAAAAAAATCTGCCAGCCTACAGGACGTTCGTTAATCTCAAACGCACAATAAAAAACAAAAACATATTACTCATTCCAGCCAGTATTTTAAACTGGCGCGAAGTGTAATTTACTGGCCATATGAATGTGATAGATAGGCGTGCGACTCAAGTGACATACGATGGGACATGACGAAGGGTCCCCGTTATGATACCACAATCCATAAAACAATCAATCTCGGGTCTCGCCTCGCACGCGGCCGGAGTGTGCACGAAAACGAAACGAACATTAATTTGAAGAGATGGTTTCAATTCATAGACTTGAGAGCGTTTAGAAGGAACAATTGTAATAAAGAGCCGTAAAAAAATGAAGCGGAGACTAAGATTCATTCATCGTCAACGAATTTTTATCCAACTGCTTCAGAATTAGGGCTATATCTTTTACAAGATTAGTAAATCATAACTTCAGAGAAGTTCAGAGTACTGTGATTGATTTCGGAACGGAATAGACAGAAGTTAAATAAAAAAATATGGAATATTAAGTCACTTTCAAGATTTACCTGCTTGTGGGATTTGTTAAGTCTACATACCTATTTTACAGGGATACAGATTTTATTTAGTTAGAAATCGATATGAGACTCTAGTTTCCGATACTTACATCACATTAACGTGCAGATCTATTACATACGCGGTCTGTGGCTCAAATCATGCAAATAGTGAGTGCAAGGAATACGCGTCTGAATCATTACCGCGGTGAGGCAATACAATGTAGGCCACACTTATTGATACCATGCTTTGATTGTAATCAATTAACATTTTACCAAGCTATTGTTTGATGCGTGTGGGATGACACGTACAACTCTTAGTTTAAATGTACTTACAGAGATAGTAACGCCTTCGTTAAATGTTGGGTTAAAATACTGAATCATCAGAAACAATTACTTTTATTTTAAGTACATATTTAGTTTTTACGCTAAAACTTTTTGCTATATCCTCATTACACCTTTTAAATCAACAGTTAATATCAGAGTGGAACATGAGCTTTTTAAAGCATTTTAAAGCCACTTTTATATCTGTTACAGTCATAGTGATTAATAAGCTATTATACATAATGACTAGTCATTATGGATAATAGCTAAATTCACTAGACAGTGTAATAAATTAATCACATTATCTAGTTATTATTCATAATATCGTGTCAAAGTTAGCCAAAGTAATAATACGGTCTTTATCTTAGGTTCACCCATGTTTGATCGAACAACGTTTGATATAATATTACTCAATCGAACAACGTTTAAGAAAATCATCACTTTTAATAATGTCGTTTGACATAATTTTCAGTTCGTCGAATATTTATTTGCTATATCAACATTTGCGCTAATGATCAAAAGGTATAATGTTCATTTGATATTCACACTCCTGCCTAAAAAAAAACCTTTAGGTGAGGTTAGGTTTTTTTTTTTTTTTATAATACCTATCTATGTTTATTGAGGTGAAAATATTATCTTATGTTATTTTAATTGATAAAATAATCTTTGTGATATGTATGCTTAAGGAAAATTGAAATACAAATTTATTCTTAAACGAATATCTACTTGTTTAATCACTTTATCCAATTCTTTGAAGATATTATGTATAATAGCTAGTTAATGTGATTAATTTTGTGTGAATTATCACTTTATCCAAATTGAGTAGATATTATTCATAATGACTAGTCATTATGTATAATATCTAAATTAATTACTTTGGCTGTAACATATCTATAAGCCAGGGCTGTCAAATCGAATTGTTTTCAGTGCACGAAAACACAATCAAAAACCATAGTAAATAAGTGTATCAAGTAAACAATTGAAAATTGAAACAAGATACGGAATAGTTTGTTACAACATTTCAAAAGCTCCTACCGACTTCTAAATGGCTATTAAGTACGTACAATAGTATAGTTTGTGAGTAAGTCAAAGGCCAGTGAGACGCACTGATAACAAAGATTAGAATTCAGGGATAATGTCGGATGGTGGCCGGTCAATTACCCTAGTTGTGTTAACGAAATGTCGTAGTTTGTGTAGTTAGTACTTTACATAACAATTCATTATAATTATTGTAGTGTTGTGTTGCTAGACAAGCTTCGACCCTCTATTGTTTCTGTATTTGGTCGTCTTATGTTTATACGTATGGTAAGTTGTCTCACTTTGAACCAGGTAAATTTCAAAGTCCCATATTGGGCTGGATTTTCAATCAATGCCTTCCATTTTTTGTGTATAGTTAGCATATTTATTTAGCTTCAATTTTGTAAAACATTAATTTCTCATATTCTTTTTAGTTTCAGCGTAAAACAGGTTTTTCTGAAAAAATATTTTTGGTTCAATGAGTACTACCGGTGGTACACATTGAACCAGGGTATGGTCCACATTGAGCCACCTTATTAACTATGTCTTCTAGATCAATTTATAAGGCAAATACTTTGTAATAATAAAAATCAGTCTTATATTTATTAGAATCACTTAAAATCGTATGATCCTTTAATTGGATAATTAGCCAAATCGGGTTCCAAAGGCATGCGGAGTTTCATGGCACCTGATCTGTGCAAATTAACACTTAGGCTTGGCCTCAAGCATGTTGGCAGTCGAATGCCCCCTCTTTTTCTTATCGTTACTTTGTTTCGTACCATTCTATAACAAATTAAAACAATTGTAGAAAAAAAACTCATTAAACGACTTGGATGTACACAATAAACCATGGTTCAATGTGTAACACCCCCAGGTAGTTCACTGTGAGACACACCACGTTTGATAGCTAATCTCAAAAATTTACCGGGATACCAATCACTTAAAAACTTGAATTGTAGCGCTTTTAATTGCTAAATACAGTGTACATATAAATAAAATGATATTATTTAAATGAAAAAAGCTAAAAAAGAATGAAATTGAAAAAAAAACTTACTTTTTGAGTCAATTTCCTTTCAAATGCTCCTCACACAACCACTTGGCACACGATATCCACGCAAACTAGTGGGCAGTAATGGATCGTAAATACCTCTCTTTCACTCATATTAGCGCGGTTTAGCAACGTGGCGTTTTCGAAATTCGGCGGTGGTTCAATGTAGCTGCCTGGTTCACTGTGAGACACCCGACCCTATATATAATTTATTTTATCGGAAATTCTGCTTACTCTACATGCTTACATTATATCACAGAAGTTTATACTCTGGTGAAGTTGCAAAAGCATTCGTTATGGATAACTGCATAATCTGTTAAAAACACTTTAGCATGTCGTATGTATCGTATCGTGCGATGTAGTATTCTTGCAGTCATTATTATAACATGCAGCTATTAACTGCTATAAGTATTTAGTGTAATAACTTTCAGTAAATTTAAAGTTCATCAGGAGGATCAACATTTTTAAACGCTTCTCTAAAATGCGTATATATCTTAACATGATAATTATTAATGAACAAACAAAAAAGATTGATTAAATTCCCTTAGTCTCGTGGGTAGATTTCGTGGGTTGTAACTGACACTAATCTTAAAAGCACAATCAACGAAACTGTTACGTTAATGAAAATGATTTCATAATAATGCACGTAATGAAATGAGCTTTATTTGGAATACTTATGTTACAGCAGAATTTGAACCTTATTACCTTGTTGCTAAGGAAAATGTGACAGCATGGCCAGCAGCATGGGTCTCGCCTTGTCTTGTTGGTAAAAAAGAAGCCAATAAGTTAATCCTAGACATCAACTACAGAAATATTTCCTTAATGTTAAGATTTCCGTGGTATCAATTAATTCCATACTAATGTTGCCCCAGCCATTTGACTGCGAAAAAGTAAACAAACATCTATGGCTATCCATAATTACAAACTTTCGTGTTTATAATATTGGTAGGATTTATCACGTATTTCAAAATGTTTCCTCGCAAAAAGTAACGCCTTTCAGTTAACTACACCGTACTAATGCAAAGCAATGCGTGTAAAATGCGAAGACAAGTGTTCGCATTAGTTAAAGCTTACACTCCTTTGTTTGCCTTGTCACCGTTAGGTAATTACCAGTCCTTGCCGCGGTCTCTTTTGTGTTATTCTCTGAATACCCTCAAAGCACACGTGTGCACACTTTCCGAGATGTCTGGTACCATCCACATCACTCGTAAGTACTCGTAACTCTTTGACATTGATATTAACGGTATTTCAACGGAATAAGGTCGATTTTTGCATGTTGCTACCACGAGCCATTTATCCGTCCATCGGGCAAAAAATAAAGTGTGCGATTTCGTACAGCACTTAATTTGTCCCTCAACACGTGTTCGATATAAAGACTGAGTTTTGTTTTTTAACTAAACAGAATAATACAAACAAAGCATCAGCAGTTTGGTTTAAGACTTGAAGCTTTGACGGCTGATTAGACAGGTTTGAGATCAAAGATTCTCGTTGATCTATTCGTAGTCGTACACATATAGAACAAACGCATTGGATTTGGAATTATAACAAACAAAAGAACATCTATCTCCCAAAAACACATAATTTTGTCTCGTGCGAATTCCATTCTGCTTCAATAATAAGTATTTTCTTGAAGTTACGTCCAGTCGTTTCAGTGAATTCTATTATCGTTTTCCTAACGGTATATACTCTATGGTCAGCACAATCAACCTGTAACTGTGAAAACACTATGGGTTACTGGGGTCAGATGGCAGTAGTACTGCGTAAAACCAGAAATTTGCCATATCGGATTAAGGAACAAGCTGAAACAGCATTCGATAATGAGCACACTCCACAACCAGTTTCTTTAAATAAAGGCAGCTTTTACAATAGGCCTGTGTGGTTCAATATTACACCAAGAAGTTTGAAACCTTGGGCCTACCTTGTTTATTTTGTTATATGGCAAAGGTATAGATTTGTACTCTATTTTTATTGTGTATTCCATTCGTTATTCGAATTGTCGTTTGCGTCGTCAATTTTTTTCTTTACGTTTAATTACTTTTAACGAAATCAATAAACAGTGGCCTCAAATGGCCAGTATTAAAGTAGAGGTGGTATTATAACTCATTTCCGCCAATAAACAAGTAAAGGACGTATACTTAGGGCCTGTGCCTTACATAATTATATTTTTTATTGCCTGTGCGTGGCGCGCGTGATTTCCACTCAAGCTCTGATATGGTGGATAGTGGTGTTACGTGCCTTTATTTTTACTCGAGTACTTCATTAAAATGTCATAGCCAACTAAAGTGGGTTTTCTGATTATGATGACAGTATCCTGTGTGAGTACAAACATGAAAACTTGTTTTATACTGGCTGTAAGATAGCTTTAGGATATAATAAACGTAGTTGTAAATAATAAATATTTAATTAACAAACTTTGTTGCGTCAGGTTTAATTTGTAACTTGGATTACATTGTGGAGTTTTGCCGCTTTATAAAATGACACCTATACAAACAGCAATAAAACTGATCTGATCGATATATTACAAAATGTATTACCAAAAATATTAATTATAGTTTCCTTATAAATAATCTGTGGTACAGCTTAACCTCTCAAACCACATCACTAGCGGGTTCAACGGTTGTGCGTACCTATTCCGAGAAACAGTAGCTTTCTTGTTCGCCTCGCTACACAGCTACACCCTCTGAGAGCCCATTGTTCCTGCGCAAGCGCACATACCTACACTCATAATGCTTCTGTGGCCTTTACTACCACATCTTAAAGTTATATTAATACTGTATTTGCGGAAGCGTGACAGCGCACTACAGATTGTATAGCGGCATCTTGCTTTCACAACCTCAATAACGTTACTTTAATAGGTGGTGGTAGGTGGTAGTATAATATAATTGTGTATGTAACTATGCGTGTACATTTACGCGATAGCCAACATGCTGCCCAGCACGTAGTACACTCAAAAGGATTTCTGTTTATCTTGTGCGAGTACATTGAAAACAATCAGTAATAAAGATAATTTGGTGACAAAACATGTCATTATTTTTTGGAAGGCCGGAAATATAATCTTTAACCTCTACTGTAAGCGGTATTTTTAAACTATGTTTTATTTTTAGCTTCAAATTCAATAAAAGCTCTACGTTTTATTCGGCATAATTTACATTTGTAAATCACACGTGACGTGACCGATCGGCAAAATTAAATAAAAAAACATAATTATCGATTTGTTTTCGTCATGTGTAAGGTGACGTGCAAAACAATGATCAATAATGTCTGCCCTACCCTGGTATGTTGTACAGATGGCTATACATTTTATTATTTTCTAAATTTCTACCACTGTACCTTATTTCAAAAGCCTTAAAGGTGATTTTAGAAAGTCATAGCTATCACCACGTGCGGTTGTACAAACGTATTATTACTATTATTAACTTTATATCAAAAAGGCCTATCATAACTTTCCTTAACGGTAGGAATACGTAACTTATTTAGATAAGATTTCGCGTTATCAGTTAAGGAGTTATACTCAAGTGTATAAATAACTTTAAACTCAACGTATCAATCTAGGTCGATATCGGTACATTACTTATCTAATAATAATCTTGGACGTTTTAAAACGCATTTAATATTTACTCAGACAACAAGTTGGGATCTGATAGCACAAGTTTCATAAATGCTTAAAAAAACATTGATTACAATTATCTAGCAAAGAAAGTAGATCAATCATATCTCTTTTCGATACTTAATTCTGGATTTTACTAGAATTTATTGCAAGGATTGCTATGGACAGACACTAAAAACGCGGATGACGTAGCATGGCGGTTCAGATATAGTCGGTAAGTCTAACTATCCGCTCCCTCCCCCATGGCCTTTTTTTTCATAAACTTTGTGAAAAAACAATTTAAGTAAGAAACGGTATGACGGAAACGAATAAAAATTTACTTTGAGGAAGTGACCAACTTACTAAGATGTAGGAGTGTTAGTGCGCACATTACATTAACTGCGCCTTAAGTCATTATTTTATAATGAACAAAGAAAACATAACTGTGTAATAGTTAAAATAACTAATATGTTGTGTATTATACAACACATGTAATAAGTTGTAGAGAGAGTTAAACTATTACATACTAGATGTTACGCACGACGTCTAACGCTAACTACAAAAACATTATCTAACCCAGTTGGTTAAAAAGTAGCCTATGTGTTAATCCAGGTTGACAGCTAAATCCATACCAAATTTGATCAAAATGGCTGGGTCAACCATTTAAGCGTAAAAGAGTAACAAACATTAATCTATCACTCACAAACTTCGTTTATAATATTAGTAGGAAAAAACACGTTCGTTTTAAATATGACTATACAGGCTGTTCACTATAGTACAATTATATTTCTATTGTATGCCGGCTTGTAAATACGTTGATTAGATACGAGAGTACTGTAATACATTCAGGTTTGATGAATGTTGCAATTGTACGGCTGATAACTATTACAATGCACCGCTTATGACATAATTTACTTATTTAATAATTTACTCATAACTTTCCGTCGCTATTTGCCGAAACGGGCGGTACAGTTTTAGAATTTACAATACGATAGACAAGTAGGTCTTTAATTACTATGTGTCCAAGAAATGACACAAAATTGTATTGTGTTAATGTTTCACATATTATTATTATGGAAGGAGCAAAACCTAACCAAAAGCAAAAGTTTAAACAGAAACAAGACTTTAATATTCTCTTTTGTACTTCACGTCTAACTTTGAAGGTTACAACTGAATAAGGAAGTCTATCTTCTATTTATAATTTAATGGATTTAGGTAGATTGTGTATCTAGATTTGTTATTAATACACCTGTGGTATTTGTCTCTGAGTTTCTACGATTTCTTCAACCATCCGGTTTGGATTAGCACACGGTTCATGTTCTAGAATCTTTACTTAGAATTAAAGCGTTATATGGATATAGGTTCTTTAGTAAAAGGAAATTGAAAAAGCCATCTTGGACTTGATTGCAATTAAATCTCTTCCGTTCAAGATGTTTTTTTTGTAGAGAAGCAAATAAATAATGGATTCCGAGAATCCAAATCAAGTTCATAAATACTAATTACACTCAAGCTAAATTCGCTTTGTTTTTTTTTATGACGCCACTTCCAAAAAAGACGATGACAAATACTTCTTAGTATAAAAAAATATCAGTTAAAAGTAATTAGACTTCTGTATTACCAAAATCGTGTTATCAAACCTTATCTACAAGTAATCGCAAATTGGGCCATATTTGTAAAAGCAGCGGCACTCCTTCCATAGAACCAAATACGGAAGCCGTATCAAAATAAAACTCCTATCTCAAATATAAAATTAATAAGCACTCAACATTTAGGTCGAAGTAGTTGAACCTCCTTGAGATATAAGCGAACAAGTATAAACATTATGTTATCTGTTACCGAGTAACGTTCGATGTTTAAAAAATATTTTAGACATCGTCTGTCTCTGTGGGTTTAATAAATCAATTAGGTAATTGCGCACGCGTCGCTTGCTCGCTCGTATTATGTCGCCATCTACATTACAGACATTAAGCGTTTAAATAAAATGGAATAGAAATCTTCGAGCCGTTAAATTATGTTCTAAAAATAGATTTTAGAATGTAGACAGTTGACCAGGGTCAGCGAAATGTAATTCTATAAAAGGTAATGGTTATTCCAGGAACAACATTATTTATTGTTAACACTTTTAGTACCAATATCCCTGGGCCCTATTAGGTGAACAACCTCTGAACATGGAGTTGGTGGCAATGAAAGTGTTAAAATATAGACCCTTTGTAGGGCAAGCGATATTTACATTTGACTTGTAGTCGAGACATTTATCGATCGAGTATTAAAGAGATTATATTTATTTTATTAGAAATGATGATTGGGTCTGTGTGGTATTTAGAAAATAGTGTGAAAGTTATAAGTAACAGTATTTTACATTTACTGTATCAGCAATTACATCTATTCTATTTAGTTTCTTTGCTAAAACGATTTTCAATCAATGATTTCGTATAGGTACTGCGGACATTCAACGTCATAAATGAGCACAGATGTTTTCTCATATCGCTAGAAAATGTAACAGCAAATTTCTGTATATAAATGCCTATTTAAAAATTGTCACTCACTCATTGCGTGCAACCTTGGTAATAATGAATCTCACTCCATCACTCACATTTAATTTAAACAAATAAAAATCTGCGGCCGAAACCTAGCTTGTGTGGTCGTCTAAAATGTTCAAGGAAATAACGTTTAACGTATAATTGCTTACTTACATGTATGTAGTAGGACCGTAATAATACACTGTCACCAGTGTCAGCTATGAGATGCAAAATATTTCTCAATCTCGATACATTTAAATAACATTAGAGTGTCTGTTTGTAGTACTGAAATAGCCGTTTTTACATGAATATAATATAATACTAATGTCATTTTAGTGTATATAATATGCATTGCAACTATTGCAAGTATACATTCGCGGACGAAGTCGCGAGTACAGCCAGTCTTCATTATAACTAGCTCCTTATTTCGTGTACTTTTACTTTAACGTTCCATGAAGTTCTTACTTTCTATGTCTTCAGGCTTGTTTTCGTCGAATGCTTTCGCTAGGAACCAACCGGAACCAATATTACATTATAGAGCTTCAAACGCCTTGGGATGCAGCAAAAAACGAGAACCGACTGGCTTGCGAAGTCGAAAGTCTGTCAGACGTCATCGTCTAGTGAATGGGTTTTGATGTCAAATTGAAGCGATACCGCAGTTACGTGATCCAAAACTAACTTTTATACTCTAATACCACCCATTGTTCCTTAATTTATTTCAATTAAATACATAACAGCATCGGTATCATCTATTAAACTAAAAAGCGGAACCATTATTTTGGCAAGCCTTGTTATGTTAGATCGAGTAACAAGATCAATTTGCTCCATGCTTAGTCATGTTTCTGTAATCACATTTTGCTATTACAGAATCTATTATTAATAAATCGTTACATTGATAATAACTGGCCGGTCTAAAATAATTTTCTGACAACCATGCCGGTCTAATTACGAGTAATAAAACATCACTTGTTCTGAATATGAAATGGTCGTTACGCATGTCAATGATTTATAGATAATTCGTAGTGAGCAACAGGTGGTATATTTTTTTAAAGAAAAAAAAATGTTAAATATAATTTGATATAAAATATGGTCGTGTACGTACCATAGTTGCGTACGGTAAATATTTTAGCAGGTGTTCAGTGGCACTCAGTGGAACAGGTAATTGGAAATGGTTATTTAGTCAGATGATTCTTAAAAATGTTTCCTGTAGTGACACTGACCTCCTTGGCTGTCTAGCTGGTGGCTATCTTTAACATTCTTTAAGATGTTTTAGTTCATAACGTTGTAAGACAGTTTTAATAGCTATACGAAAGTCTTTTTTACGATATCTGAAATAACACTTAACTGTTTTGATCCTTTATGGCTTTGAGAACTATCTCCGGTTGTCAATAAAAATAAATGATTATTGATTTTCTATTGCAATATCTTCGCTTATCTATAGATATTCAGGTTTTAATTATCACCTCGTAGAAAGAATTCATTCATAATATGCAAATTACATAGTTGATAAAGAAACGATATCGCATAACATGTTTCAAAGGAATTTTTGAACTTGTTTTGCATACAATCCTCGTTTGATCAAACTATTGATAAACATGTAGAATGCAGCATCAACACATAGTCGCTTCCTGCTGTCTATCTGTCTTGTAATTATATTTTTAAAACATTTAGCTTATCGATGAATGAAAACAAAAAAGATCGTGTGGTCCAGTCTTAATGGAGCCAATGACTCCATATCATCAGTGCTCGTCCAGGTTTATTATGTTAAATGGGACGTTAAGCTTCACGACCAAACACTGATACAGGACTGACAGACTGATAGACAAATGGACGCGAACTGACAACCAACGATATGTTTGAAGACTTAAAAACCAGTTTAAGGCTTCCACGGCAAATATAACGGATTGAAATCGCAGCTGTACAGGCAATTAAGCAAATTGATTTTAATGCGATTCCAATAGTTTTGAATAATTGCGGTACATGATATAAAATATGTAGGCAGGTACGACATGACCATTCACAACGGAATCGTAGGTAATCTTTGAATTTATTACGAATTATCATTAGTTAAAAGGTTTTAGCAAAAATATAACGAAGTCAAATGGTATTCTTGACGTAAAATCTGATATTTCCATGATAATAGATGGACGTCGATCTAAATTACCTAATTTAGAGGAATAAATTACTCTTGGGCTAAATCTTTTAATCCATAAGCTCTTAAAATATTTAGCAACTAGTTTGGCCAGTTAAATTTACTATCCATATTGACGAAACCTGACATAAAGTATTATGTTAAGCCGAATAGTTTCGTAGAAATATACTAATTAAATGACATGTAAGTCTAATGTTCTGAAGAACGATATAAGAAAGATTAATGTTTATATTATTGACTATATTATTTGCTAAGCTTGAAATATGTGATTCTTAGCAAAATCTCCGGTTATTTAAGTTTCTATAGCCATTTGATAGCAATCAAAGCTTTTATGGTTGTGTTTTGCGATCTCTTCTAAACTTTATGTCAGACGTTTCTTTTCGATTTGACCTCTGAATTCGACTCCTAGTGCTTAAAATAAATATTTCTCGTAAGTGTTCATGTTATTAGAACCTGCTTTAAGCAAATATAAATATTTGAAGTGTGTTTGAGCTCTCTATAAACAACCACTCGGCGTAAGTTTTGGCACCGTACGCCAATAATTAAGAGTAAACTGCAGACGCCATTTTTAACTTATATTTTTAACTTATATTTTCAGGTATATTTTATTGGTAGAATGTTTTATTGAATTAGTGGCCAAAATGTTCATTATTTATTTAAACGTATTGCACAAATAAAACCGCTATAATTACGAACTTAATGCCTTAAAGGAACTACTTGTAAACCAAAACAGTGTAGAGATAAGTGCGATACAGGCAATAACATCTCATAAAATGTCCATGATATCTGTTTACTGATTTACAAATAATATTGTACAATAATGTACATGTATCTATCCTATATTGGTGGTAGTTAACATTCCTTATCTAGGCATTTACCGACAAGTGCAAATCTAGGCGCTACTTAATGAATTGGAGTAGTGGGCGGTAGACTCGGTACAGCTAGATTTGATTTCGGTCACATACCGTATCAACGATTGCAATTTATACGGATATTTGCAAATAGCTGAATTTGGTATTGGACAGGCAGTATCGTGTTTTCATTAAATAAACAGAATTTTGGTCTAATTCATTAACTTAAGAATTTACCTTTCTTTAAGCGTATTTAATATTAGTATAGAAAGTGAAAAACAAACTCGTTTTACACTTTTTAGTTAAGTATTTAAAGTAACAGATCTCAGATCAGATCAGATCAGTCTGTAAAGCTACAAAGCAGATTTTAATTGTTTTAAGTTTCAATCGTCATAAGTTACTTAAAGGAAATGAATGCATTCCGTATCTACGTAGTATTTATGTTTTAGCCATAGTACATAACATGTACCATTGTTCAATATTTTCCGTAGGAAACGAGTCTTGAAATAATGTAAAATAGGATATTTATAAATGACAATGCCCTCTTTGTTACAGGTTAACTATCAAATATAACAATGTGGTCGACGATCCACAAGGTAGCAGCATTGATACTGCTCAGTGCGTTGAGCAAAGGAGAACTCCCTGAAGATGACTTCAGGATAATAAATAGACAAGGTAACTGTTCCTTAATTATTGTAGGTAGACGGTAGAATAATCGGGGTTTGATAAAATGTTAAAAAACTTTACTCATGCATGAATGTGTCAAAGGACTTGTACCAAGTAAGATGGATAAATTTTAACTTTCGGTCAATGACCTCGGTAGGTTAGTTGTAAACTGTTGTGCCTGTAAAAGGTTTGTATTTATTTTTTTTTTGCGTATGTAATGTTTTTATTTTAAAGTAAAGATATGACTTATAAACCATTATTTACATAAGGCCTATTAGTACACGTATTCGCAGACGAATAATTATGTTAACGAAATATTAAACAAAAATCTTATGTCCAAAAATAAACAAAATCCGACGTGAATCATTTATTAGGAATTTCTTAATACTAAAACGATTACATTATTAGGCCGTTTGTATATTAAATATTATAATTTTGTTTTGATGTTAAAAATATCGAATTCCTAATTAATTAACTCAATGAGGATCAATATTGTATAGGAATGTGTATTTGCATATTAAGTAGGATAAACTTGATACTAATAAAACAGTTAATTATGTAATCATTTGAGTGTTATGAATAGTTTATTATTATTATCAGTCTTTAAGTAGGAGTTCATTTGCCTTGATCTCAAGATAGACAGATCATGAGCTTAACGATTGCTTGTACTGTTAATTATATTATCACATTTATATTGATAAATATACATAGGTACATAGTCAATTACCTACATATGTTTACAACTAACTAAGCCATAACGTAGCGCGCCGCCGTTGCTCGTAGCATGATGTTTAATAGTTTTTCTCGAACTATTCAACCCAAAAGTAATTTTCAGAATCGATCCAGTATTTTCTGATATTTCATGCGCAATTCAATTTTGGTTCTTTAGTGATAATCTTTTAAAATATTCGTCAGATTTGATTATTTTTTTGTTTTTTTTTTTAAACGTAATGCCAAAAAAAGCCTATTCACCTTACGTTACGAGGTTTAAGATACTAAACAAAGGCAGGTGAAACCTTGTGTCATCACTAGTTATTGAATCAATCATAGCTACGTTCTACAAAAAAATACAGCAAGACCTGGACAGATGTGACAGATCGAAATCAAGTGAATGACCATCAAGACGTGTAGGCAATTAGTATCATATCATTACTTCTAGAGTAGTCATTAAGATAAAATAAAGTTCCCATTAGTGATTTACGTCATTCAAAGTGACTCTTTAAACTGTTATATGACATTTACATTTTAAAAGCAAGATAGTTCCCATGATTTAAAGTGTTTTCCTATAGACACGAAGGGCCATAATATGATGGCTTTAGCAGCGACTTTTAAATTGTGACTGTTGTTATTGTGGAAGCAAGACAGTCATTTGCCCTTTAGGATAATTCCTTGTTAAGAATCTCAGGCTTATCCGAACCGAAAGCGTTAAATAGTCGAACGAAATTAATTTGAAGATTCTGATATGAAATGCCATGAAACCTCGAAGTCCTCTCTTCGTATTGTTTTTAAAAAGCTTTCCATTCAACAAAGAATTTTCCATTCACCGTCTTGTGCCCAAAATGGATCCATATACAAAACGTATTAACACTTCGTACCAAATATTTGTATTAAACCATCCATTCGGTTAAATATTTACCTTACTTAAGATGTGTATTGTCTGAGCAGTATGATAATAATCAGCGCATGGTAATCCGAATCGTTTAGCTCAGTATAAACATTCACGATGATCGACACACGACCATTACAAGTACAATGTGTTGTTGAATATGTAATAAGTAACATTTACAAGTCAAATAGTGAATTTAAATTAGAAAGGTAATTACTGACACCTAACTTTACCGTAAAAGTATTTTCTGTGAAGAACATAGGACCTACCAACTCTTAAAAGTAAGATTATTGTCCTTGTGAAAGAGAGATGCTGCTTTATGTGTTGACAGGCCTGTTGGTCTAGTGGTTAGTGGCCCTGACTGCTATACCAGAGGTCGTGGGTTCGAATCCCACCCAGAACAAGTCTTTGTGTGATGAGCACGATCGTTTGGTCTATGTTTGGGTGTAATTTTATCTACAATAATATATATTCTATGCATTTAGAAATTTATTGGATAATTATGTTTAACAGTTGTTTAATTTAGCACTTATCCCACAAGCTACTTTAGTATGCTTACTTTGAGACTAGATGGCGTTGTATGAATGTTGAGGAATATTTATATTTACTTATAGTATTTGCAGTAATATACGCCGTCTAGCTTCAATAACTGTGTGTTATTTTAGGAGTGGTAGGTCTCCTCAGTTAAAACAATTTACATGATACTGACGTATTTCTGATTAATAATATTGGCATTTGTTTTAATGACCTATCATACTAGAGGTCTTAATTAAATTCCTAATTCCATTAGTGTTAATTATTTATTCGATTAACAAACGAACCTGTTCTTTATTGTTAAAAGACAATTTATTAAGTAAAATAGAAAAATACATACCTACTCGTAATTCTGTTTTCATCGCGATCTCAAGATGGCCTATCCATATCAATCGAAATTGCTTTAAAAGTAAGAAATTTCATAGGTCTAGCAAAACAAAATGTTAGTCATTAGCAATATTTAGTGTAGCGATAGGTCTTCTACTTTATGGCATTTGTTATATTACGTTATAGCTAGAGTAGGTTAAGTAAATTTGTTTCTATGTTGCAAAAGTTTTCACTAACATGCGAATTATGAGTATTTATAAGTGTTTGCAATCCTGTGTGGTCTTTGTTCATAGACCGACAAACGAACCCTGTATTCAAAGAAACAATAAGTTTTTTATGTTATAAGGTTAAAAAGAAGAATGTTAATTGTTGAGATAAGGTTATTGTTATTCTATGTTGGATAAATAAATATGACGAAGCCTACGCTTTAGTTTTCACTGGCCGTGACAACCAACGAATTTGGATTGTCATGGAGACATCAAGAATTTGCGTGGGTTAACTTACATAAGGTCAGAATTAAAAGCATCTAATTTGTTATTCAAACACGGCGGTAATCAATCAGTATTCTGTATAAACTATGCAAAGAAACCAGCCGCACAAGAAACTTAGATAGTTATCTTTTTAATTTCTCATAAAATTAAGTCAACTTTCCAGAACTTAATTACTATCTAAAACCCTTGAATTATGTTTGATTAATATCGGTACAGTAAGGTTCTACATATAAATCGAGGTTATATTATAACTGCCTAGTGGCTATCAAACATTCTATGTAAGTATATAATATGTAAGTACTTCTAGTAGACACTAAATACAGAATTTATGCTTAAATAGTTATACGTGACTTTCATTTAATGATTTTATGTCCTGATGGATGAGTATTAATAATATTATATTTTACATTGAAACCTACTTTATTAATGTAAAGAAGCTACTTAGGAATTACGAAGGTCCTATACGACAGATTTTACTATTAAACCGTAAAAAAATGTTGATCCTTTCACCCCTTATGCAAACTTTGATAATTTATTAACTTTAATATTGGAGTTTATTCGTAAGGCGTAAATGCAGTTAAAATTAAAAGTAACAAATCAAGTAGCATTTTCTCTAACACATGCTGAGCAAAGAGTTTTGCTTGCGAGATGACGTCAGATAGGAGCGTATGGAAGAAGAAGACATGCTGCGGCGACCCCAAATAATAATTGGGATAAGGGCAAGGGAATGATGATTGTGATGATGCTATTCAGAAGCCACCTTCAGGCATCACAATAAATTAAGATCCATGTATTGATATAAAACAAAAAAAATTAACAAATCCCTTTGTATTCCAGATCTACTGACATCAGACCACAGCGACGTGTTCGAAGATACCAGTACTGGTTCATTTTCGCAACTGCTATTCGATGTGGCAAGGGACCAGGTTCTCGTGGGCGCAAGGTGACTGCCTAAATCTATTTATGTCTAGACTAGACCTAACTATTCAACCTGTTCTGTCGACATTTGATTTAACGTTTGGCAATTTGTTAGGACTTTAGTTACGGTGGCTGTGATAATAAGGGATTATAAGGGTCAATTTTGTGTGCTTTTAGTTGACTGGTTTTCATAATTACGTACTTAGATTTTAATGGTAGCTTGAAATAATGAAACGCTACTGAGATATTCTTGAATGGTTATCTGTCGTCACTTTACAACTTTAAAATGAATGGCTAATGCTGTTGTAATTCTTATAGTGCTGCTGGGCAAACACATGGTCTTCTTCAGAATATGTTTGCCTAGTACAGGAAGATTATTATTAAGGTACCTACACAATAAAGAATATTGGGTAGGTACCTATTTGTACATCTTCCTAATATTGACGTTTCAATATTCGGCCTTCAAGGTATAGGCACACACTTATCGCATGCGATATGTTACTGAGTAGCATAGAAGGTATACGGTGGTGTTTCAATTGTTAAGGTTTTCATATATTATAATAATGTCCGCACCGATTTCGGCCACGGCGGCTAGTTTGACTATGACACCAGCCAGCTACACAGGACTTATTAAAGTGAACAAGCGTCATCAAGCGTGTGCGCGAACACGGGTGCACTCTCTATTCCTTTACTCTAATTCCCCTATGGGACGGCAATCCTACACGGTGGGACTGATGGGAGAGAGATCAGGCGCAGGACCCACATTTTTACGTGCCTTCCGAAACACGGAGCATATAATTATGTATTAAGGAGTCCAGATATCGTAGAACCTTGCAATTGCTTAAAGTAGGATAGACGGTAGAAATAAACTGTATTTCTACTATTAAAAGTGTATACCCATTACTACTCTGTTAATTTATAATTCTAGAGGAGAGATTTTAATTAATATAATAATAATGAAAGCAATTAATTTTCTACATCTGTAATTATGTCTTATCCAATTTATTTAGTATCCGTTATTAGTAATTAATAGAAAACACTAACATAAACATTTATTATCATTCATAAATATAAAAAAAAAACGGATAAATAATTAATATTAGATCTTTACAGCTTCCAAAAGCAGTAATTACTAATTTCTAATTAACTCCTACTTTCTCTAAGATTGAAACAATTTTAATAATACCTTACATAGTGTAAATTTATAGAGTATCTTAATAGTTTAATGAGGTTATAACTGACTGCAAGGGGAATCGTAAACTGGCAGTAAACGTGTCATAACAATTACTCTAATTGGTTTAATGGATTTATAGGACTTTACAGTCAACTGTAATTATTTGGACAGCGGAATTATCACTTGAATTGGAATAGAAATGTGGCACCAATTGGCACCGTTCGGGCGTTCGTTAGAATATCTAACGCTGGGCAATTAGCATCGATCGATGTGTTACCTAGATACCTAGGTACCTACATTACCTACTAGGTTTATTGAATATTACACAAAAAAAGTACTTAAGTATGTTAAAGGTTTGATAGAGTTGTAGTTAGAGTTTATATGTTAGTTTTATATGTATATTTATAACGTCTGCCACGCTAAGATATTCCACAGGGGGAAAGGGGTTCACAATCAATTTAGTGGCATACACAATGACATCCACATTCATAACAAGCATGTGTGGACTGTAGATTGCAGTAATACTTGATTTACGCGGGGATCGAACCTGGAGCACGTCGCTTACAATGGGAATTGGCGTGATGACCTATAACTCGGATAATCGGACTATAAGTACGGATAAGTTTATTACATCGTAAAGTCGGCTTAAACTTTATCTAAAATACCGGTGTTACTATGGAACGTACCTAAGTTTCTTTCAAAAATAAATAAACCAGTTAATATTTTTTGTAAAAAATTATAAATAGCAAAGCTAATACATGAATGATATGAATCAGCCTATAACTTACAAATGTCACGAGACATGTAGAACTGTAGATATAAAAAACAACAATATTAGACCAGTCTATCAAGTTTCTATGAAGATAACAACACCCTACTCACAACAACCAAAATCTATAAAAAACAACATAATATTAATCATTAAAAACGTTATCGTAACAGTATTTTAATGTGATATCAGAGTGTATGCGCCTATCAGGGATGTTGGTTGATGGGATATGCAATTTCGGATATAAGAAAGTTATTAAACCGGTTTCATTTACCGTTACGGATATAAAAGTATTTCGGTTCATCCGTTTGTTAGGATAGTTGCGATGAAAGACTTTTAGAAGTAAACAGGGAAATTCTAGGAAGATGTAAGAAAATGACCGTTAAGAACCTCTCACAGCGCGTTCTTTTTAAAACTACGCCCATATCGAAAATTATCGGAAACCTTAAGATGCAGATTTTTATATCACAGATCTGTAATGGTAGTTGTGAGTAAGATTTGTAGATAAATTAATAAAAGTATTTGGATATTCGATAGTTTCGGTTACGGATACGAAACTCGATAACATCCCTAGTGTATAACCGGCTTTACAAACAAACTTGTTGAAACCGAGTCGTTCACCTGCTCAACTTATGATACGAGATAGTGTTATCACAAGACAGCTTGTTAGTCCTCGAATCGCAGCCAGTCGCTTTAATTAACAATTACCGTTTATTTTTAATGTTATTATAGTGTGTAATCAACTGAGGATTCAGCTATATTATCTTTATCGACACAGATTTGTTTGTTTTTGTATTTTTTTGATAACCTAAGGCAAAGCCACACCTTGATCGGTTGCTTAAAGTAAAAAGTAGTTTTTTCTTTTATACGTAGGTATATGAAAATGTCGAAAAAAAAAACGATTAAGATCTATTTTACGGACTTTATTAGAGTTTTCCATATCTTAACATACCATTTTATAACTATTATGTAAGATACAGCCACCCGATAAAACTAACGTGCTTATCATAGAATAAGACAAATTTAAAGCTCCTCTCGCTTCGATAACTTCTTAGATTTGGTAGACTGTCACTAGTCCAAAACATAATTCACTAATGTTATAAGTAAATATTCCTAAATGCCCCCTTTTAGATCAATATAATATCAACTTTGCAATAAATTCTAGTGTATACCTACTGAATCTCATTAGAAACATCTAATATCAGAAAGCTGATGAACTAATAAACATTTTATGTGTTACTGCGTATTAATTGACCTTCGCTAATTATGTCGTAAATAGATAACTGTTAATATTAAGTGGCTTTATGGTATATATGGGTAATGGTGCGAATGTAGTTATCGACACATCTAAACCACAATATAAATTCATACAGTTTAAATCTGCCGTTTCTAAAAAAGTTAATTTCTATAGCCGCGCGGTACGTAGCAGCAATAGGGCTGTCCATCTACGGAGTTTTTATTACATGAACAACACACCGTCCGTTCGTTACTGCGACACTTTCGCGACTTTGTCATGCCACGGTCATGCCGCAATCCGTTAGAATAGGCAATGCTCACGTTGTACCCGTTTATATGAAGACTTAATGCTGCATTATACCGTATCTGAAGGGTTTTTAGATTCGTTTGTTTAACAAAAAGTCTTATAAGACGTCCAAACAGTAAAACTTCCCGATGAATCATATCTCCTAAAGTGTAATGTGTGTTGTGTTTGCTTGACTGCTTGTCTTACTTATCTGTTACATAAGTATTTAAAATGTTTACTTGCTTGTAAGCGTTGATGGGAGACTAAAAAGTGTTTATTTGATAAATATTAGATGAGTTTCCACATAAGTTTATGTTAACGCATCTAGAAATAAAGCCGGTACCAAGACAGTAGGTTCGCATTTACTATTGCGGTTTGCCATAACGAGTATATTCTCTAGAAGCTTTCTAACGGAAGATATTTATAATGTAGGTATAACTTCAACGCGTAATATAGACATCAGCACTGATAAAGCAATTAAAAACATGCAAGAAACGCGCAGAACATGTTTAATCACTTAATCGAACTTTCGATTTTACAAAAACGAATGCAAAATTCCCAAATTTCTCGCATATAAGGCGACATTCAAATTCTCTTACAAGTTAAGCTTAATTCTCACACTCGTATTCCGGTCAACATCGAAGCCAACACCAGATTCATTCATCCTGCCGCGTCAAGTACAGTTATAATCTATATCTCACTTCATCTTAAAATTGCAATAAGTAGTTTTACACCGCAGAATGCAAAGCCATCGTAAAATACGGAACTTGGTAACTCGTTTTACTTATAGGGAAAGGCATGTTTCTAGGTCTTCTTTATCTAGAAATGCACCAGTAAATACAATATTGCTTCATTGCTCGGTTGACAGCTAACGATTCTTGTGTTGGGGCTTGGCTTTCAAGGGAAATTTAAATTAAGTTAAATCAATATTTACTATTGTATAAATTTTATTGATGTATCTGTTTTTTGTAGTAGTCTGTTGGCATATAATGCCAAACTTTATAAAGAAGTTGAGTTTAGAATTTTTGCGATAATTCAAAACCTACAGGAACTAACTCGGCGTCATACCAAGTCACAATGTAATCAAGTTAATAACGATAGGCTAATTCTACATGACACTAATTACTGGAATTAAACAAAAAACAAACAGTGACTTACAATGTACACTGTTTACTTCATACACTTCGTTATACATACATACATACATGCACGTCATTGGTTATACATACAGCATGTAAAACTGCAGGAATTTCGAGCGTATCTCTTGACCCAAAACTCCTAATTACTCCTACGCTTGTAAATGAAAGTTGAGAACAACGCGGAATTTCGTCAATATCGGACGAGTGCTGGCTAAGTGTTATTACGATTGTCTATTAACACATACAGTTATAATCTATGGATTCAGTTTAGCGTTAGGGCTGGCGGCTAGGTGTAAATTCTTACGCGATGTAAGAAACTAAGGTATATTTTTGAGAGGTAAACGAAGCAAAATGTGGGCTAGGTAGCGGGCATAAATCGTGCAATTTTGCTTCTCGAAAATGCTGGATGATTTAGTGAATATTAAGTAATTATTTAGTGATAGGTAAATATATTTCTATCCAGTTCCGTCTTCATGTCAGCATTTTCTCCTTTTTGCCTTATCGTCCTTAACAATCTCCGATATTGGGGCTAGATGCCATAGCAAAAAGTTTTATTGGCAACCCTGTTCCTGGCTATACAAAGCGGCGTATATCAAACACCAGGAAGTGCCTGTTTGCCACATAATGTCAATATGTGCGCCGTGAACATTTGGCTAAGCTATTAAAACACACTGTTTGTACATGTGCTTTTCAACGGCACGCGCATAAAGGCGCTTATCCGAGTTATGTGAAGTTTATTGTGTAAATAAATTGTACTGGGTTTGTTGATATGGCATTACTTGTCTTAAGCGCTAGACGAAGGTACTTTTAGTCTTCGTTTTTATGTCCTATCATTTCTACGTGTATGGGTTTCATTTCTGTAAATCATTTGTCTTTATTAAGGGATTAAGAGAAAGACACACAAGAAGTATCGAGAGGTTTTTGCATTGCAATGAGACAAATAACTGCTAGGAGAGGAGGTCAAAGTTACATGACATTTATCGATATAATTTAATAGTCAACATTGTATCAACTTTCCAAATGACAATTCTTTGACTTTCGTCGCGATTGTAACTTTATTGACGTTTGTGACACTGTCTAAAGACAAAAACACATGTTCATCAACCAACCTACTTCTCGATACTAATTTCGATACCGTTCCTATCCATATCAGTATCGATTACAGCGGCATAACATTGAAATTCTATCGCACAGCAATCGACTTGTGTACGGTTACAAGTCGATGTCCAATTCGTATAAACTGTTGCTTATGTATGATTTCCTAGATCTTAACTGGATCTAGATGATTATGTTACAGCTCGGGTTTTTATATGATATTATTGGATCAGATTTAGCTGCAAGAAATTTGCAAGGCCATTTCAAAGAGTTTTGCGCAGTTATGCGCATCCAGAGACAAAAAAATTGGATATTTCGAGATGCTATCTTTGTTCAGTTGAAGGTTATTATGAGCTAGCTCAAATAATAGCTTTATTTTGTGTCGATCATGTGTAATAATTAGGTTAAAAGCTGATAAATAAATATTTACTGGTGGCCTAAGCACATCGAAAAAGAAAACCTAAATTTTACATTTTTAAAACGGGTTCTCCATTCCAATTCTTTTATAAATAACTTAATACCCCCGATTCAATTACAAGGTCATATTATTATGTAATGCATTTAAAATTGCAAGTCACATTGCAGTTTTTGGAAACATTGTTGCCGCGCGCCGCGCAGTCTACATTAATATAGATAACTTTAACGTGCGTCAATCTCTTATCAACGGATTTGGATTAAGCTCGGTATTAAAATTTGTTGCGGTACTTGTGACACTCATCCTTGAGTGATACTTGTTATCAGGTATACCTAAGTGAAGGAATGGCAAATATTTGTGTTAATGCAACTGTTTGGTACACATACTCATACTTCAATCGGTCTTACACAATACGCTACTGTAATGCGATATGTAATGTATTGTATCATGACTTGTGTGGTTTGGTGTACGTTACTCTGTTTAAATCACTTGACGCTTTAAATCAATGACGTTAAGGTTGATTTTCGCAACCAAATGTAATGTATTGTGTTGTTGTATCAAAACTTGTGTGGTGTAGTGTCTGAGATACTGACACAAAACTACGGCTTAAATTACAAACAATAAGGGTCATATTCATGACTGCACTACATAATGACTTGTGTGGCCTAATGTACATTATACTAAATATCTTGCTCTTGGCAACGCCTTAAATCAATTACGATAAGGTACATATTCGTACAACGTGTGGAGTTTGAAGGTGATTATTAGTCAAGATTCGACAACCATCGTGACACTTGTCACGTTAGTAGGACCCGAATGTCCAGTCTTTACTAGGTCAGTAATGTGTCCTTGTTTACCGAACATTATTTATTGCTTTAGTTAATAGAAGACCAGTTTTAATAACATCTGTTTTATTGATAAAAACAATACTTCGCAAATGGTAAGCAATTCAGGTTAGGCTGGTTCGAGTACTCAACTTAATTATTAAAGCGTTTTTTTGGTAGATGTTAAGTGCAATTATTTTTTTTTTAATAAAAAGCTATTGAATGGGTACTTTACCGTTATCAATAATGTGAGCTATGATCATGCCTTATAGTCATATTTGGCTGTTGTTTTACTTTTGCTGATAGATACGGACTACATACTACTGGCGTTCATAGTTATAAACGTCAACGTTATAAACGTCAACATTTCGCATGTGCCTTATGCATTCCATACATTCATTGAACCTTAAAAATATAATATTTCTCGTTTCTATTCGTCTTTGTTTCATATATTATTATTATAGGTAAGCTTAGCTTTGTGACGTACAGAACAAACGCGGCCTTTATAACAATAATGGCATTCAACCGTTGAGGTATTTGTTACTCGCCACACAATACGCAACAAAGTCGCTACTTTATGCCGACATTACGCATTCTCGACTTTACGGCCAAACCGACTCAATTCCCAGAGAGATGACTTCTGGGGGCTACCACCACGTTTTCAAGTAATTTGAAAACAGATTTTGCAGATAGTGGAAGCGTGACAGCGCACTACACGGTCTAGAGCGTCATCTCTCTTCCACAATTGCGATAATATTACTACTTTAGCATTTAGTGGTAGGGTTACATCTAGGCTGAAGCTTTGCATTTAGATAGAATCTTTATTAATTGGTAGAATCTAGTTCCTTGTATACTTGATAGTGTTTTACTATATTATTGCTAGTTGAGAGCCATCTTCTTCTGAAAGTAGGATATTTACGATTCATATCATTGTTATTATGACATTAGAATTATTTAATATTTTCAATTTACAGCTTTATTACCATTTTAATAACCAACGTTATGCCGTGTTTGTTTTTTTGTCGATATTTATCCTAATGCTCAAAACAAACAGCATCAACATGCATAGAATATATTATAGTACTAACATATTTTACAATTTGTAGTTCCACAACGCCCTAAGCCCTATTGGGTCTTAGAATTATTAGATTAGTCTCGGCGTCTAAAATTTTATAAAAATGTGTCTAAACCCTTATACGCATCTGAATAAGTCTGATTATCTTTTGTTTTTAGCTCATTTATACCTATCCATAGAACGATTGTTTTTTGTTTTTTTTTTTTTTTTTTGTGATTCATTTGTTTTCCTTTCATAAATTACAGTAAGTTTATTTCTTTTTTCTTAGGGACGCCCTCTATCGGCTATCGTTACGAGGCCTAGGAGTATTGGAGCGCGCTGATTGGCTCGCGCCATCGGAGAAGACTAAACTATGCCAAGTTAAAGGGCAGACTGAAGAGGATTGTAGGAATTATGTCAAAGTGCTGCTATCACATGGACATAAGCTGTTCGCGTGTGGGACCCACGCGTTTAGTCCAGTTTGCAGTTGGAGAGAGGTGAGTTAAATAAAACCTTTTTTAGTTTTACTTCATACTGTTTTATTTGCATGAGGCATTTTCCAATGCTTTTTCTAAACAATGTGAAATCATGATTAAAACTTCATGCTGGTCTAGTAGTTACTTAAACAATTATATGACCTCCACAACCTATTTTAGTATGAAGCCAAAATTCTAGAAGTTGTCTAACCCCGACTCTATACCTTCATACAGTATTACGATAATTTACGTGTAATTGTAACAGTAACCTATTCTTTGCTCAGATCGAGTCAATAAACACGGTGACGGAGTGGGTGACAGGGGTAGCCAACTGTCCATACAACCCGCACTCCAACGTCACAGCCATTCTTGCCAGCAATGGGGAGTACTACGCTGGCACGCCGACTGACTTCGCCAGCTCCGATACGGCTATATGCAGGTAAATAATATTAATCTCTCTAATAATATCTGATGAAGAGGTCAAAAGTGCGTGACGTTGTCTTAAAAAGCAATCATATTAAAGTGCACAAGCTTGTGCGCAAACACAGGTGCACTCTCTCTTCCTTTACTCTCATAGCCCGGTGGCACGACCGGAGAGAGATCAGGCGCAGGACCCACATATTTATGTGCCCTCCGAAACACGGAAGCTGTGATATTTATTTCTTAAACGCACACAACACGTTCGAAATGTTGTTACGCATTGTGGAGATCGAACTAGAGACCATTGACTTGGCAGTACTGAGGTCTTACCACTAGGTTATCAGAGCTTCAACAGACAATAGACATTATAGAGCCCCGTTTTTAGGAGCATATCGGCTCTAAAGCTAAATCACAATTTTCATACTTTTATATGTTTGATGGATTGCCCTTCAGCTAATACTTTACTAGTTCACATACTCCAGTCTCCTTGTACAGCAGTCATTATAAATGATTTCTCAACACCGCCCATTAATCTCCGATATCCTTATTCAATACACGTACATTGAGCAATACATATTCCATTATTTCTTCATTAGAATGTACTGATACTAGAGCCTTTACCGCTCTAATTCGATATCAATATGTATTGTGGGTCAGTAATTTAATAGTTATCGATAGCTGTCCTTGTGATCCGCAGTAATCTGTATCTTTCGCAATCCTAGCTGTAATGATTAGATTAAATCCATATTTGTTAGAGATTTGTGCCTTATTGGGTCACCTGCCTACGTAAATATTATTGGGAAGGCGATAATGTAGGTTACTTTTTGGACCACAAAGATAAGAGAAGGATTAATTGTTTCTATTTTGGAGATAAATATTTCCTACCTTTTGAGAGTATTGCTTTTGGGTGCGGCCATGTCCGCGTGCATATCTGTCCTCGCGGCAAAATTGTTTCTGCCGCCTCCTTACCAAGTTTATTATTAATACATTAATTACATATACAAATGCAAAGTTTCACGCCATTATCTCGTAACATAGACAAACTGTCTCTCAAAGGTCGTTAAAATACCCCTAGTAGAAAGACAGTTTGTAGGATCCTTGCCAGCTTAAACCACCGGAATTCTTGTCAATTCCTTTTAACATTCCTATTTTTCTTCCAAAACTTGCATTGCACTTGCATCCCACCTAGGAAACTATCATTGGAAGCATGCCCTAACATACTTTCCATAAATTCATAAAATCACGCTTCTTCAGGAGTCGGGGTGCAGCCATCAGGGATGCGGGCACGCTCCGCACGACACAATACGATCTCAACTGGCTGAACGAACCCCAGTTCGTCGGCAGCTTCGAAGATGATAACTTTGTCTACTTCGTCTTCAGAGAAGTCGCTGTGGAGTTCATGAATTGTGGGAAGGTAAGTCTTGGAGATACGTTTGAAAGGATATTTAAATAACTACAACTTTCTAAAAGGCAAATTAGGACTGGTTGGATCACCAAGATCCTCCATGCCATGTTCTGTGTAGTCATAGTTTTTGGCATAAGATTAAATGCATAATTATAATTAACAAGTTTGGTTTTGATTTGCTCTCAAAAATAGGGGTTGTTAATTTTAGGTAGTAAAGAAGTCTTTGAATAAACGATAGTCGATTGATTAAAATATTCGTAAAGTAATCACCTTCCAAGGAGGATGTCAAACCGTCTTTTTAGTTTTTTTCTGTATATTTGTCCAAATCTTTAACGCGGTAGTAGAACAAACATGTAATATCACAACACCCACAATGGAGACAAACATTCGTGGGAAACACTGCTATTTTCGTTCGGGGCTACCTCGCCACCCACAGCGCAGTTTAAACTATCCTTAACCCGCTAATTAGCCTCTAAATCGAGAAATCTATTTTAGATTTTATTTATTACTTTGATTGCGCAATACATCATAGACAATGGTGCTTAGTATAATGAATGATCTAATTCGGTGCGATTAAGATATACGATATGACTTAATTTTATTTATTGCTCCATATTAAGACTTTGCTTTTGTGTTCTTCTAATTAATTGTGCGATTAGGAATGATACGATTTAGTTCTAAGAATTGCACGATATTGTGTAAGGCCTTAAGTTGGATGCTCAATTGTTAGATAAATCCTACTAATATTATTTAAACACTAAAAGTTTGTAAGTATGGATAGATTGATAGATATATTGTTATTTTTTCACGCTTAAACGGCTGGAATTAGTGATACCCTGGATTAACACAGGCTACTTTTAACACATAGGGTAATTTACGTATAATATCCTACTTTTACTTATGTATGTATGTTTTTTATTTCTGCCTTTATAGTCGCAGCGTATTTGTATATAGTAAGTAGTATTTAGTGTATTTATTAGTCCCTGTAGTACTCACACGTTCGTCTTGTTAACACATGTTACCTATTGCTCATAGTAGTGTTTACATAACAACGCATCGTACAGAACTGTCACTACACGCTATTTGTGTGAAACCTTGATCTTTTTGTCGAAGAATTTCTTGTGAAATTAAGTTAAGTAAAATATATTTTAGTAGCTTAGCAAACTTAGGTTAAGAATTATAGGAATCGTTCTAATGTATAGAAATTTTATTATTTTTCGTAAACTACTTAATTTGTACAACAATACTCGGATACATCAACAGTATTTAAAGAGATTATCAGTAGCTATATAAAATTTCCATTAATAACATTTAAAAGTTACGAACCGTTAACAACAACCAACAAATCAACTGTTACCCATAATCATAGTACCCATGGCTACCAAATTGTTTCACCAACGGTAGTCCAAAGTCCTTTCGAAGGTACTGTAAGTGGGTTAATGCGGTACTTGGCGACCCTCCATCGCTAACAAGGAAAGTGGCAGTTCATCTTGTAATGGTATCTCTTCGACCGGAAAAGGTCCCCCCTATTATGTGGCAATCGACAATTTGCCAATTGTTCTCTTGCTAATTCTGTGATGGATTACTTTGTTGTTTTGATCTGTATTTACTCTCATAACGGTATATGTTTCTTTAAATTGTATACGTGTTCTTATTAACACTTTTTTTTAGATTTTTCTTAGGTTAAAGTGTATAATATATGTGTATTACAGACACGCTGTTCACACATTGTAAAACTCGGTAGTTTGTCTTGTACAAATGTGTATTTATGCTCTGTGGTAATGACCGCTGCACGATGTCCCAGTGAACGAATATCTATGCAATTATACCTTTTACCCATACCTATACTAATACGTATGAGTAAAAGGTACCCTACCTTTTACTCATACTACGTATTGGTCTAGAATATTTTTGGTGTAACTAACATAATTTTAGTCAAAAACTTACAACCCATCATCAAAATGATTTTCCTATTATGTTTAAGTTAATTAAGCGGACAAAATGCTTTATATTTAAGAATGTATTGTAATTTCCACTCATCCTGTGATATTAATTGTAAATCTTTGTTGTCCTTTTTACTATAATTATTTACTCAAAATATTCTTCCTCCCTAGATTATCTACTCCCGAATCGCCCGCGTGTGTAAGAACGACCCCGGCGGTTATTTAGTCATGAAGGACAGTTGGAGCACGTTCCTCAAGGCACGCCTCAAGTGCTCCGTGCCTGGTGACGTACCGTTCTACTACGATGAGGTGCAGAGCGTCGAGTATCTGCCGCAAGAAAAGCTGCTAGTGGCTACGTTTACCACGCCAGCGTAAGTTGATCTTAAGGCTGTTTGATTTAACCTATTTTGTTTATATGCTGGATCATATGACTGCTGAAAGTGTTATTTCCAATTTGTGATGCAAAGTTCACATTGTCATGTGTGATTGTAGGTATCCATTATAGTAGCCTAAAGTTCCTTTTAATTTTTACTATTTTCTTCTATAGGGTAACCTCTAATGGAAAGGGCTAAAAAAAATTAAGAAACCACTACGCTTGAAATTGGTATTTTTAACTATTCTGTCGTAGTATTTTATTTGGACTAGTTCTTCATTATAGTTTTTTATTTATTTTAGTACTCATTTAAATGTTTTCCTACAGTAACAGCATAGCAGGCAGTGCTGTCTGCATATACAGCATGTCAGACATCACAGCGGCGTTCGAAGGTCCTTACAAGGTGCAAGACAGGCCGACATCCACCTGGGAACCGAGAGCGCCGTCAAAACAAGCTCGGGACCACTACAAATGTGTACCAGATTCCAGGTCAGTTGATATCCTACTACGTTCTACGATGGATGGATGTTTGTTACTCTTTCACACTTAAACGGCTGGATCAATCTTAATGAAATTTGTTATGGAGTTAGTTGACATCCTGGATTAACCATAGGCTATTTTATTACTGACTGTATCAGAGTGTGGTAATGTTTTTGCAACTATAACCGAACGTCGTGCGGGCGAAGTCGTATGCAACAGCTAGTCTTATCTCCGTTTAAATTGAAATTAATTTTTGAATGTTCCACTGCTGGAAATAGGCCTTATCCCTTATAGAGTGGATTGAAATGATAAACTTGACACAAAATTCTTTAAGCTGTACTTTTGCAGTTGTCAAATTGAGTTTGGGTTTCTCAGTCAACAATGCGATTCTACGTTATTTTTATTAAGTTGTTTAAGAATTAAGTGCATATATATTTTTCCATAGCCTATAAACAAACCTTTTACATTCCAGAGTTCACGAAGCCATTGAGTACCATCGCTATCAGCTAATGTACGAGTCGGTACAGCCTTTATCAGGAGAGCCGGTTTACAAAGTGACGTCAGAGCGCTTTACCCACGTGACCGTTGACGTCACTAGCGCGAAGAATATTGAGAGGCAGTTAGTGTTGTATGTGGCAACACAGGCTGGATATGTGTTAAAACTGTCGGTGTTGCCAATGTTGGATGGAGCGTGTTTGGTCGAGAGATGGAATTTGAATGGAAAGAATAGTTCCTTTGAAGTTCTTACTATGCAGTTTGTTAAAGATACTGTAAGTATTTTTTTTGTATTTGTTTGTGTATTGTGTACAGTATTGTATTTCTTTTATCAGTTTAGTCCGTAAGAAGTAAATACAAAATCTGTCACTAGCCACAAAACTCTATTACATAATATACAATATCAATAATATGCCGAACCGAGGATCACTACCAATTTCTTGATCCTATTTGCTAAGTAACTGCCATATTTAAGCCGATAACGGTCAAAAAGCAATAGCAAAATATTTTTTTTCTAGTTTAAATATAAATGTACATTATTAAATTATATATTTTTACGTTTTTCCCCACCAGATGTCAGTGTACGTAGGTGGCGCTACGAGCGTGGTCCGCGTAGTAGGGGCCCGTTGTAGCCGCTTCACGAGCCGGTCTGGCTGCGTGCTAGCCGGCGACCCGCACTGCGGCTGGGACGACGCGCGGGATCAGTGCGTGTCCGCCGCGGGACGGATAGGGGACCCTGCCTTCAAACAGGCTACTGAGGCTTGCCCGGCTACTGATTCACCAGGTACTGATGAAGTTTTGAACTGATGGCATGTTACTTGGCAAGAGTTAAAGCGAGAGGAGAGATGCGCAAAATACAAGTATGTATGTAAAATGACTTCTGCGCATTTCTCCTCTTTTTCGAAGCCTTACCACATTACATGCCGAGAAAAGACTGATGACCTGTTCATAATATTGTTTTAGTCCTAGTCACCCCTGACGTACGTGAATGGTGAAATGAAGGACTGTCAAAACTTAGAAAACGTCTTAGATTGTCATTTGTCTACCTTCTATTGTCATAGAACGCGTAAACACTAAAACAACCGTGTTTTAACCGTATCAGACTCGTATCTAATGTGGCATCTGTTGAGGACTCAAGTCGCCCGTAAAAAAATGATATTCAAGATAATCTGGTGCGACTAAAAGCATTTCTAGACTTACCTGAAGCTTATTTTTTTTATTTTGTATTTAGATGGCTTTGGTAAGACTGGACGATACCAAATTCACTTAAACTCAAAATTGAACACTTTAAAAGACATTAACGAATATCTCCATTCCAGTTGATGGCGGTTGGTCGAGCTGGTCAGAATGGGAGCCGTGCATGCAGGATGGTACTTCAATCTCGTTGTACGACGACACAGCGCCCGACATGTGCAAGTGCAGGACGAGGCGGTGTGATAACCCTAGGCCTGTTAACGGCGGACAGTCTTGTCAAGGTATGTTGTTTTTATAGTAACTTTAATTTCGAATATTGACAAGATCACTCAAATGTCAAGACGTCGTAAGTGCCGTCCGTAAAAGTTCGGTTTCTAGAGTTCGCTATCAAAGAAAAATGCATTGAAATAGTGCTGGCTGCACGGGCAGTCGTAGGAAATGTGCCGGCCCTCACCGGTCTTTATGCATCGTGGCTGACGATGCATAAAGACCGGTGGCTCGCCCTGTGTACCAGTACACTACGATTCTGTGCGTTGTACGATCCACATTATTTCTCATGGCTTCCATAATAGTGTCAAATTTTCTTTAAGACACCACATACCAATCATTCTTTTAATCCTCCATGAATTAATTTTACCAAAAAAGTAAAAATAAAAACCGACTTCAACAACGATTCTAAAAACTAAAAAAGAAAACCGGTATTATCATATCAGCTTGATAATGAAGTTGGTGTCAAATCAGCAAGTTGAATTATTCCTTTGTGTATGTTTATTATCTAAAGTTTTGACACCAAAATATAATTGAACTAAATGCACGGTTGATCTTCCAGGAGCCAGTATAGCAGTAACAAACTGCACAGTCCACGGCGGTTGGTCGTCGTGGTCGGGTTGGTCGAAGTGCTCAGCGTCGTGCGGCATCGCCATCAAGTCGCGCCGGCGGACATGCTCCGCGCCCGAGCCTAAGTTCGGCGGCCGCGTGTGTGTCGGCCTCGATATCGATGATGTGTACTGCAATCTGCCGCCTTGCCCTGGTAACGTGGAGTTTAAAATGCTCTGTAATAGAATATGATAATAAGAATACGTAAATATCTATCTTAGTAATATTCTTGTTTATCTTTTAATTATGCACCGCGGACTACCTGTACAAATGTTACTCCTTCAATACTGAGTCCATCCTAAAGTTGTCTGTAATAGATCGCTCTTAGCGCTAAGACCGTCTATGGGAGCACCATGTAACTTTTACGTTTGTTCAAATTTGTTTCTCATGTGGGGTGCAATAAAGAATATTCTATCTATCTATGTCCACATTTTCAAAGATTGTTATTAAAATTTTGTTTGTTATGTTTTTATGATAACCGTTAAGTTCGATGATTTTGCTTGATCTCATTTAAGGGTAGGGATTAATGAATTAGAAATAACGTAAACGCTATCTTAAGTTAATGCAGTGTACAGAACAGGAACGAAACAAAGTTTGTTGTTTTTTGGTTGGTCGAAAGACTAACGCAATTTTTCACTGTTTACACCTCCTGTAGATAAGCGAGAAGAACTACGTCGTACTTAGCTTTACTCATAGCCTGCAGGCAACACCTCAATTACTTGCCCCATCTAACTCATAAATATACAATTTCTTTCTCAGATCCAAACCTAGCAGCAGTAGACGGTGGCTGGTCAGACTGGGGTCCGTGGTCCCCTTGCACAGCGGGTGCAGGCCCGGGCTGCGGCCTCGCCGCCGGCACCCGCGACAGGAAGCGAACCTGCACCAACCCGCCGCCCAAGAACGGTGGCGCCATCTGTGAGGGGCTTAGTACTGAGAGGGCGGCCTGTGACCTGGCGCCTTGCGAGCTCAGGAAGGCGACTGCGTGGACGCCTTGGGTTCAAATACCTGGTAAATATACACATCATTATCAATCATCATTAATGTGAAATTATTCAAAATGTCCATCCATACCCATACAAGTCTAGGGAAAACATAAAGCACTCATTTTCTCGCTAGACCGTCTCTTTTTTTGTTGTAATTACCTTTATGTCATAAGG
This sequence comes from Chrysodeixis includens, assembly GCA_941860345.1. Taxonomy (NCBI): domain Eukaryota; kingdom Metazoa; phylum Arthropoda; class Insecta; order Lepidoptera; family Noctuidae; genus Chrysodeixis; species Chrysodeixis includens. The sequence continues at coordinate 5,376,792 of OW796113.1, read as the reverse complement.
GTAAGTATTGTATCAGCTAAACCCCACAAAACCATAGCAATGGTCTGACTTTGGCATTCGTGATTAAGTACTTTAAAAGTTCTTCTTTAAAACGTTAACCTTAATTGTCTTGTCATGTGAAATTAAACCTATTTTTGTTTACAGGAAACGACTCAGATGGAAGTTACACAGAAAAGAGATTTAAGTTCCAATGCAGAGCGCCGTCACCGGAACAGTTGAAGGTAAGCTTACTTCCATATCTTTTTAGTAAAACATTTTTAAATTTTGAACTCTGGCAATTATTACCTCCCATAATTGTCCTACTGACCATTAAAAGTATTAACTGTGGCTATAAGAAGCGTCGTAAGCTACGATAATATTGAAGTTCTTGTTAGTTCATTTATGTTTTTTTTTTCTGTCATGCATCACAAAGTACCTCCTGAAAACAAAATTAATAATATTAATTAATTCCTACCCTATAGTGTCCCATGGCTGAGCAAAGGCCTCCCCCAGATCCTTCCATGTCTTTCTGTCATGCGCCACCTCGAACCAGCCCTCGCGGTATACGTAACACTAAATATAATTCTTCTATTCATCCCCAGCTATCCCTAGTCCGTGAAGACGAACGCTACTGCACATCCAGAGGGCGCTGTAGTAGCGAGAGAGAGGAAGACTCCGGTTGGGAAGCCTGGGGTGCGTGGCAGGAATGTTCCGCGCCTTGTGGTGGGGGGCATCAGGCTCGGCACAGGCGCTGTGCCAGGCCGCCCTGCAGGGGACCCGCCGATATGCTGCGGGCGTGTAACACGCAGGCTTGTACTGGTATGTACTGCTTATAAGGCAATTACGATATTGATCCTCTTTGCGTAGTATTGAGGCTTGTACTGGTATGTACTGCTTAGTAATAAAAGGGAATTATGATATTGAGCTGATTGGCGTAGTACTGGTAGTCAATGCCGGATTGAAGGAGGAAAGATTGAGGTGTTCAAACTCCGCAGAATATGAATTTGAAACCTCTTGATAGTATTCCAAGATCGCTCGGAAGGCTTCCAAGTCAAGTCATTCAAAATCCCCATTTTGAATTAGAGCTTATACGCATGACTGAAATATTGCCTACGGTAGAGGTATCTATAGCCGTCGACATACGATTGGACAGCTAATTATGGATGACTTCAGTTACCTCTGGCTTTGGTAATATGTCGCTCGTGTCATACGCTCGTGACTAAGTGCAAAAGTACTACGACAATATAGTTAAATATTTATTACAAATGATATTTTTTGTTTCTGTCTTACATCAATGTAATGCATTTATAGATGTTTTTTAACAAAAAAAAAGTTTAATATTATTTATTCGCTAAGCGAACAAATTTCGAAAATTGTATGGTAAACTGACAGCTAATTATAAGTCCTCACATATAGAAATAAAATATACCTAATATTTTTGTATTTCCCAGGTGAGTGGTCATGCTGGAGCGAGTGGAGCGAGTGTAGCGGCGAGTGTATAGACAGCGCGGCCAGTGCGGCCGGACACCGCACGCGCACGCGCATGTGCGTGTCGCCCGAGGGCTGCGCCGACGCCGGGGCCGCGCTGGAACGCCGCGTCTGTGTTAATAACTGCGCTGGTGAGGATGCACTGTTAACTTTAAGGAGGTTGTTGGTCATTGTCACTGAATAAATCAATGTGCAAGCAAACATTTTGAAACTCGTATAGTTTGATGACGCACAAAAAATGTCATACAGTTTGATGACGTACCTAACAAAAATTGCGAGTTTTCTTGTCGTAGTAACTTTGTATAATGTTTTAACAAGTTCTGTGGGTGACAGAAGTGTGACTGGTTCAAAATCGATCTAAAACAGTGACAAAAGTGTGACTGGTTCAAACTTGACCTAAAGTTATCTTTTAAGCTGCCTTTCAATAAGCGGAGCCAGAACGAGGTGCGGAGAAATATATATAATATATAGCAAAACGTACATATTTTCAGTTCCTTCCGCGCCTCGGCCTCGTTCCAACTTCAATAAAAAAGCTAGCATATATAACTGTACACAACACTAACCTAAATCTTTTATCCTAGACACAGAAGCAGGATGGGGAGAGTGGGGTACTTGGGGCCCATGCGTGGGCGGCGAGCGTGTACGTCGCAGGGCCTGCCTAGCGGGGGCCTGTGTGGGCGCGCAGCTACAGGTCGCGCGCTGTGCTGGGGACGACGATATAGATAACGGTTAGTATCACACAGTATATAAGAGAGATTCCCATATTGAAAAGGTGAAAAAGATAGTCGGTTAACAGAACTCAAAAGATGAGGGAATAGTGTACTGAAAAGCTGGTCAAAAAGTTTGTCGGTTAACACAAAGGGTCTTGCAAATTGACTACTCAATTATATACTTGGTGTTGGTAGTTGTGCTTTAAGTAAAATGTAGACTTGACATGTAAATTATGGTTAAATCGCAATATGCACAAAAATATGAAAATATTTGATTATGTTACCCAAATTCTGTTACCGACTGTATCATTAAGAAAATGTTATTGTATCATTTGTGATGTAGTATTGGTCTACTATGAAGAACACTACTCACGCAGTTAAACAACAACACAAAACGTTATTTACATGTATTCATCGATTTCTTTTTCCAAAACAGAATTAAACGCGATGCCAGCGTACAGTCAAAACGTAGAGATGGCTTCATTCGTCACAATGTCAAGCAATGAAACGCTCAGCCTAGGCGGCATAATAGGCTGTATAGTAGCTGCCTTCGTCATGGGTAAGTTTTTAATATTACCACGTAGTTCAGCTTCGAAAAACTAGATGGCGCTGTTGAGTACATTGAAGAAACAAACATTGAAATTTTTAAATTTCTTAGCAAATTTTCAAAAATTGTATGCGGACATGGTTTTAAATAATACTTTAGGATACTTAGATGTGTATACGCTAAAATTCATAATAATTATGTATATTTTCTGGCAGTTATTACAAAAAGTTCTAAATCGCGCAAGAGAAGTTTTTATTAGCGTATGACCTACGCTAAAATTTCAAAATTTTCTGTCGTGTCTATTGAAAGGAGAGACGGTTAGCACTCCCCTTGACAAGGATGGAACACACAAAATGGTTAAGGCACACTTTAACCACATTTTTTTTGCATTTAGAGTATCAAAATATGAAAATACTTTAGATATTTTCTTATTTTTTTCTTAAATGATTATGATGAATGTTTAGTTCGGGTAATGGACTTTTAAAACATTGTTTTATATGAGATTTGAAAAAAAAAAAAAACATACGATTTTTATTATATTGCGAATATTTTGTTTTAAGATATCATTTATTTAAAAAGTATTTTTTTTTATAACTGGCTATGGTCTATTGTGCTGATGGTTATCACAAACCTCGTATTCACATGACATTAATAAAAAAAAATCAACGTTCCTAATTACACACGTTTATTACCAGGTTGCCTAGTCTGCCTGGCTATAGTCATCGTATGCCAACGCCGGGGCACTCGCCTGCCTTGGAACCGGACGAATCGCGTGCCCTCAAGCCCGCACTATATCACTGCCAAACAGAACAGCTATGTAACTGTGCCGCTTAAGGAAGTTGTGAGTATTACTTGGATATTTTAGACTTAAAATTAAATAGAATATCAATGGACATGTTGGTCTAGTAGTTAGTGACCCTGACTACTATACCGGAGGTCGTGGATTCGATTAATACCCAGGACAATAATTGTTTGTGTGATGAGCACGATTATTTATTTATTCTGAAGTGGGTTTAGTTTATCTATATTATGTATGTATTTAGAACTATTTCAAGTTTGTTTATTAATTGTCTAGTTCTCTAGTAGTACTAGAGTGTTATGGTACAAGAGTAGAGTACTAGACTAGCACTCTACTCTTGTACCATAATACTAATACCTTAAAATGTATAAATTGAAAAAAAAAAAAAAATATTTTTTTTTTTTCAGTACCTATTTGGTCAAAAATTATGACCAGATAAAACATAACTTTACATAGATAACACAACCAGTTTCCTTAACAAGTTACAAAATCATAAATAAAATATTATAGCATTTGTAAATATTTCATTATAATATAAACGTGGGCCTAATGGCTGCCATATCAAGAAGTCGCATTTTAAAGCCCAGTTGTCTATTTACATAATAACATGATGTTATGATGCCGTAAATAGCACTTTATAAATATATTGCAGTCATTTAAATGCAACTATGTAATGATAAGTGACAAGGGTATAAATAATATTCATGTTTTTGTTAGATTGAATAATAGTGTTGGTCTTTAGTATTAAAAACTACTTTAGATTTAGGTACATTATGTAACTTATAATTGTGTTTAGGTAAATTAATTTATTATTAGCACTCTAGTTCAAAATTGTAATGTGATCGAAAGCTATAAATAATATGTATATAAATGATGCTTCAGAACTTCTTCATGTTTTACAATTGTGCTGCGAATACCTTGATTGACTCGTTTTTAAACATTCGCTCCAAATGTTTAATTTATTTATAATTATTTAAAAAACTTGTCAAATATTAGCTATCGTATAAAATATCATTGTTTTTTTTTGTAGTAGGTAGTATAAAAATCATAGCGATATTAATAGTAACATTGTCCACAGCCTCGCAAAGCAAAACGCCAGCCATCATTCACGGGTATCGGCGGCACAAGTGGGATCCTGCTATCGAAAAGCAACAACATTTCCAACGCTAACAACCACAACACTGCACTCACAACGCCTAAGCTATACCCTAAGGCAATAGCTAACGAGTACGACTCTCTAGGAACGCTGCGAAGACATTCCAACCAACCTAATAATAAGAATAATCTGGATATTGAAGAAGACAAGTTCTATTGAAAAAGAGGTATGTTGTAGTGAATAACAGTTTGTATATGAAGAAAAGTGTTCTAGTGTTATATGGCTAGCACCCCACTATGTTCCTTCTGGAGCCCTTTAGGTGCCGGGGTCGCGGTAACTCTCACGAACATCCAGCAGCCCCGGCAGGCTAGCACAAACAATGAAGTTGATAGTAACACTTTGAGTGTACTAATTTTGATTGGTATATAATGTGTGCGGTTAGCCTATAGAAGAATGATGACATAGACTTTGTATTGTTGGAAATATTGTATTGGGCGTACAGAAAGAGACAGATAAAGGGTGTTATTTAATGTCCAGTCTATCTTGACACATATCAACTATGTATGTTTTTGTTACTGATGTTTCTAAGTGTGCTGGTAAATTGGGTCTTCATACATATTACGAATCTAGAAAGTGTATGTAGTGCCTTATATGTAAGCCGTTGACGGAACAACGCTTGTGATAGACAGTTGGTTATTGCAACAGGAAACAAAATGTTAAGAAAGAACTAAGACTACCGTTTCAACCCAGTGTTTAACGGATTTTAAAAGACAACGAAAGACGTTTTTTATGAACCAACTTGTTCATAAATGTAATCTTAAGTAAAAGTTTTATGACATATTTTTAAGCTATAACATATCAGGCTGCATTATAATGCCTTTGCCAGTGATTAACTACTTTAAAAAAACAAAGTGCCTGATATAGTTCCTTAGAAATTAATTAAAATAATTCATTTTTTCAACTCAAATACACAAAAAAGAAACGAAATTGTTATACTGATTGTCATTATTAGACAGTCGATTATCGATTACATAAAAATCGATTCTAATCGATTAATATCCCTCCAAATCTATTTATATGATGTGATGATTTTGTTTGGACGTTTGTATACCTGGTGTATGCGTATGACGAGTGCTTCGGACTGTGATTGCAGTTATTATTAATGAATATCTATTGAAGTTTATTCTTATAATATTTTTATACGTTTTGTTCTATAAAGTATTTAAATAAATGTAATAAATATCAAAGTGTTAAGCTGAATGTATTTAAACCTTTTTATAGACATGTGTAACGGTTAAAAATTTACATTTATTTAAATACATCGTAAATGTTATATTATTCCCTCATTTTAGTTAATTCTATATTGCAGAATGTTATTGCCAGAATTTTTATTTTAATGAATTTTAGTTTTTAATTATTTTGTATTATTACACTATAGTTATTAAATATTTTTGTACAGACATTACTTTAAGTATATTGTAGACTGTATTAAATTTCTATATACTATGAAAGGTTTTACGATGTTATGAATTGGTATGCCATGCAACTGAATATAGTTGGAGCTATGGAGGTTGTAAATGTGGACTAATAAACTTTACAGCGTGTTCACTACGTTGAGTTTATGACTGGCAGGGACGATATTCGATCGTATATTGTTTTGATGGAAATATTTTATGTAGTGAGAGGAAAATGGGTTCACTGATAAAATATCTATCATTGATTTGACCAAATATGGAAGAAAACTTTGTAAATTATTCGATTCGTAACCTTTATGGTGGTATCTCTGTATTGAAATAAAAAAAAAACTATTTGTTCATCGATAAAAGACATAAATTTACTACAGTCGTAAGAAATAAATGATTGATTTCATGGTTCTCGATTTCATACTCGAACTACAAATTCTCCCTGAATTGCGAGTTTTTCGTATGAATCAAAGTAATCCCGAATATACTTGGTAAGTATGTGATAGACATTTTATCAGAAAATCATAGTTATAAGTAATGTGATTAAATCGTAGGCCGTAGATAATGAATCCAGTGCCATTCTACTAAAAAACTGTAAAAAATAAACCTATGCCCAGTGTTAGATTAATTGTAAAGGAGTTTGTACGACGAAGCCAAGTATGTGCCATGTAAATAAGTAGGTATTAATACTGTAAATATAATTAATTGATTATCCTTAAGCAGTACAAATAGAGGTGCCTTCACATACAATAATGTAACTGTAACTATACAGAGCAGATATTTACAATATATGGAAATATATAATTATTTACATTACGTACGTATTAAAATGAATCGTCTGTGTTATTAGAAATTTATTCTCTATTGCCTGCGAGACATTTATTACTGCTAAGAGTAGATACGAGTGTGTATCAGTTTTATCAAAATATGCAAAATGAACTCCTGTAAAAAAGGTGTCAAAATCAAAAGGTTTTTATTTCGAGTAGGCCTTCTCAGGCACTTTCAAAACGTTACTGACTCTAGTTGCGCGGTGTGTCTGTATACTGGTTCGAAATACAATTAAAGTTAAACTGTGATCATTGCGAAAGCGAGATACATTATACAGGGGGATATTTAAAGCCTTAAATTATAAAACTGATTTATATTTACTATCTGATATAGAAAAATGCATATCAAATGAACTACTTTAGAAATTGGCGATATAGTTTATAATTTCTATTAACACGGATGTATGTATGATGTTGAATGACATTCGACATATATAACGGCTCATGTTGAGTCATAGTGTGGGTTATTTGTATGTGGCTTTTATACTTTTGTATTAGATTGAACAAATTATGCGTATTGGTAACTTAGATTTTGTATTGTGACAGTGTAGAAGGGATTGTGTATAATATGGCCTTCTATGATGTTATATGTATAACTATGTAAGTAAAAGAGATGAATTAAATGAAGGTATGTGACAATAGGTAACTAAAAAGTTTTGCAAATATCAGTTTTTAGTGGGGTTTTCTTTTGCTAGAAGTTGTCTTTCAAATAATTGAACTTTTTAGACAAACGTTAATATAGTTAAGAATGGTTTACCTTCACAAACTAAATCCATACTAAAATTTAGTTTTTAAAAATACTAAAAAGTAAATACTAAACGAAGTTAACCATAAAAATATCTTACCCGCTTTACCGACGATACTCAATTGTTTTCCATACTTATAAATCTACCATAAACTGCTTTCAAAGCCAAGCCATAGTCTTAACATGTGTATCGCGTGATTGATAGCCGGCTATATACCATAGCCTTTATTTGAAGGTCAAGAGCATAAACTATGACGTAAATCTTGAAATAACCTTTGTATTTATTGATTTAACAAAGCTTGTTAAATGTGGTATGAATATTACATTCTATTGACGTCGTTCTTGTTGAAGAGTTGGCTATTTAAGGCTTCTATTTTGGGGTAAAGACGATTCTAGTAACAAATGTTATGTATTAAACAGATATACTGATTCTTTAAGTTCAAAAAAGTTCTGAATAGCCTTTTCCTAAATTACATTAAGGTAACCAACCTTAATGTAATTTAGCACCAGTCTTCTTGGATTTAGAATAGAATTTTGTTTATTGTAGACCACAGAATTTATAGCAGTTAAAATTAATTTTATTAAGTAAAGGCATTGACCTACCGCTAATAACGATATTTTCCAGAAGACCTTAATTTTTTTAGGTTAACACATGGGATTTAAAATGAATAAATACAATTAATTCAGTTTCTGATTTTCTTATGTCAACTCTTAATAACAGTCGTCCTTACATAAATTAACTTGCACAATTACAAAAGCAATGAATTCCAAACCGGTACCTTCATTTAATAACCAGAACCGCAGCCATTTTGGAAGTCGTTTGAAACGATATTTACTGCAGTCCCTTCTACAACTGTCATAATATATAAGTAAGAGGCTTTTATCTCAATAACTCACCGATTCCAGTTTATATAGAGATTATTATTGACGCCTTAGTTATTTCTATTCCTAAATGTTTACTGTAAAATGTTAATAATGCTGTACATTGTTATTATGCTAATTAATGTAACAATAAAGACTGTCGGATTTCATGTGACTGCTTTTTTTTTCAAATTTTATCATTTGATGTAACTCTATTTTTTCTTACAGAGTTGGGCAAAGGTCCTCATTTGACCCCAAATATTTCAACTTTACGTATCTACATTTTAATTTATCCGCTTTCATACATATATTTTTATGTTAGATATGGGTGACAAAAAAACGTGGATGGACTTAGGGAAGGCCTTTGCCCAGCAGTGACACAATAGTGTAGAACAAAAAAAAAATTGGTGAAGCTGAAAAAGCCAATATTATTAGTAATAATATCATTGAAGTAGCTTACAATACACTGGAATAGAATAAAAGAAGCGACAAAGACTTATGCTGCCACACATTTTTCAACTAACAATAAAATCCACCTATTTTAATAAACTAATAACATTATATTAGCTAGTCTTGTCAAATCAACTTGTTTACCGTACCTCGCACTATATACCAGACACGAATTACATTGCTCTATTGAATCAGTGACGCGCACAATGTTAGACAAAGTGACATCGCGTTAGGCGTAAGACGTGACTATGCAAATTACACGGATTGTTTTGTCAGTAAACACGCACTTGTATACGTATATATAGTAATGATTGTTTACTGAACTATATAGAGCTGTATATAATAAGGAATAATAACAGTATTTCCAAAATGTTTAATGACACAAACCAGCTACGCGGGACATATTATAGATAGTGCACAAGCGTGTGCGCAAACACGGGTGCACTCTCTGTTCCCTCGTTCCCCCAGAGAAGGAATGTTCTGAAAATAAGGCTCTAATTTTTGAAATAGGGGCACTAGGTATTTATTTACCCAGTCACCCTGTTAAAACTAAAATGGAAAGAATACAAAAAATCGACGACGATGACGTTCCCAAGAAATTTTAAAACAACAAGTGTTGCCTGAATAATTTGATTGCTTTCTTTACTATAGAATCGCAGGCGACCGGGAATGTGCCTGGAATTTCTTTTAACAAGATCCAATAAGATTAGCGCGTTTTTCTTTTCAGTTTGCTATTAGTTCACCCGTGAAGTGTTCGGAGACGTTCAACTGTAGTGCGATGAAAACTGCTTCCTGTAGATACTTTGTTAAGCTTCGATACTTAGATATTTTTTTCATTGTATTGTATTAAATTGTAAACAATATAGTAAATAAAGAAGATCTAGGTCTTGGCTTGATTGGCCTCTTTTATGCTCGTGATCCTCTGATGCTCGTGATATTTTTATAAGGGCGAAGTGATGGGTACGGGACGGGACACGTATTTGATAATATTTGGTAGATGGGTCAGTACTTATTGAGCCCTACCCGTCGCCATATGTGTAAATTAAATGAATAGATCCCAACACTGTGTGGCACGGAGTTCTAAATGCCCCTACGTCGAGTAAAAAAATCTACTAATACAGTTATGCTGCTTTGAATGCTCCGATTATTTTAACACCCATTCAAGTATTAAGATTACTTTAAATATTATCAAGGCTATTCTAGTAGAATAAAAGGCTAAACAAAGCTTTTGTTACAGCTGTGACTGTTCTAAAACACCTCGTAAATGGCCATTATTACGAGTATAACTGGATGCGATAACTGTGACTGTTTTCAGAAAACAGTCTACAGGGGAAGGTCGTGGAAGTTTATAAATAGATTATAAGCAGACAAAATCTGTAGACAATATGTAGTTAGTACTACAAAGAACTTGGAAACACAAGTCACGTAGGTTTTTAGCAGCTAGATCCGTATAACATTTATTATGCTTATTGATGTGTAAATGAATGTTTTAAGTTTCAACAAGACCCCTCAATAGTTGACATTCTTATAACGTGAGGTAAGTCTAATAGAGATTTCTTTCCTACGGCAACAAGCGTCTCACTCCGGAAAACAAAAAAAGGTACCTACTCCTTTGTAAATGAATCTAGGAAGTATACATAAAAGATGAAAGTTCAGATAAATAGCGATATGATTAAATGGAATATCACTGATTTTTAAAATCTCGGAAGGCACCCAAAACCAGACCCAAATCTTGAGATAATTCAATGCCTATAAAATTGGGTTTGTAGACCATTATCACTGACAAAGGTAGCCCACTTAGAAGTTCAAATTAATACCCTTCCAGTTAGCCGGTTTGCGCGAATTCCGATGGTTATGTTCACTGAAATTAATTTAATTAAACGTTTGATTAATTTATATTGTGGTACATTCTGGTGTGGGTGGAATTTGGCGGCAGAAATTGGTATACTTAACTATGTGCTAAATTGTATATCTCTGTAGTTAGAATGGTTGCTAGCTTTTGTTCTTGGTTAGGAAAGAATAGACTGCATCCCTTTTTGGTCTTTTAGATTTTCTACCCAAATCCTCTTCATTAAATTTGTTTCGTGGGTTTAGTCGTGAAAACGTCAATATTCTTCCTTAGGGTTATTGATCTGTAAAAGTTACTTAAAAAAACAGCTATTTCTATACATATGCTGCGTATAAGACTGTGTATACTATTTTGTAAAATGCTGTATTTTTCGATGTAAGTATTACAAATCTATCACTCACAAAATATGATAACATCGGCAATTCTATTCCATGTGATTTATCTTCATACGTAACGTATATATTTTGCTTACATATTCATCGCACGTTTGTCGCACAAGTAACCTCGTCAGCTTATATCCAGGGCAAATGATTTGCTGAAAATGCTTCGAACAAAACTATCGGGAATCGCATTTTATTTGAAACAAGGGGAAACCCTTTTATATCTCTCGCTTTGTTTACTGTTTCAGTTGTTGACGTTTATTTCCTTATTTAATATAATACGTACGTTTTTAAAGAGTTTATGAGTGTTGTTTTAGTTTTTGGTTTTTGTTTATGTTATTCATTTAAATGACCACAGCGGTAGGTAGTTGATAAAATACTAACTTACCTACTTACTACTTCGTCGTCGCATCGTCGTGTGTGATGCCGTGGTTTGAGACTTTCTGTGTTTAAAGTTAGGTTAGGTTAGGTTTGGTTTAAAGTTAGGTTAGGTTTGGTTTAAAGTTAGGTTAGGTTAGGTTTGGTTCAAAGTTAGGTTAGGTTAGGTCTGGTTTAAAGTTAGGTTAGGTTAGGTTTGGTTTAAAGTTAGGTTAGGTTAGGTTTGGTTTAAAGTTAGGTTAGGTTAGGTTTGTTTTAAAGTTAGGTCAGGTTAGGTTTGGTTTAAAGTTAGGTTAGGTTAGGTTTGGTTTAAAGTTAGGTTAGGTTAGGTTTGGTTCAAAGTTAGGTTAGGTTAGGTTTGGTTTAAAGTTAGGTTAGGTTAGGTTTGGTTCAAAGTTAGGTTAGGTTAGGTTTGGTTTAAAGTTAGGTTAGGTTAGGTTTGGTTCAAAGTTAGGTTAGGTTAGGTTTGGTTTAAAGTTAGGTTAGGTTAGGTTTGGTTTAAAGTTAGGTTAGGTTAGGTTTGGTTTAAAGTTAGGTTAGGTTAGGTTTGGTTTAAAGTTAGGTTAGGTTTGGTTCAAAGTTAGGTTAGGTTAGGTTTGGTTCAAAGTTAGGTTAGGTTAGGTTAGGTTTGGTTCAAAGTTAGGTTAGGTTAGGTTTGGTTTAAAGTTAGGTTAGGTTTGGTTCAAAGTTAGGTTAGGTTAGGTTTGGTTTAAAGTTAGGTTAGGTTAGGTTAGGTTTTATCGGTTTTATCGGGGACGTGACGGTGTCGGTCGGCACCTCATGTCGTGCGGTGTTCCACAGGGGTCGGTTCTGGGACCCCTCTTGTGGAACATCGGTTACGACTGGGTGCTGAGGGGCGAGCTCCCGTCGGGCGCTGACTTGACGTGTTACGCGGACGACACGCTTGTCACCGCCCGGGGGAGCTCGCACAGGGAAGCGGCGTTGATAGCCACGGCTGCGGTGTCACAGGTGGTGAACCGCATCCGGCGCCTGGGCCTGGAGGTGGCCCTGAGCAAGTCGGAGGCCATGGTGTTTCATGGCCCCCGACGCGCGCCGCCGCCGGGGTCACACATCGTGGTCGGCGGGACCCGGATAGCTGTCGAGTCCACCATGAAGTACCTGGGATTGGTGCTCGACAGCCGATGGGAATTCGGGTCCCACTTCCGGCGGCTGGCGCCCAAGCTCATGGGCGCGGCGGGCGCGCTTTCAACGCTGCTTCCCAACGTGGGGGGCCCGAGCGCCGCCTGTAGGCGGTTGTACGTGGGAATCGTGCGGTCCATGGCCCTGTATGGGGCCCCCGTGTGGGCGTATGACCTGACGGCCGGCACTCTCGCCATTCTGCGGAGACCGCAGAGGGCGATGGCCGTCAGAGTCGTCCGCGGGTACCGCACGATTTCCCACGAGGCGGCTTGTGTTCTGGCCGGATCCCCGCCCTGGGACCTAGAGGCGAAAGTACTCGCGTCGTTGTACCGATGGCGCGAGGAAGAGCGGGCACGGGGCTCGAGGCCGGCGCAGCAACAGATCGCGCTGCGCCGAGAAGAGCTCCGTCAGGTCCTGGTGGCGGAATGGCGGCAAAGGCTTCAGCGCCCTGCCGCCGGCCTCGCTACCGTCGAGGCGATCCGGCCAGTACTCGACGACTGGCTCGGGAGAAGGCACGGCTCCCTGTCCTTCAGAGTGACGCAGGTGCTGTCGGGGCACGGTTGCTTCGGCAAGTACCTGTGTCGCATAGGCAGGGAGCCGGACGCTCGGTGCCACCACTGCGTCCAATGCGGGGAGGACACGGCGCAACACACGCTCGCCGAGTGTGCAGCTTGGGACGAGCAGCGCCGTGTCCTCACAAATGTAGTAGGAGGCGACCTGTCACTGCCGGCCATTGTGCGTAGGATGGTCGGCGGCGCAGAGTCGTGGGACGCGGTGGTGTCCTTCTGCGAGGACGTGATGTCGCAGAAGGAGACTGCGGAACGGGAGAGGGAGATCTCCACTCCCTTCCCGGGCCGCAGAAAGCGCACCGGGCGCAGGGGAAGGGCGGATAACGCCCTTTTCCAGCCCCCCTAAATGGGTCCAGGGGCGCGGGACTTGGGGAAGTCCCCGCCCCCGATTCGACGGACCCGAGACGGAGGCGCGGGTGGGTTGTCGCCACGCGCCTCTGAGACGTTGCACGGGGTGGTTAACACCTCACCACCCCGTGCACGAGGCGAGGCCCGGACGCACCGGGCCAGCACTAGCGCGGGGCTGCGGAAGAATCGGATTCCCGCGGCCCCGCGCGCAGGTGCAAGATGACACCGGGGGGTTTTAGCCGGTAGGAGTCCGGCACGCCCCTCCGCCTCTCCCCAGGCGGAGGAAGTCCATGAGGATTTCCCCCCGAAAAAAAAAAAAAAAAAAAAAGGTTAGGTTAGGTTTGGTTTAAAGTTAGGTTAGGTTAGGTTTGTCGAGGCTATCCGCCCACACCTACAACAGTGGGCGGAGAGGCGGTACGGAAAACTGACGTACCGCCTCACACAGATGTTGACCGGACATGGGGCCTTCGGGCACTACCTGTGTCGGGTGGCCCGACGTGAGGCCACCACGGAGTGTCACCAGTGCGGTGATCCAGACGACACCGCACTGCACACGCTGGCCCTGTGTCCGGCCTTCGATGGGCCTCGCGCCGTCCTTGTGTCTGCGCTGGGCGGAGTAGACGTCTCCGCGCTGCCGGCTGTTGTCGCAGCCGCGCTCAGCAGCCGCGCAGCGTGGGACGCACTGGCCTCCTTCTGCGAGACCGTTATGTCGCAGAAGGAGGCCGCGGAGCGCGTCCGGGAAAACGATCCGGACGCGCCCCAAATACGCCGACGTCGGGTGGGGCGGCGAAGGGCCGCGCATGAGCGCGCCCTCCCGCCCTAACCAGGGTCCGGACGGTGGCACGGGGGTGCCGCCGTCCGTAGTAGAGGACCCGCGACGGGGGGCCACATTCGGTGCTACGGGTGTGGTCCCAATACGAGGCGACGAGGCCGACGCCCTTTACACGTCGGCCTCCATCAACAATGCGAAATGCAACCCGCCGGCTCTCAACTGGCCGGCGGAAGCCCGCGGTCGGTGCATGAAGTAGTACCATGCACTGCCATGCACCGACACAAAAAACGCGGATGACGTAGCACAGCGGTTGAGGTTTAGTCAGTAAGAGTCTGACACTACCCGCGGCTCCCCCCGGGGTCGCGGGTGTCCATGAGGATTCCCCCGCTTTACCAAAAAAAAAAAAAAAAAAAAAGGTTAGGTTAGGTTTGGTTTAAGGTTAGGTTAGGTTAGGTTTGGTTTAAAGTTAGGTTAGGTTAGGTTTGGTTTAAAGTTAGGTTAGGTTTGGTTCAAAGTTAGGTTAGGTTAGGTTTGGTTTAAAGTTAGGTTAGGTTAGGTTAGGTTTGGTTTAAAGTTAGGTTAGGTTAGGTTTGGTTTAAAGTTAGGTTAGGTTAGGTTTGGTTTAAAGTTAGGTTAGGTTAGGTTTGGTTCAAAGTTAGGTTAGGTTAGGTTTGGTTTAAAGTTAGGTTAGGTTAGGTTTGGTTTAAAGTTAGGTTAGGTTAGGTTTGGTTCAAAGTTAGGTTAGGTTAGGTTTGGTTCAAAGTTAGGTTAGGTTAGGTTTGGTTTAAAGTTAGGTTAGGTTAGGTTTGGTTTAAAGTTAGGTTAGGTTAGGTTTGGTTCAAAGTTAGGTTAGGTTAGGTTAGGTTTGGTTCAAAGTTAGGTTAGGTTAGGTTTGGTTTAAAGTTAGGTTAGGTTTGGTTCAAAGTTAGGTTAGGTTAGGTTTGGTTTAAAGTTAGGTTAGGTTAGGTTTGGTTCAAAGTTAGGTTAGGTTAGGTTTGGTTCAAAGTTAGGTTAGGTTAAGTTTGGTTCAAAGTTAGGTTAGGTTAGGTTTGGTTTAAAGTTAGGTTAGGTTAGGTTTGGTTTAAAGTTAGGTTAGGTTAGGTTTGGTTTAAAGTTAGGTTAGGTTAGGTTTGGTTTAAAGTTAGGTTAGGTTAGGTTTGGTTTAAAGTTAGGTTAGGTTAGGTTTGGTTCAAAGTTAGGTTAGGTTAGGTTTGGTTTAAAGTTAGGTTAGGTTAGGTTTGGTTTAAAGTTAGGTTAGGTTAGGTTTGGTTCAAAGTTAGGTTAGGTTAGGTTTGGTTCAAAGTTAGGTTAGGTTAGGTTAGGTTTAAAGTTAGGTTAGGTTTGGTTCAAAGTTAGGTTAGGTTAGGTTTGGTTCAAAGTTAGGTTAGGTTAGGTTTGGTTTGGTTCAAAGTTAGGTTAGGTTAGGTTTGGTTTAAAGTTAGGTTAGGTTTGGTTCAAAGTTAGGTTAGGTTAGGTTTGGTTTAAAGTTGGGTTAGGTTAGGTTTGGTTCAAAGTTAGGTTAGGTTAAGTTTGGTTCAAAGTTAGGTTAGGTTAGGTTTGGTTTAAAGTTAGGTTAGGTTAGGTTTGGTTTAAAGTTAGGTTAGGTTAGGTTTGGTTTAAAGTTAGGTTAGGTTAGGTTTGGTTTAAAGTTAGGTTAGGTTAGGTTTGGTTTAAAGTTAGGTTAGGTTAGGTTTGGTTCAAAGTTAGGTTAGGTTAGGTTTGGTTTAAAGTTAGGTTAGGTTAGGTTTGGTTTAAAGTTAGGTTAGGTTAGGTTTGGTTCAAAGTTAGGTTAGGTTAGGTTTGGTTCAAAGTTAGGTTAGGTTAGGTTAGGTTTGGTTCAAAGTTAGGTTAGGTTAGGTTTGGTTTAAAGTTAGGTTAGGTTTGGTTCAAAGTTAGGTTAGGTTAGGTTTGGTTTAAAGTTAGGTTAGGTTAGGTTTGGTTTAAAGTTAGGTTAGGTTAGGTTTGGTTTAAAGTTAGGTTAGGTTAGATTTGGTTCAAAGTTAGGTTAGGTTAGGTTTGGTTTAAAGTTAGGTTAGGTTAGGTTTGGTTTAAAGTTAGGTTAGGTTAGGTTTGGTTTAAAGTTAGGTTAGGTTAAGTTTGGTTCAAAGTTAGGTTAGGTTAGGTTTGGTTTAAAGTTAGGTTAGGTTAGGTTTGGTTTAAAGTTAGGTTAGGTTAGGTTTGGTTTAAAGTTAGGTTAGGTTAGGTTTGGTTTAAAGTTAGGTTAGGTTTGGTTTAAAGTTAGGTTAGGTTAGGTTTGGTTCAAAGTTAGGTTAGGTTAGGTTTGGTTTAAAGTTAGGTTAGGTTAGGTTTGGTTTAAAGTTAGGTTAGGTTAGGTTTGGTTTAAAGTTAGGTTAGGTTAGGTTTGGTTTAAAGTTAGGTTAGGTTTGGTTTAAAGTTAGGTTAGGTTAGGTTTGGTTCAAAGTTAGGTTAGGTTAGGTTTGGTTTAAAGTTAGGTTAGGTTAGGTTTGGTTTAAAGTTAGGTTAGGTTAGGTTTGGTTTAAAGTTAGGTTAGGTTAGGTTTGGTTTAAAGTTAGGTTAGGTTAGGTTTGGTTTAAAGTTAGGTTAGGTTAGGTTTGGTTCAAAGTTAGGTTAGGTTAGGTTTGGTTTAAAGTTAGGTTAGGTTAGGTTTGGTTCAAAGTTAGGTTAGGTTTGGTTTAAAGTTAGGTTAGGTTAGGTTTGGTTTAAAGTTAGGTTAAGTTTGGTTAAACCAAACCTAAACCAAACCTAACCTAACCTAACTTTAAACCAAACCTAACCTAACCTAACTTTAAACCAAACCTAACCTAACCTAACTTTAAACCAAACCTAACCTAACCTAACTTTAAACCAAACCTAACCTAACCTAACTTTGAACCAAACCTAACCTAACCTAACTTTGAACCAAACCTAACCTAACCTAACTTTAAACCAAACCTAACCTAACCTAACTTTAAACCAAACCTAACCTAACCTAACTTTAAACCAAACCTAACCTAACCTAACTTTGAACCAAATCTAACCTAACCTAACTTTAAACCAAACCTAACCTAACCTAACTTTAAACCAAACCTAACCTAACCTAACTTTGAACCAAACCTAACCTAACTTTAAACCAAACCTAACCTTTTTTTTTTTTTTTTTTTTTTTTTTTTTTGGTAAAGCGGGGGAATCCTCATGGACACCCGCGACTCCGGGGGGAGCCGCGGGTAGTGTCAGACTCTTACTGACTAAACCTAACCGCTGTGCTACGTCATCCGCGTTTTTATGTCGGTGCATGGCAGCGCATAGTACTACTTCATGCACCGACCGCGGGCGTCCGCCGGCCAGTTGAGAGCCGGCGGGTTGCAATATCGCATTGTTGATGGAGGCCGACGTGTAAAGGGCGTCGGCCTCCTCGCCTGATACTGGGACCACACCCATAGCACCGAATGTGGCCCCCCGTCGCGGGTCCTCTACTACGGACGATGGCACCCCCGTGCCACCGTCCGGACCCTGGTTAGGGCGGGAGGGCGCGCTCATGTGCGGCCCTTCGCCGCCCCACCCGACGTCGACGTATTTGGGGCGCGCCCGGATCGTTTTCCCGGACGCGCTCCGCGGCCTCCTTCTGCGACATAACGGTCTCGCAGAAGGAGGCCAGTGCGTCCCACGCTGCGCGGCTGCTGAGCGCGGCTGCGACAACAGCCGGCAGCGCGGAGACGTCTACTCCGCCCAGCGCAGACACGAGGACGGCGCGAGGCCCATCGAAGGCCGGACACAGGGCCAGCGTGTGCAGTGCGGTGTCATCTGGATCACCGCACTGGTGACACGCTGTGGTGGCCTCTCTTTGGGCCACCCGGCACAAGTAGTGCCCAAAGGCCCCGTGTCCGGTCAACACCTGCGTGAGGCGGTACGTCAATTTTCCGTACCGCCTCTCCGCCCACTGTTGGAGATGTGGGCGGATCGCCTCGACCGTCGCCCGCCCCGCCGTCGGCCTTGCGAGCCGAAGTTCCCAATTTCGGAACACGACGAGGCGGGCTTGTCTGCGCCAGGCTTCGCGTTGCCCTGGCGAGGGGTCCAAGCCCCGGGACCGGAGCGAGGTGCAGCGGGTGTAGAGGTCCGCTAGCACCCTCGCTTCCAAATCCCAGGGGGGAGTCCCCGCCAGGGCACACGCCGCCTCCTGCCCGACGGTGCGATACGCCCGGGCGACCCTATTGGCCACCACCCGCTGCGCACCGAGCAAAACCGCCCGGTGCTCGGGCTTGAGCGCATCGCACCAGATGGGTGCGCCGTACAGGGCCATCGACTTTATGACGCCTGTATATAATCGGCGACACCCAACGTCTGGGCCCCCGACGTTCGGCAAGAGTCTTCCGAGAGCGAGAGCGGCGGCCTGGAGTCTTGGCGCCAGCCGCTTAAAGTGCTCCCGGAAGCTCATCCGCCCGTCGAGGACCAAACCTAAATACTTCATCGTGCCTGACAGCGGGATCCGTGTGTCCTCCACTGTCAGGCACGAGTCGGGCAGGGGCCGGCTCCGGGGACCGTGCAGCATTAGCGCTTCGGTCTTCCCCAGAGCCACTTCCAAACCTAGCATGCGGATGCGACCCACGACCAACTGGACGCCGCAGGTCGCAATCCGCATGCATTCCCGGGGGTCTGTCCCCCGGGTTAAAACCAAGGTGTCGTCCGCGTAGCAGACGACCTGCACGCCGGGGTATAGGGCCCCTCTCAGGGCCCAGTCGTACCCGATGTTCCACAGGAGGGGTCCTAAGACTGACCCCTGTGGAACACCGCGCCCCGTTTGATGGCGCTGCAGGCCGTTCTGCCCCGCGAACGAGACACTTCTATCGGCGAGGTAGTCCGCCACGACACGCTGTAGATAGAGCGGCACCCCATGGTATCGGAGCGCCGCTACTATACATTGATGCGGCAGCGAGTTGAAGGCGTTGGCAATGTCAAGGGAGACGGCCAACGCCACTCCCCCTCGCGCCGCCGCATCCGTGGCGAACTCCCTCACCAACTGCAAGGCGTCCAATGTGGACCGCCTCGCCCGAAATCCGAATTGACAGTCCGACAGATTCGGACCCGTCCGGTCTAAGTGCCGGACGATGCGGGCAGCAATGACTCGCTCAAAGAGCTTGCCCGCCTCGTCCAGCAAGACAATCGGTCTATAACCGGACGGCGAATCTGCCGGACGCCCCTCCTTTCTGAGGAGGACCAGTCTGCCCTCCTTCCAAACTTTAGGGAATCTGCCCAACTCTAAACACGAGTTGAGCAGACCCCGCAGACGGTCCTCGAGGGGTCCCAGGGCCAGTGCCAGCGCTTGTGCCGGCACGCCGTCGGGCCCTGGGGCGGTCTTCTTCGGGCGTAGGCGGTCAATGGACGCCTTCAGTTCTCCTTCGCTGATTTCCTCCGGTGGCTCGTACGGTGGTTGTGTCGCACTTTCCACCGGAGGAACGAAATCAGTCCCTGCTGGGAATAGGGACGAGACGACGGTTCGGAGCAGCTGGGGCTCCATGGTCTCCGTGATCGGGGGCGCCGCGGCCCGGAGCTTGTTCCGGGCCGCTAGATACGGTCGCCCCCACGGATCCCTGTCGAGAGCCTCCAGCATCTCCTGCCACCCTGCTGCTTTTGCTTCCAGGATGGCGATACGGAGATTGCTCCTCGCCGTACGGTAGGCCCTGTAAAGGGGGGCCTCCGCTGCCTCGTCCCTACCTCGACGAGCGTGCCTGGAGCGGTGGTGGGTATATACCCGCTGCGCCTCCAGGCACGCCTCCCGGAGAGCTGCGATCTCAGGCGACCACCAGTACACCGCCCGGCGGTTCCGCCGCTTCCTGACCCGAGGCATCGCCGCATCGCATATTATAGTTAGCGTGCGGCGGAATCTCTCTGCCTCGGTGTCGACTGAGCGGCCCGCCGGTGGCGAACACCAATCGGCGATGATGGCCGCCTCGATCAGCAGCTCCCTGTCGAGCTGTTTGAGGGCCCATCGTGGAGTTCCGGGGCTCGTGACTGGTTGAGCCCCTCCAGAACCTCCAGGAGTCGAGACGCTGAACCGAATATACTTGTGGTCGGACAGCGTCTCCACCTCCTCGACGTGCCAGTCATTGACACGCCCCGCAATGGATGGGGCGCAGAAAGACACGTCGACGATGGACCCTCCGTTGCGACGCACGCACGTATGGGCCCGGCCCCTATTGAGCAGGGCCAGGTCGAGCCCTAGGGCCCACTCCTCCAACACCTCCCCGCGCGCGTCCGTGGCTGGGTTCCCCCACGCCGCGCTCTTGGCATTGAAGTCGCCCAGCACAATCACCGGACGCGGCGCCAACGAACGAACAAGGGCCTCTAGCTCGGCCATAAATGACTCGAACTCAGCGAGGCCCCTGTTCGGGGAGAAGTAGGCCCCCGCTATTGCGTACGGGCCCCAGTGCGTCGCAACGTACCCGGCGCCCCTACGGATGACGTGTAGGGGCTGGGAACCGGGTCCGGTCGCAGCAATGATGGCGACGGAGCCGTTGATGTCCCCCGCCCAATTTGATCGCGGGGGAACAAAATACGGCTCCGCCACCACTGCGACGTCGATGGACCACTGCGCCAGTGTCTGCAAGAGAAGGTCCTGAGCACCGGCGCAGTGGTTCAGGTTCCCCTGGAGGAGGAGATGTGGTCGGACTTGGTCCATTAGTGTTCCATTATCTCCTCCTCGCAGGGTGTGGCCTGCGGTTTCGCGGCAGCGGGCTTGGGCGCCTTTTTAGGCGCCACCCGCTTAGTGAGGGCCGGGGGAGCGCATCCCCGGCTTCCCATCTGGTGGGCTGTGTTGCGGCCCAGCTCGGCGCAGATGGCGCACTTGGCCGGGGCAGTACAGGCTGCCGCCTTGTGGCCAGACTCGCCGCAGCGGTAACACAGTCCGCTGCGGTCCGTCGGGCAGGCGCACACGGGCCTTGTATGCCCCAGCACCAGGCACCTAAAACACTTCATGGGTCGTGCCTGAAGTTGCACGACCCGCGCCGAGCTCCAGCCCACCAAGAACTTTTGGGTGGCGCTGGTGATTAGGAGCTGGGCCGCCGTCAGGGGGCACTTCACAATGGTCGTGAATGTGCCCCCCGGGCCGAGTCTGAGCTCCCCCACCTTCACCGAGCCAGGAGTGCACTGGCCCTGGCGGACGACGGCGTCCTCGACCTCTTTCTTTGTGACGGAGTCGTCCAGGTTTGTAACCCGGAGCTCCGCGCACTTGATTGGTCGAGAGACCCTGACGTCTTGTTTATAGACGGCTCTGAGCTTCTCAGCCATCTGGTCCGCCGCCTCGTGGCTCACACCGCGGGGGAGCTCGAGCACCCGCGCGCCTGTTTGTGCCCTCCGTATCCGGATGGGGTCGACCGTCAAATCGATCCCCATCTCGGACACGTTAACGGCTTCACGGGCCTGCGCCAGGACCTTGGCGTAGGTGACGCCTCGTTGCTCTGCCTCCGCGTCTATCGTTAGAACGAGGGCGGCTTTGCGTGCTGCAGCACGCTGTTTTTGCGCCCTCTTCTTTTGATTCCTCTTCTTCTTCGACGCGGAGGCTTGCTTTTTAGGCGTCGGCGGCGGTTGAGGCACCGGCTGGGCCTTCTTGGCCGCCTTCCTCTTGGCCTTGCGGCCGACCACCTTTGCCCAACTTCCGCCTTCCGCCGCTTGTGGCGGTGCAGCCGAAGTCGACGGCTGTGGAGTGGCTGTCGGGGCCGAAGTTTGTGGCGCCGCCTTCTTCCTCGTCGCCGTCGTCTTCGTTGCCGCCGTCGTCGCCGTCGCCGTCGTCGCCGTCGTCTTCTTCGTCGATGCCCTCGGGGCCTGACCTGCGGTGGGCTTCTCCACCACAGGCCTCTTGACAGGCCCCGAGGATGTCGCTGATGAAGCGGTGGGCTTGGGCACACTGTCCGAAGCCACCGCTGCCGCACGTCGTCTGTCGGCCGCTAAGGGCGGACGCAGAAAACCAAACCTAACCTAACCTAACTTTGAACCAAACCTAACCTAACCTAACCTAACTTTGAACCAAACCTAACCTAACCTAACTTTAAACCAAACCTAACCTAACCTAACTTTAAACCAAACCTAACCTAACCTAACTTTAAACCAAACCTAACCTAACCTAACTTTGAACCAAACCTAACCTAACCTAACTTTAAACTAAACCTTACCTAACCTAACTTTAAACCAAACCTAACCTAACTTTAAACCAAACCTAACCTAACCTAACTTTAAACCAAACCTAACCTAACCTAACTTTAAACCAAACCTAACCTAACTTTGAACCAAACCTAACCTAACCTAACTTTGAACCAAACCTAACCTAACCTAACTTTAAACCAAACCTAACCTAACCTAACTTTAAACCAAACCTAACCTAACCTAACCTAACTTTAAACCAAACCTAACCTAACCTAACTTTGAACCAAACCTAACCTAACCTAACTTTGAACCAAACCTAACCTAACCTAACTTTAAACCAAACCTAACCTAACCTAACTTTAAACCTAACCTAACTTTAAACCAAACCTAACCTAACCTAACTTTGAACCAAACCTAACCTAACCTAACTTTGAACCAAACCTAACCTAACCTAACCTAACTTTAAACCAAACCTAACCTAACCTTACTTACAAACAATAAGCAATAAAAGTATGGTGACATAATATTTAAAGATATTACTGTTTACCATACAATGGTAACATGGGAATAGAAATAAGCATAAGTAGATATGTTAAAATAAAATATAGATGTAGTTAAAAATGTAAGTAATTAAGATGTAATCACTGATTAGAATGTAAGGCGTAGAAATGTAAGCAAATAAACGTAAAGTAATTGGATGAATTAAATATAAGGCAACGAATAAAAATAGTTATTAGTACCTAAGACTAGATTATGAAAAACTGTAAAATAAAGAAAACCATTCAGTGTCAATTATTTACCCTACACTAAGACACAGCAGCAACATAACAATATTAGAGATAGATAGTCTGTAGATATAATAGGCGGGCATCCCACCCGTATCAGAGATCACTAGATGAAGTATGAATGAGTAGTATGCAGAATGAAAGTGCGAGCGGAATAAATGATAGAACTGGAATGAAAAAGGCTCAACGATAGAAATAGGCTCCGATAAAGTTGGAGGTTACCGTACTATATAAAAAAAAAAAAAAAAAAAACCTAACCTTACTTTGAACCAAACCTAACCTAACTTTAAACCAAACCTAACCTAACCTAACTTTGAACCAAACCTAACCTAACCTAACCTAACTTTGAACCAAACCTAACCTAACCTAACTTTGAACCAAACCTAACCTAACCTAACTTTAAACCAAACCTAACCTAACCTAACTTTAAACCAAACCTAACCTAACCTAACTTTGAACCAAACCTAACCTAACCTAACTTTAAACTAAACCTTACCTAACCTAACTTTAAACCAAACCTAACCTAACCTAACTTTAAACCAAACCTAACCTAACCTAACTTTAAACCAAACCTAACCTAACCTAACTTTAAACCAAACCTAACCTAACCTAACCTAACTTTAAACCAAACCTAACCTAACCTAACTTTGAACCAAACCTAACCTAACCTAACTTTGAACCAAACCTAACCTAACCTAACTTTAAACCAAACCTAACCTAACCTAACTTTAAACCAAACCTAACCTAACCTAACTTTAAACCAAACCTAACCTAACCTAACTTTGAACCAAACCTAACCTAACCTAACCTAACTTTGAACCAAACCTAACCTAACCTAACTTTGAACCAAACCTAACCTTTTTTTTTTTTTTTTTTTTTTTGGTAAAGCGGGGGAATCCTCATGGACACCCGCGACCCCGGGGGGAGCCGCGGGTAGTGTCAGACTCTTACTGACTAAACCTCAACCGCTGTGCTACGTCATCCGCGTTTTTGTATCGGTGCATGGCAGCGCATAGTACTACTTCATGCACGAACCAAACCTAACCTAACCTAACTTTAAACCAAACCTAACCTAACCTAACTTTAAACCAAACCTAACCTAACCTAACCTAACTTTAAACCAAACCTAACCTAACCTAACTTTGAACCAAACCTAACCTAACCTAACTTTAAACCAAACCTAACCTAACCTAACTTTAAACCAAACCTAACCTAACCTAACTTTGAACCAAACCTAACCTAACCTAACTTTAAACCAAACCTAACCTAATTTTAAACCAAACCTAACCTAACTTTAAACCAAACCTAACCTAACCTAACTTTAAACCAAATCTAACCTAACCTAACTTTAAACTAAACCTTTTTGTTTTTTTTTTTTGTGTCCGGTGGAAATCCTTCATGGACTTCCTCTGCCGTGGGGAAGAGACGGAGGGGTATGCCGGACTCCTACCGGCTAAAACCACCGGAGTGCTTCTCTGTTCCCTTTTGCCAGGGGCCAGGCGGGAACGGTTTTACAAGCTACCGCGACCCCTGACAGGGGAGTTTCACATAAAACTGCTGCTTCTTATGGTGGGGAGTAATTAATATTGTTATTTCCCCTCGCTTTTAAAAAGACGCGTGGAAGCACCGCGCGCGCCGTCTTTTTGCCTATGTTTAGTAGGCAGCAGACTTCCCCAAGTCTGCTGCCTTAGGCTATTTATGGTAGCTGGTGCAGGGCATATTGCACCCTTCTGCTACCCCTTGGTCGCCGGACGCGAATTGGGTGAGTGGACATTGCCTCTCGGACTCTTTCCGCGCTCTCTTTAAGCGCCATCACCTCTTCACAAAAATCAGTGATGGCGCACCAAGATTCCTCACTTACAACCATTGAGGAAACAACGGCTGCAAGTGTAAAATTTTGGCCAATAGTGGCAGCGAGTGTTCGACGCTGCATAGCCCAAGCAGGGCATTCCTCAAGCGTGTGCTGCGCCGTGTCCTCGCTGCAGTCGCAATGGTGACAAGCGGGGTTGGGCTCTTTTTGAACTATATGGCACAGATATTTGCCAAAGCATCCGTGACCCGTAAGCACCTGAGTCAACCGGAAGGTCAGAACTCCATGGCGTCTTCTGAACCATTCACGAATCACGGGCTGGACTGCTTCGACAGTTCTTAAGCCAGCACCAGGCCGAGTCAGTTGCACCGCCCATACTTCCAAGAAGGCATCGTGCAGCTCTTTCATCATAACCTGGATTTCTCTCTGGGTTGGCCTTTCACCGTAGCTGATTAGCTCTTTCCTCCACTCATGAGCGCCTGAGAGGACTTTGGCGCACAGATTCCAGGGAAGTGTTCCAGCTAAAAGACACGCGGCAACGCAAGATATGGTGCGGTATCCGCGTATTACCCGGACCGCTAATGCCCTCTGTGGCCGATTTAGTAAACTCACACCCCGCAAAATGAGACGCTTGGCCCATATGGAAGCCCCGTATAGGGCCATAGAACGTACCACTCCCAGGAAGAGCCGACGGCAGCTTGTTCTCGGACCTCCCAAATTGGGCATTAAGCGTCCAAGTGCGCTCGCGAATTTTAAAATCCGAGGACCCAATTGCTGAAAATGGGAATCAAAAGTCCACCTGCTATCAAGCACTAGCCCAAGATGTCGCATATTAGATCCTACTTCTATCCAAACCCCACTCACAACAATGTGAGCCCCTACCGGTGGCGCCTTTCGAGGCCCGTGAAAAACTAGAGCTTTTGATTTTTCTAGAGCAACGTCCAAACCTAGCATTTTTATTCGACCTACGACCAGCGCAACTCCTGCAGTGGCCAGGTGAGCGGCTTCACGGAAAGAACTTCCTCGGGACAACACGACCGTATCATCAGCGTAGCAGATTAAATTGATGCCCGGAAGCGTATCACTCCGTAAAACCCAATCATAACCAATAAAACCATAGGTTTGGTTTAAGGTTAGGTTGGGTTAGGTTTAGTTTAAAGTTAATTGGTTAACTTTAAACTAAACCTAACCTAACCTAACCTTAAACCAAACCTAACCTAACCTAACTTTAAACCAAACCTAACCAAACTTTAAACCAAACCTAGGTTAGGTCTAGGTCTAGGGTAGGTTAGTCTGTTTGTTACCAGTGTCACTCTCACAACTAATAAAATTCTAACGACGTAATCGGATTTGGCGACAAAAATCCGCCATTTCGTTTATTTTTTCATATTTTGTTATATTTAATGGCACTCTCACGGTAAATACAAATCTAACGACACCTCTCAAGTCAAAATCCATCGAGCCGTTTAGGCTGCAGAGCGTGCCAAACAATTATACAAACATACATACATGTACTCTCGAAAAACATAACCCTCCTTCTAGCGCAGTCGGGTAAAAAAGAAGTTCTATGAACTTTTGTATACTAAAACTGACAAGACAATTACTGGCAATGGGCCACAGTTAAGTTTGATCAGTCTTTAATTTAAGATAGCTGTAGTTGTGCCAAATGCGGTTTCAATTACTGGTCTGGCTTCTATCAGAACCCTTCCTATTTTTTAAAGATATCGTGAAAGAAAATGCACATGGAGGTATTTTACAATTTCAGTGTGCTATGCATTATAAATAGTTTTTGTTTTGTTTAATACAAAAAATGCTTTAAATGAAATTTGTTCTCATTTTTCCCACAAAACTCAAAAAAATAAAATTGAGGATGAAAAATAGATAATGGTCAATTCTAGGCTCTAGGCAAGGCTCAGACCAACTAAAATTCCATTGAAATCGGTTGTGCCCTTTCGGAGGAGTATGGCAACTAACATTGTGATAGGAAAATTTTATTAAACTATTGTCGCCTTTATCAAGCAAAGTTTTAACATATATTATTATTATATTAGCAAATCCTTGATTGCTTTCTTTTATTAACTTAAATAAAACCTGAAACCAACTAAATTCAAAAAGTTTCCTTGTAAAACCAGCAAAGACGTCAGCTGTTCAGCCCGTCTATAACCTGGAACTTAGGACCCTAACATTTTATTGTCATAATAACGCTAAAGTTTCAATTTCCCGCCATTTTCTACCTAAACGTCATTGTTGCTGCATTCTGTAATGGCTAGCGATAACAATAAAACCGCTTTGGACTACAAGCGGACATTTCAAGAACATTTTCTAGAATATTCCGTTCAGATGTGTGGGCAAATAAGAGTTTGTGAGTTATAAAAGAAACTGTGAGATTGAAAACGTGTTTATGGTGCTTTTAATGTCACCTAAGCCTTTGTTAAGTTTAATGAAAAACTTGTTTAAGTATTTACTGGAAATGTCCAACCAATAGAGATAAATCTCTTACAAATAATTATGCTGTGCCGTATCACAGGTCTCATATTTTTTTCTATGTCTTACCTCCAAACCGTTAAAATGTATACTATGGATGTAATAAATATTGAGTACTGAGTATTGAACAACCGGATAGAAAGTTATTTCAATAAAGCGTGGTAACATGTGTCTATTTGAATAGATATTAAAAAAAAAACAAATTTTCAGTGTTTTATTACATTAATACTTAAACTGTACATTTTGTGATTTTGACAGTTCTCTCAGAACCATTTATCTGAGACTTTCCGATACCATCAACCAGAGTTACATCTAGGTTTTGTTCTATCTGTTGTAGGATGTAAATCAAAGGCCGAAATCCAGTGTAAATCTTCATCCTAGTACCGATCTAGTCTTGTATTCTTGTTCTCGGTAGATTGGGATTTGTCTGAGGGATTAGCGGATGGTCGGACGGACAGTCTTGATAGATAGGCCGACAAGCTGTCACTCACAGCTGCGAATTCTGATGTTAGGGGCCAAGATTGTTTAACTGACATAATTATTAAGTAAGAATATTGATAGGCTTGGCCTTAATATGACTGATATTAATTTGTATATTTTTAATTAGGCCAAAGAAATAGAAACACTTTCTTGAGGGATCTTTCTAATTAAGACTTTAAGTTTCATGCCTGTATATTTGTGACGCAGCACTCTTTTTTTTTTAATAAAGTATACGAAATGTTACCTTATTGAAACTACTGAAAGTAAATAAAGTTAAATCTTTAGAATCTAAGTTTAAGTTACTCAGGTCAGTGTAGTAAATCTCCTAACAAAAGATATGTAGGTAGTCCCAAAGCAACGATTATAGATGTCTTTGAATGTGCAAAGATTTCCTGGAGAAGTTGGAAACTTTATACTGTGGTAACCACATGAGAATCATTATTTAGGTGCAAAGCATTCGAGTTTTCTCCACACACTTAAGGTGCCTTAAACAGCAATATGAAGTAAACTAGCAGAGCAGCTTAAGTAAAGGGGCTGCAAGGAATACCTGGGTAAAAGAACAGAGTAAAGCGATGTTACGAATGGGGTTGTAAAATGAAAAGAAGACTGAGTTTGTCATATTTTCCGCTACTAAGAGTTATTTTGTAAGGTTATAGATGATTATGGAGTTTGTGGGGAGAACGCGACGACCAGATCATTACTACTGAATACTGGAAAATCGTTTTTTTTTAATTCAAGTAGGAAAACACTTGGCAAAATTGAAGTTAGCCTATTGTACCGGCCCAAAATGGCTGAATAAAAAGGGTAGGTACTAGCTAAAAGATTTTGCACTTTTCTGAGGACTTCAAAGTGACTCGGTTTGTCATGTATTGTCAAAGTCCTGTATTAGTAACTAATGTGATTGGTTCTTTCTCAATGAGAATGAGAAACTGTAACTGACTGCTAACTGTAATTGCATCAAATCCGTTGCGTAATTTTAAAGATTTAAGCGGACATAAGGACAGGAAAGTGCCTTTGTTTTATACTATGTAGTGATAATATAAGTATGTATTTAAAAGTGTATAAGTATGTTTATTAGTTGTCGAGTACTCATAATACAAGCTCTGCTTAGTTGGAGACTAGATGGCGTTGTTTGAAAGTTGTGGAATATTGTTATTATAATTTAAGAGCAATGCTAAAAGTTATCAACAATACCAAACCTATGTTGTCCTCTCGTTTTCTTTCCCTTTTGTTATTTGTCTTCAATACCGTCCCTATCATGGCCCAAGGCGTATCTTTTGTCCCTTTGACCCTAGCTTTGTCACAGTACGCAATACCCATATAAATAGAATTTAATTATACTGAAATTTCTTTTATGTTTCGACAAGTGGGAACAAAAAATAAATGAACTTCTTTGAAGAAAAATTCTTGGTCATTTCGCACACACGGATTTAGTATCTGAGGGTGGACGTCATAACACGGTGACGTTTCATTTTAAATATCTCGAAGACATGTTATTTATTTAATACTCCTATAAAGACCTATAAATACAGTTGTTTGTTAAATGTTTTATTCAGGCCAAGGGAATTTTTACACTTAGGGCAAAGGCACAAGGATTAAATTCCCTCAACAGTTCCATATTCGTGAGTGATGTTCTATACTATATTTCAGTAAAGCAAGCGAATTTATACCTTTTTCCAATTACTATAAGAATGAAATTCCCTTAACAGTTCCATATCCATGGTGTTATATAGTTTATCCCTTGAGATGAGTGGCCTGATGGTGTAGGTTCGGACTGTATGGTCAGTAGCAATGAACTGTCCACCGCCAGGCGATGAACCAATATATTCCCTAGGCGTAAAGACTGTCTATACCTAATAGGTCATCGAACTTTCGTAAACACTTTTCGATTATACAGGGTGGATATTTGTTAGGCCACTTGGAAAAAAGAAATTAACCTAAACTTTGTGCATTTAATGATTTTCCTTTATGTTTGTTTTGGCGCGATTGGCCATTTTATAGCCCATGACGATTGGTAGTAGGTAACTGGTACTGTGAGGAAATAAATTGTTTTTCAGATCTAAAATAAAATTTAATCATGCGATTTATAGAAACAAAATGCCATTTTAGTCATTTTTATGACCGCTAACACTTGTACTAAAGTCGGCTAGCATTAATATACCACTCTGTATATGTATGTTCTTGTTATTCTTAGGTTACCTATCTTTGCGCTAAATTGGAATTGCTTTACTTGTTGACAAAAGCCGAGTCACGGATACATTTTTTTAGATATTTGCCTCCTTTTTAGACTTGGTTTTTATTTTAGCTTTTTAACCTATCCCTAGACTTTTTTTTACAACATAAGGAGGTAATTTGTTCATAATAAAAAAATATTATCACAAATATCTATCAATTTCAATGAAAGTATTTATTGAAAAACCAACATTCAATATTACAGAATTGACATCATTTTACCATATAAATACACCACCTTACAAAAAAGCACTTGATAAACTAGTAGTAGTAGAAGTAGGAACCATTGATTAAGAAAAATAAAATAAGTAAGTCTTGATAACTCGCATTTCCGGTCGTTAACATCACTTTCTTTTCCAGTACAATAAAATATTATCGCTGATCCTAATGATACAGCAAATTACATAGACTGTTGGAGCGTATTATATTGATATCAGTAATGAACGATGGCACGCTTAAGAAGTTAATTTCAACTGTCTACAATTTCAATTTCGTTTTGGAGCAAGTAAAACAAAAACCTGTCGCGGTAGTTTGCGTCACGATCCTGTAGTTCCTGGTATAAGGGAAGAGAAAGCACTACGTTGGTTTTAGCAAGTAAGAGTCCAGCACACCTCTCCACCATTCCTAGGGCCGGAAAATTCCATGAGGTTTTCATAGGTAAAAAAATACCTACCTATAGTGTCCCAAAAGGGACATTGTCAACATGACCCCATGGCTTTCGATACTTAAATTGACTTACGTTTCTATCTTGTTACGGCATTGGTATACTGGTACAAAGGAAGGGGAAGCACTACGTTGGTTTTAGCCAGTAAGAGTCCAGTACACCCCTCCACCTTCCCCAGGGCAGGGAAATTCCATGAGGTTTTCCCTGAGTAAGAAAGGTAGAACCGAAACTAACCACTTTTCATTGTTCAACAAAAAAAGACAATCAACAATTTGACTCGCGATCCCACGCGTCAGCTTATTATCAAAGACTCCGGTTGGGTCTGAAACTAGTCGGGCTATCCCGATTAATACGCGCGAATAAACCGTTACCATATAATTATAGTTAGCTCTGTCTGAGCTCAAACCTACCAACTATCCGGTCAATCAACAGATATACCACCACAACCGTCCTAAAAATATTTATGTAAACTTTTGAAGTGGTACGAATAGCTTATTCTATTTTCATCTTCAGTAACAAAAGCGCACCTGCTTCAAATATTACATTAAAACATAGCATTATAAGCATAAATGTTCACGTAAAGTTGAATGCTAAGTCCCTCCTCGTGGCAAGGTACAAGGCACGTGTTCGTACTGCAATTGCTGAACGTGTAAGCACCTGTTTACATGGCAAATTGGATCTCACCGAGTTTCCCAGTGATTGCCTATTGTTAGAACTAGAAGCATTGAATAGATCCATATAACTTGAGTATGTTATGTTGAGAGTAGCTTTGCACGCGTCTTCATTTACTTGGATGTTGGGTATCGCTGGCAAAATTAAAAGCCTCATTTTGGAGTTTAGGCTGTAGTCCAAATTGAAGGATACTTTTTTGGGGTTTGGTCATGAAAACTTAACTAACAGTCCAACGACCGAACACCAAAAAGTCCGACGGACACAGACAGACGGACAGTCAGATAAGTGGACTATAACATAGCCATACGAAAAAACGTACCGACGGACAGATAAGAGCTACCTACACATTGATAATATTAATATGGATTTAATAATCTTCAGAAGCGGCAAGAGCTTCCTATGATACCAAGAACAAGTTGATTCAACGTTTACACCACTTCGGATTAATTAAATCTAGATTTCCTCGATGCCTTTACGGTGGTATAAGGTGTGTCTTAGAATATGGCAATCAGATTATCATTCCCATTAGTGATAAGGCTCTATTAAGATCGTGTTCTATGTAATACAGGACTCACCTGGACTTTAAAAGAGGCGATGATCCCTGATTTTGTTTCGACGTTTTTTCTCAAGGTAGCCAGTTAGAAAATGTCGAATCCTACGAGCATATATTAAAAAAAAACGAGATAATATTTATCCTATTTTCAGGATAAATAATTTCGTTTCATTTCATAAATGAAATTATATATTTTTTTTAAATTAAACATAGCATAGCAATAGTAATTTTCCTAAATTAGTAATTTCCAATTAGGTATTGACTAAAACAAAAAATAATACGTGGCCAACATTTTTCGAAAATCTATTAGATGGTGTGTACAAGTACAAGTACAAGTGGTACTTCTATATTGTATCTTAATTATATATCAATTTTTTTGAACTTCTATATTTTCATCCTATTTTTATTTGGTCTAAAATATATTTATTTTTCCTTTCGGGCAATTGCTGACAAAACACAATTCCGAAACAATCTATTTTTTCGAGGAAGTAAATAAATGTATTAAGTATCGGATTCCTGTCTCAGCTGCGGTGGTAGAATTCTGCTCATGTGTAAAAATCCTTTAAATTTAGGCTTTATTTACTAGAAGTAATCTTTATAAATTGATTTTGTTGCATACTAGGCATGTATTACGCGTGAAATTATTCACTTTACCCAAACCTTAAGTTACCTATGTACATAAATGTGTAAAACACATGCTTCAGATGAAGAGAGCTTTATTTACCAGACATAATCTTTATAAATTGATTTTACCTTGGCTTGTATTAACCGTGAAATTATTCACTTTACGCAAACCTTAAGTTACCTATGTAAATAAATGTGTATCATGCTTGAGATGAAGAGATTGATGTCATAAGTAATAAAAGCAAACTTAAAAAGATTGTACGTATTGAACTTCTGATAAACGACTTACTAATTTGGAAAATATTATTTTAAGGCCTACAGGATTATTTACAGTCAACTTAACTACACTACTACAGTTACAGTTAAATAACAATAAAATTCTTCCAATATATGTTAGAAAAACAAAAACATTTTTATAGTTTAAAAGTTTAGTAAGAAGATCAGGCAAGCACAAACCAAACAAGTAAAATAAACAACTCGCATTAAATTGCGAAAAGTCAGTTACAATCAATCTCAACGATCAATTCTTATTACTTTCACATACATCTTTACCTACCTACGTAGTCCGGTTAGTTTTCTCCTGAATAAAACACTAACATTTGCAGTCGTATCACGTTGTCTTGATCTATCGCCGTAATCCGAGCCTGGGCTTTCAGGCCATTGCGGCCATATTAAAATATATACGCCAATGTCGGCTTGTTATCTCTCAAGACCTTAATTTTATCTTGATGACTAGTAATGACTAACAAGCTAGTTTTTGGTAGATTATTGTAATTTGTGCTTTTTTTGCTGAATATACTATTTTTTTATAACACTACTTCCGCACTAAGGAATTTAATCCTTGTATCGTGGGGGGTTCCGGAGATATTCAATTTACATGCAAGAGACACCCAGACTCAGAACAAGCATTTGCGGAACGTAAAAATTTTCGTCCTACGCGGGGATCGAATCCTCGACACGTTGCACGCAGTGGAAATTGGCGTGGTGACGTGTGAATCAAAAAATCACAATATAATATAGTTTAAATGGAATTAAATATGGAGTGCATTTCGAGTTATTACAATTATTGTTTTTATATTAATTAATATTACTTCCAACTCCATACCTTAAAAGTTATATTTTATTAAAATTAGTTTCTCGCTAAAATTAAATAGTTCTGAATATAAATGCTAAATAAGCAATATAATGGTTTAGTGGTTAAATTAACATTGTAGTTTATTGAAAGTTTAAGTTAGACTTGTAGATCCTAACTTAGTATTTTAGTTAGTAACGAATTTACGTAATTTTGATGTTATTACGTTTAAGTTTCTAAACTCGTTTCGTTGATGTGTAGGTATTTACTTTAGTTCAAAAATCTTGAGTCACAGTAATAAAAGTAGTTTTCAAAGTGACGCTTCTCGCGTAGGTACCTCTATGTCTTAAATAGCTTAAAATCCATATTTCAGAAGATAACCTGTATTAATTTGATTTCGAATTGTTTCCTTCATAATAAATCGATTTTTTGAAATAAAACGTTCACAAAATTACCAACTCCAAGAAGATTAAAAAAAAACGAAAAATTGCTCATATCTAAATGTCCGGATATCCTTAAATGTTTACAAAATTATTCCAAGATCAACAATTACCATCGATAACAATATAAACGGTTTCTCTCCGGTCGTGCCGGATTACCGTCCCATCGGGCTATGAGAGTAAAGGAATAGAGAGTGCACCTGTGTTTGCGCACACGCTTGTGCACTATAATATGTCCTGCGTAGCTGGCTGGTGTCATAGTAACACTGGCCGCCGTGGCCGAAATCGGTCCGGACATTATTGTTATTATTCAAGGGTACAAGAACCTCAAACCAGAATCCCGGTCAAATATGTTTTGCGCCGGTTATAGCCGGTTATAGCTGGGTAAAGTCGACTGTATCCTTTGTAGACGTTTTTATCTAGCAAATAATCCATTTTTTACCTTCAATAAACTGCGTTATGTACCTTACCTCGGTTTCTGTTTACACTAAGCTTATTACGCAGTTTACGAAGCGTTTTGGCTGTCCGCCAGTCGTGTTGGTTTCTAAGTTCACTGTTTTTACATAGAAGGTGTAATCTTACATATTAAATTGCCTTGTCACAATGTTAGTTACCGTACTCCTGCGAAACGGCTGAGCCGATTCTCTTGAAATTTTGTATATGTGTTTAGTAAGTCTGAGAATCGGATACCACCTAATCTACCTTTTATTATTATTCATCCCTATTTTTTCTCGCGGATGAAGACATCAGATCAACCGGGCATCAGTTAGTAATTTATATTATGATTTTAAAAGCTTACGTTACTTTAGGTGAATCCAAGTTTTAAATACATAAATTATATTATCTTTCGAAGCGAGAAGATTGCTTCATCAATATTTATCAACACTCATTATAAAGCAAACTATTAAGAACGTTCACCTTCACAAAGTTTCCTCTACAAAGGAAGGCTAGGTGTCGTTAAGGGCGCTTTAAAAGATTTTTAAATTGCACTGAAAAATGTAGCGAGAAATTCACAGCTTTTCCTGAAGCGGACACGTGGAACGAGAGAAAACATAATACAATATAACTCGGAAAAAAGTATGGAGAAATTTTGACAGTTTGATGACATGCTTTTAATTTCTTACATTTTTTTTGGGACGAAGATGTTTATGAACTCAACATACACTCACATACGTATACAGGATGGCTGGTGAGATACCTTCAATATTTGAGGACGTGATAGTATGCGAACATATATCATGAAATAAAATAACATAAAAACGAAATATTAAATAACTTCTTAGTAAACTTCGTACACAGTACACCGAGAGTCTGGACTCTCGGTGTACTGTGTTTAACTGTGTTTATTTAACTGCGGAATAATTGGACACCGCGCGGACGCACGCGGCGCGCATTGCGCTATCAATACAGAATACATAGGTACCTACACTGTACCTGTACCAGCTGTTGCCTACCTACATCGAGACCTCTCCCCATGTTAATGCATGAATACTAACTTTGATAAAATAGCATGATCCGTTTTCCCTTCATACTTTAATTCTGGCTTAGGACAGGCAAAAATACCTAGGTAATCACTAATTTGTTGGCTGAATAGATCGTAGGTATTGAGACAAGGTTCAATTTAGAATAACTGAAAAGTTAAATAACCTTGGTATTTACACGGCGGAGTTCGCGCGTAAATACCTACGATCGCGGGACGCGAAAGCGGGAACACGCAAACCTGTCGGCGCTTGCGGCTACACTACTGAGTTGGTTACGCAATAATGCAGCGGGATGGAGGGCGGGGGTGGCGGCGGCGTGTCGTGTGCCGCGCCGCACGCGACTAGATCAACGTAAACAGTGCGGCGAGCTTAGGGAGTATAATATCCAAATTTCACTTATTTTTAGAGATATTTCGATAAAAAATTAAGCTTCTATTTTTTTTATATCAAGTTAACGAGAATCGAGTACCGAGTACTCTCCATAAGTATTGAAGGTATCTCACCAGTCAGTCTGTATATAGCTTGTTTTTATTAAAATTTTAACTAAAATATTCATAAAACTTATCACTAAATTAAATATTATATAGTTAGATAATTGTGTACATTGTACACAATTATCTAACTATTTTTCTCCTTAAAAAAATATTTTAACAAATGGCATGCTATACTATTATAAGCAAGTAACATAGGCTATATTTTATCTCCGTATTCCCACGGCGTATGTAAGGCCGCCTGGCTCCGCTAGTTTCAAATACCTATTTAACAAAGGTCTCTTCCCATACAGAGAAGTCCCGAACGAACAAGAAATCCAGTTCGCGCTTTCTGAAACTTAAATAGTTATGCAACTTTGAATAAAACTCATAACCTCAACCAATTGTTATAATCTGGTCCCCAAAATGTGTACTATAAGTAACAAAATGTCGAGATAAAAATATTTCATTTTAAATCTGTGCGGTCAGTCCCTTTAAACGCGGTCCTGGTCGTGGTTCCCGGCTTTTACTATAAATTATGATCACTAATGGGTGACGTATCAATGCAGTCACCGATGTGGGTCACTACTCACTAATTGATAACACGTGTAGAACTTAAATGACGCGATGACTCAATAAAATTAAGAAAGTGTAAGCAATATAGTGAATAGCCGCGTACTGACTGAGCGAGCAGCCTCGCGAGGCTGCCTCGCGAGGCAAATCCTCGGTCGGTCAAGACGTGCCTCGCCCGAGGCAAACGCACGCGCTGCCTCGCCCGAGCGTGCCGCGGCCCGAGCCGAACGTTGTCGGTTTTTGTCGATGCTCAAAGGCGCCTCAGTACGTTTGCCGCGCTCACTCAAGACGTTAGTGTTTTGCCTCGCTTATTCGTTGCGTGTCCTTCTTGTTTATTTTGGCGTTTATGAGAGAATACACATTGTCAAATTCGATTTTACTCATTCGAGTGAAATTTTTTTCTTCGTCATCGAAGATTTGTGCTTAATCTTCAAAAAATCTGTTCCCAGCCTGTAATCTATTTTTGTATAAGAGTTTTATCCAAAACGTTTAGTTTTCTGTTTTCTTTTCTTTGCAAGCCTTAGAATTATTAAAAAGGCAGTGGTAGCGACAGCTTTCCGAATGTCGCACGCGCGGTCTCTATTCGACTTCAAGTTAAACTGAGCGTCGATGCTCACGATGGCTCGGACTTGCCGCGCGAGGCAGCCTCGGATTAGAAAACTCACAGACCGAGGCTGCCTCGCGCGGCAAACGTTGCGAAGCAAACGTCCGAGGCTGCCTCGCGAGGCTGCTCGCTTAGTCAGTACGCGGCTAATGAATACATCGAAATAAAGCGATACTAGAGTAAGTTTTTTCTTTTCTTATGGTTGATGGGTGATAAAGTGGCTTAACACACACTTGAAAAATTAAAAAACCTTAAAACCTTTTGACCAAAGCATAGTCAATGAAATGTTCACGCGACTTCACTTCTAGATAAAATTCTGCGTATTCGTTACGTCAGAAACCCCCTCTCCTAAACTTTAAAGCAGTGTATTTTTGTCGCTTTTTATTGGTGAGATAAATGCAGAAATATTTTTAATTATTTATCTAACGGACTAATTAGATTTCTCGTACCCTGTCATAATCCCTACTGCAGACCACAGTCAAGTCTTTTGGCTGTCGAACACAGTGGCCTGATTAAAGTTAGTCTGAATTTCAAGCAGGGTAAACCTAGACTAATTAGTAATTAGAGCAAGTTAACTTCGCCGTTAATTAGTGCAGCCTCAGCACAGTTATAAATGGTCGAGGCTTTGATTATAATTAATGCAGTCAAAGCTGACTCGAAGTTTGTGTTTACTGTTCGTATATTTGTTGTATTACTCAAGTTTAGCTTAGCTGGTTTAATGTTATTGTACTAGTATTTTAAAGTTTCTGTGGTTCCATCATTTCCATATTAAACGCGGTGTCGTTTAAACTATGAATTAGTAATAATCAGTGAGTTTTTCATGTTTAGTGGTTGCTTTCAAGATTTTTTACATTCTTTATATTTTTTATAATGATTTATTTTGCAAATAAATAGCTTATTCTGTTATTTACCAAGTCTACTTCAGCTGGGCAGGGCCTGTGCGCCTCTGTAGCCGTCATTCGCGTTCGTGTTCGCGCATCACGAGTCTCCAACTTTAAATTGGCTTAAGGTAGTGTATCAAAATCGCCACAAAACAAAGATTTCTAAGAATATTCTACGTCTAGCTTTTGGTGGCAATTGTCAATTATTTTCCACTGCAATTTTCTAAATCTATTACTGGTGTAACATGATAAATGGAAGTAATAATAGTAGTCGCTTAAAACTGGGCTTTAAATCTGTAATTTTTGCAATAAGAAGGTCTTCACACATCTTGAATTAAAACCACTTCGAAACGTACGTGCAATTTAAATCTTATCTCAAAAACATACAGTCGCAGGCGTATATCTGCGTAGACAGTACGTAAAACCCTTTAAAGTCACTTAATTAAAAAATGCTAGATTTACAGACTCTATTTTGACCTTACACGTTATCTAAGCAATTAGTGTGTCTGAGGGCTTGCGTTTTCCACATCGGATATCAAAATTTTTAATACGTTGTGGGGTTGTGTGTGAGAACGCTCGCGTAAGCATGTCATCCAGTAAGAATGTCTGGTGGTGACGCTTGTTATCCACGAGGAGCCAATACAAACTGTTTTGTAAGGAATGTTGTAAATCTTACGTAACATTAAATAAGAGGTTTCGAATTCCAAGAAAATGTAACGTTAAATTCTAATATAATTTTGTAGATTGTTGAGGGCTGGTTTACAGTTTAAGACATACGTGTGGGTTTAATATTATTAGTATAACTAGTTGACTTTTCCCGCGCGCATGTCGGTTGTAATTGCAAAAACATTACCCCCTCTCTGTCGCAGTCGGTTAAAAAGTGACTTATGGGTTAATATAGGGTGTCAGCTAAATCCATACTAAATATTATCAAAATTGATCCGATTCTGTTTAATCGTGAAAAAGTAACAAACATTCGTCTATTCATCCCTCAATTGATAGTAACAAACTTCTTTATTATGATCGTAGAATTGTATCAAAATTTTAACAGTATAAGTGGTTCAGACGTCAGTGCTATAAACGAACTCAAAATATATTTTCAGTGATTTATTTTCTTTTATAACAACATACTGTCTATAGTCATGTCTTTGACTAGCACGAAAGGTAAAAACTTTTTATCTGTATACAGCTAATTTATTTTTATACAGCATTTGTTGTGTTAATTACTGAGCCTTAATATTACTCAATATAAAAGTAATTTGAACATCGGTACTGTTTATCTAAAAGTCAATGAAAAAAGCGTCTAGTGACGTTCTGGTATACTTTGTAACACTTATGTTGAAATAAATTTCTATTCTATAATTAAACAATCATGTTAAGTAATGGAGTTAACAAAAGCCACCAAACATCATAATCTTACAAACTGAGATTAAATTTCGGCTTTCGCTTGGTTCCCGTACATTTTGTAATTGGCTTGGGGCTTTGGGAGTTGTTACA
Organism: Chrysodeixis includens; assembly: GCA_941860345.1. Lineage (NCBI taxonomy): Eukaryota > Metazoa > Arthropoda > Insecta > Lepidoptera > Noctuidae > Chrysodeixis > Chrysodeixis includens. The sequence continues at coordinate 5,336,975 of OW796113.1, read as the reverse complement.
ATCTAAGAGGCTTCATAATAGATTTTACAGGAAGGCTGTTTAAATATTGTGACATGGATGGTTGGATGGTTGATGAAAAGGGAGTGAAGGGACCATGGGAAGGAAGTAGGTTTGGTAATGACTGGGCGTATTATTATCTATATATAGAGTAACCCTTTAATTATATTTATGTTAATCGAGAGTGTAAACTAACTCTATAAAAAATGTATATCAAAATTGGTCAGATGGTTTAAGCGTGAAGAAGTACTGAACAAACATAAAAAGTCATGGACTAGATAATTGAATAAAAACTCGTTTTTAATTAAAGTATTTGTAATTCTGCGATAATATGGATTTGTATCAACAACGTTTTGTTTTAACACATTTTATTTATTCTATTTCAATTATGTACCTTTGTGTCAAAATCAAAATTGAAACTACATTTACTTGTGTTAAATTGCGGTTTTATTACCAGCAAAATGTAAGTAAAATTTTAAACTAATCGGTAACTATCATTCACAGTCAATACTTCTCTTAAAACATCAGAATATCCAATACGAATGGACTGTGATAGATAGCTTCATAAATTATCTCTCGGGGAGCAAATAAACGGTAGCAAAACATTTATAAATCACAAATGTCGTATTGCCGGTCAAATGACGCTCACGATATTGCAAAAACACGGTAAAAACGGAATTTTTCCAAATGAGCGAGACAGCGATACGTTTTTGTAGAGTTTCATCTCTTTCTAACACGAAGAGAATTATAGTTTTGTCGTCTTTTGGTACGGGGTCAAGTTAAAAAGTTAATGGAAACAGATGGTCCGCCATGACAGTGGAAAAATGTGAAATGAGGTGATATATCGACGGATCACGAATGAGGTTGGTATAAATTTAAGATTATGAGCGATATAGTGCTATAAATATAAGAATCTTTTGGCACGTGGTCGAAAACAGAACTAATGCCGCTATATATGAAAAATCATCACTTTTGACAGACAGTTGAGTTGATTCTTGTTGCAGATATGCACCCCATCGCCCTTATGTTAATGTTATTCTGGTGCCAAAAGATCCTTGTAACTATATAGGTTGCGGATAAAAACTTGGATTCTTGGATCTATTTACAAGTAAAGGATTCTCAAGGTAAAATTAGTACCAAAAGGGTAGGTAATTGTAAGTAGAAATAAAATTACTAACATAGTTTCTTAAGTTATCTTTCATGAATCACTAACTCTATAAGGACCGAAATCAAGTCTAAAATAAATAAAATGAAATGTCTCTTTTTTCTTCAAACAAGATTCTTGTACACATAAATCCCATAAGTTTTGGTACAAAGTATGTTTTAATGTTTAATATTAATCCAAAGCAAAGATAACTGAGACAGGATAATCCCTTAAGCTTTGAATCGGATTAGTTTGACCGCTGATGCTGTATAAAAACAACGAAATCTTGCTTTAATATAAGATAAAGGTTCGTTGGTAACAAACATCTGTAAAAAAAATGTGTTTTCATCATTTCAAGTTCAGTTTCAAAACTTCAAAGTGTAACATTGTGTAAACTTGCTACATAAATATATGACATAAAAAAACTAAAAACGACATGTTTAACTACTACTTTTCTGTATAAAAAATTTGAAAAACCAGTACTAAAATATTTAATTTTTTACTAATGCAAGTAAGGCTATAGTGATCAACGCATAAACTCAATAAAACTTGGTAATTAACACAGTTAAATTGATCTAACTTAACAAAAGTTACAAGAGAAAAATATTCGTTGTTAAGGTAATAAAACATTTTACGGCTTTGGCAGATAAAGTTAAGAACTACAAAGGTAGAAAAAGGGGTGGAGGGCTAAGATGGCGCCATTGCAGGATTAATTTCGTGACATTTTACAGAATTTTAAGAAACGATATGAATGAAAAAGGAGTAAATGATAGAGGAGAATGGAAGAAAAAACGCGTTGCGCCGACCACAAGTAAAATGGGATAACAGCAGGAAGATGATGATGACTTCAGGCAATAAAGAAAAACGAAAAATTATATAAATTGTAACTGCTTACAATAATTTATTAAAGTTTTAGTTTGATCCTAGTCACATAAAACAAAATATATTTTTTGAATTCTCTTCTGAAAATCTCTTATCATTTTCAACTATTGAAAAAAAAACCTACTTTGATGGATTTTACTTTTTTTTTATAGTTAAAACCCACTTCTGTTCGTTTTCAATTCATTTGCACTCTGTTAAACATAAGACAATTCTGAGAAAACACCATTTTAGCCTCTGGTTTTGGTCAGGTCAACGACATTTATCTCGTATTGCAGCTGCCGTGATCTCTTAGACCAGGGCTCAGACACAAGTCTTACTGTAACGAAAATATATCGCTGAAAGAAGGTTTCATTCTTGGTTATGTTAGGTTTGGGCAGGTTTAAGGAAAATAACATGTTTTGGAGTGGACTTGCAATAATATAATAACTAGTTGGTAATGCGAGTATTTATTTGCTTGTTTTAGTTTCATAGTTTGGAAACGTAGTATAGTGTTTTTTTTTTGTGGCCAGTAATAATATTAATTAATAGTTCCACCGTCGCAAAAAACAAATAAACAATATACTCTACTTTTTTAACATGAGTTTGATTTTTCTTTAAGATTCATTTAAAAGTTAGAATTTCCATTTTTTACTTTTACAAATGTTTTCAATTTACAATTCAAAAAGTTTTTTATTTCTAAAACTTATTTATCTAAAAATACTAGTACGTTTCAAACAAAAATAAAGGATTTATTTTTAGCAGTATAAGATCAAAGGCTGCATGACTAAAGAGTTCAATTCTTTGTTTCAGTTACGATCACAGAAAAAAAAACAAAATGTACAAAAGCAAAATATATCATCCGATATTCGAGACCATAAAATATATTCCAACGCAAAGTTTCAAGATAATAAGATGAATCTCATTTCAATTTCAAATACTCTTAGGATCAAAGATCGTCTTTATTTTACTTTTCTGAACTTCGCTACAAGCTTTTAGTCTAAATAAATCGAATACTAAATTTCATATATATTTAGACTGGGTTTAGAAATATCTTAGTGTCAATATAAGGATAAATGATGAGAGGGATGTACAGTACACCCTTAAGACTAGTCTCATCGATCACGTAGTCCGTCGAAGCCTCCGTAGGCCGTGCGGTGTACGTAAGAGAACCACAGTCGCGCCGCGCCCGTAGCCCGCTACGCTCGTAGCGCCGTAGCACCGCTACGCAAGTGACTTACGTTCTACATAAACAAATATAAGATTGTGAATGTGGAAGTGACTTGTTGTGACTTTGTAACAACTTAAACGTAAGTTTAAATTAAGTTATTATGTAAATTTATTGTTAAACTTTATTTATTTATGTTTAAATTGCAGAAAAGTAATTTTTCAAACAACTTCTTTGGAAAGAGTTATTTGTTAAACAAACTTTAGTACGATGAATCATTTATCTTTCACACAATTAAAACTTTTGCTGTTGTTTTCAAATTAAGTTAAACAATTAATTAATTACTTTACTCAAGAAAAACTATAAAATCGAAATTATCCCGCTTTTCCTTGCAAAAGTGCTGAAAACAATTTCTTTTAATATTTATTTCGTACGGTAAGGCGAGGTGTTATGGGGTATGTTCCATGGAACGAACTGGGTCAATGATCCCCCGTTAGCCCGAGTACGTAACATTACTCTTGCGTGAACGTGATACAAATTTCAACAGGTTCTATATAAATAGAGCCTTCAAGTGGACGTTAATGATATTCATCTTTTTTTTGTACGGAATTTTTATTTAGATGCTTTTAAAAAAAACGTAAATTAGTTTAGTAATATCACTAATTATTTAACATTGCATTACATTGCTTTATTCTGTAATAAATAATTTATTTATTAATTTTATCTTTATATCGTAATGCTAAAAATTTCAAGTTTATGTAACTTAAATAATTTTTCATTATTATGATAAGCTCAAAAAACAAAATGAAAAATTCTTTAATCTAGTTATTATTTTTTGTCTAACTAACAAACTTATTAGCTGGCTGATCAAATAAACTATTTGGTATAAGTTGTATGTTCCACTAATATTTAAATATTTTTTATCAAACTTTAACCAACAATCAGTATAAACTTTTCCTAAGCCACATCGGGGTTAGCTTCCAGTCTGACTTGATTCAGCTGAATACCGTTTCCTCGTTCATCGATTACCTGCCTCCCCTTATAATTGTCTAAACACTTAAACTCTTTCTTAATTAGACTGTGTTTTTACCAAGGATGTTTCCTGCAAAGATTAACACAGATTTTTGTTTTAGAAGAAACTGTACTTATTCTTAAAAAAAATCATGATTATGTGTTCCTTAATTCCTTTTAAAATACAGCCTTAAATTCGTTACAAACTCTGACACCTTTTGTTTCGGAAGCTCTATCAAATTTTACGATTTTATTGAAATTCGAGGATCTCTCCATTTGTTGGTTCAACATCCGACATTTTTACAATCGATGTAGTTCATATTTTTCGTTCCCGAAACGAAACGAAATTTCCCTTTATTGTATAACTTGTGAGATAAAGAGGGTAATGTTTTAGGGTTAATCTATTTCATCATAGCTCTGAACATTAAATCGATTTTAATGTATGGGAGGTCCTTGAGGACGTAATGATTTACTTAGTTTAAAAATATAATGAATAAGGATGTCAGCTTTGATTTAGTAAAAAAGTCGATTATATTGCCCTCTTTTCATTACATAACTGTCAATTATATTACTGTTACTTATATCTTTTTTAGGGTTCCGTATCGCGAAAGGAAAAAACGAAACCCTTACAGGATAGCCAGTTTGTTGTCCATCTCTCTATCTTTTAGAAATACCCTTTTTCTTAGGAACGCGTGGAGTTATTAAACAACATCATATTTTAGTACGTGACTAATAACACAGGTCTGCGCTAACCAGGAAATAAAAGTATTTTTCTCGGCTTTGCCATGTAAAAATCTATAAAAACCCTATGCAGTTTTTAATATGCAGACCTCTGATTAAACATTTTTTTTTGTTTGGATTTGTTTTTTTTAGCTCATTTCTTCGGTAACCCTCAGTGTCGCGGCTCGCACTTGACCAATTTTTCCTATTCTACCCACTAAGGTAATAAAACGGAGTAATAGTTTACAGTAGCCATTAATAGCTGGTATTCATTTAAAAGCACTTTAGATCGCATTCCCTGAGCAAGTCTGCTCGGTCGGCTAATTCCCACTGCAGAAGGCTTAAATTGCCAATTACTGATAGCCTAACTGTCTTTGAGCTCTTAAAGAGTATGAACCGAGCTTATGTAGGTAGTATTACTCCTGTGTTATGTGCTGATTTTTTGTTCGTACATATGGTATGTTCTTGTCAGACATGCGGAGCGCTCGTGGCCAGAAATCGCAAAAAACATAGAGTTCTGGAAGGAAGAGGGCCACTACCCAGTAGGTAGTGGGTTCTTATACATATTATGCAAAAAAAAAAAATCCCGAGCTCCAAATTGATATTTTAATGGACTTATTTCTAACGAGTTTGGTTAAGCATAGGTTGAACTTGAATTCTTCAAAAGGAGTTGGGATTTTGAAATAAAGAATAAATTGAGTTCTCCAAAAATTCTGAAAAAAAAAACAAAAAAAAAAGAATTTAAAGAGAATTTTTGAACCCCAATTTGTACTAATTGCTTTTTTAGGCAGGGTTTTTAAGGTATACCTAGTCTTAGAGGCTGTCATTAATAAACATGAGTCAGAAAAACACTTGACTACCTTGGACCCCGAAATTAATCAGAATAAGTAAATTGGAGAGAGCCGGAAAAGCAGTATTTATTCTACTTTGTCTTAGTGCGTTAGCTATTTCCTTGGAGACAGAAATAGAAGTTTTTTGACCGAGTTTAGTTGGAAACGAGTTAACTAACTCTAAAATGGGATTAAAACTTGGTGATCTGAAGTTTTTACTGCAGAACTCCAGACTTTAAAGTAGTTTGGTTACGAGTTTCGAAGGAAATCCCGTTAACATAGAGTATGTTGGTGCTTATTGAAAATTGCAATATTTGCTATCTTTTACGTCCTGAATCTTATGTTCTGCAATCAACAAAATAAATGTAATTGGAATTACATGCTTAAACTAATCAATACGAAGCATTTCATGACAATGTAGCAAGCATACTTCTGTTCCTCTACTTGAACTGGCAATTCGTTTCAACATAATCTAATAAGTAGTAACATAAGAACATCATAAACGACAATATCAAAAGGACCCTCTTAAGGGAACAATACCGAAAATTGATTCCCTCACACTTGTACCGAGAAAAATAATATTTCCTTTTACAAGAGTGTTTCGGAATATATGTCTTTAGGGACTCTAGGCTAGATTTTATGTTAACAATTACTGAGGTTACAGGCAAAGTGTTATTGGAATTTATTTTATATTCGTCTTGTATTATTCACGAAGGGAAAATGTGAAAAATACTTGGATATGGAAATTAAGGCTTTGATACGTCAGGAAGTATCGTGATAGCTAGTAAATAGCACTGTTTGTGGTGTGTGAAGGCTTTTGTGTTTAGTATGTATTGCTGTTATTTATATAGGGTACTATATGGGGATATTTTTTTATACGCAAAACGTATGAAGCATGCTTTTTTTCGCAAAGGCACTGTACGATAGTATCAGTCACAAATTATAGTACCAGCTACACTTTCTTGATGTTTTATTTCTTAGATGCCTATCAAGCACTATCGCGGTAACATAGGATAAGGTTTTATTTAAAATCATAAGGAAACTTATGCTCTTTAGTAAAACCGACTAAGAAAATGCGAGACGCAAAATAATATGTATGTATGGATTTGTATGCACGAGGTATAGGTTTAATCCCCAGTGTAGGCAAGCTTCAATGTGACTTTATCAAAGTTGTTATAGAAAAATTACAATTGTCTACATCATATAAAACAACTGACACTCACATTTCCCGTTACCTTCTCGTCAGAAACCCAATAATGATTTATATTACGTTGTGTAAGCGTGTCACGTCACGTTAATAAAAGTAGGTTGCGTGATAAGCTCGGCCATGATATAAGTTGGGACTAGTACCAAGGTTAATACGACTGTAATATTTATACAATAGGTAGGTTCTCAATATTTATGTAGATTTGTACTGATATAAGTTTGAGGGTTTGTTTTGATGTAGCTGAAGGGCTTGTGTGTGGACAATTGTATACGTGAAGGTAGGCAGATGTGCATATAGTATAGTATATACATACGTCTTTATGTAAAACAAAGCATTATTTATCAGGCTGACTTTAGGATTTATACCTGAAATTGAAAATAAACTATAGGAGGTATATCTAAGTCGCGGCTTATGGATACAATTTATCCTTGAAAAGTTTATGACGCATGCACATGTACACACTAAAAATGTTGCACGTTCAAAATACTGTGAGGATATTTTATGCTTTATATCCAGCAGTGGTAAATTGGTGACATAAAATGTGCACGTATATAAATAGACCGATACGGTAAAGCAAAAATAACAGTGTTAGTAGGTACGAACTCTGTCGAAAAAATCGAATCGCAGCGTCATAATTTATATGGCAATTTGTATTCTACATTTTATGATTTATATGGAAAATGGTATTGTACTTAAATAGGCATACTAACTTTAAGTTTAATGAATACTTTGTCTAATTGTTTGATGATCCATATGATTCTGTTTAAATATCTTTAATATAACTTTGCTATTAAAAGCCCCTCTAGAAATATTTCTCTAATCCATTTTCCGAACATAAAAACCCGATAAACTGTTCAGTGTTCAGCTAAATTGAAACGAGGATTCCTAAGTAAGAGAGACATGATGTTGGTATTTTCAAATATTTCTCGCCGTCAAAACCATTAAGCAATTTCCTCGCCTTTTTGCACCGCCATTTTCCTTCGACGATAATAATACATGCCGGAAAACTCATCGTCGCCGAATTAAATCAGAAGTTTGATTAAAACGACAAAAGTTTAGAATTTGTTTTTTATGTCCAGTGAGGTTTATTAATAGACTTGTCAAGTTGATTTATGGTGTTAAATATAGGTTGTTGTTTTTTTAAACGGTGTCTGAAAAAGTTATTTTTAGTGTGCTTCCAGCAGTCTCAGCAATGTAAAAAAAAATGTTTTTTCTTTTGTGTTTCAGGTCTAAATGTTACAAACAAACTCATAATTTGTATCAGAATATTAGTTATGAATACGAAAATACTCTTCTTAGTTATGTAGGGATAAAAGCAATCAGGTAAAATAAATACCTTTTGTGGCAGACAGATATTGACACCACCCACTTTTCTAAACCAGATTAATGAGCATCACGTTCAATCAAAAGTTTTCATTCATTAAATGTAAGGCCTTTGTGCTGTTTCGTGTAATCCCAGCGCTAAGCTCGTTATGAAACCTTTGGCGCGTATTTTTAGGTATTTATTTCTGGATCCTGACCTCTAACCTTCTCATGTAACTAACCCGGATTTTGAGGTTTTAAAGTTTGATTTTTTGTGCGGTTTCTAACGTTAGATATTCAGATATGCTATGGCCGTATCGTAAATTTGACCACTTTATAAAATTCTCGAGTATTTCATGATGTGGGTTACTTTATTTGATTAGAAATTATATCGTCTACATTTCTCGATTTTGTCATCCACGTTTGGTCGAATATCTATAAAACATTGTTATACAATATGATTTTTTTTTATTCATCGGGGCCCACAGCTGTACATTTTGCTATCTCTATTTACTATTACTTCAGTTCATTATATAGGCACGTGATTGTAAATGTTTTTAAATTAAAGTTTCACGTTAACATTAAACAACGTACAGATACAACATTCATATCGCAAAAGGCCTTAATTAAATTTAAATGTATTTCAGAATAACAACGGATTTTGTTTCAGGGGTAGAAAGTTATGCGATCCCTTGTAAACTGGCCTAAAACTATAAATGATATGAAGTTTCGATGTTTTTGTAATACCTCACGTGTTTTGTAGGTACCGTACCCTTTCTCGGCCTAGAGTTAATTGGGTAAGAGATAATAGCGAATAATTAATGTTCTGTTTGATTATAACAATGTACTATCAGTGAAAAAAGTGTATGAACAATAAATTGTTCCTAATTATAAGAATATAATATACCAATCTTAATAGATTCTACTGCTGGGCGCAAGCCTCTTCCCATTTAGAAGGTATGAGCATTGATCACCACGCTGGCTCGCTGCGGATTGGCGATTTCAGATTCCAATATTTGGAATCTAAGTTTTCTTTACAATGATTTTTCTGTTGTGAAGTGTTTTAGAATCATAAAGTACATATGCATAACTTTAAAATAGTGACATAGGTATGTACTAAAGCGGATATTGTGACAAAAAACAAAATAACGCATCCCAAAAAGCCAATTGGATTATTTTTATAAATGCTTTTGTAGTTTTTATTAAAAAATTTTTTTTTTTTGCTTATTGTACTTATTGCGGGCTGTTTGTGTAAAAGGTTTTTGTTTAAAACGTGTAGTGTAGAGTTATTTGCATAACGTAGTTATTGAAAAACATTGGCCATGTTACATTGGTGTCGAATTTATCACAACTATTTAAATTAAAATTTGTACTTGTTAAATTGTTTGTGGGTTATTAGACCTGACTACCATAATAAAAAAAAGCGATCGCATCCCTTTTATCTAAATAGTAGTTATGGAATTATTAGCTATTACTATCTCATTATTATTTCTTACAAAACAGACATACTCGGGCGTTAAGCTTTCAAGTGTTTAACACTAAAGCCGCCAAATAAAAATCGTATCGTCAATTTTAATCGCGCCTTCCACCCGACATAAAACAGACGGCCAACAGATTTGAAGCTAATTTAAGGGCCAGGCCACACGGTGCGGTGCGGCTCCGGCGCGGCGCCTGTGCGGTGCCGCAACGGTTTTCTACATATAAAAATGTATGGTATGCCACACGGCACGCCCGGCGCCGCTCCGGCGTCGCACCGCAGGCGCACCGGATAACGGCGCGAGGCAGACGAGGCGGGGAGGGGTGCAAGTAGTGTGGTGCCGCAGCGGCGCCGCTCAGTTGTGCTCAGTGTCAACTGGGCAAGCCAAGCCAAGCCTGTTGCGGTGCCGCAGCGGCGCCGTAAGAATATTGCGACGCCGCACTGCTCGTGTGGCCGCCAGTGCGGTGCGGAGTAATGCGGTGCGGTGCGGTGCCGCACCGTGTGGCTTGGCCCTTATAGCCTCTGGCGGTGACCGAGTGACGCTAAGGGCACGTCACCACTATGTCGTAACGATAGATTATCTTGTTTAATGGTGCTAAATCACTACAGTATTCCCTTGTAATGTATTGTGTGAATGTTCGGTGCTTCGTTGAGGCATTACCTGTAACATTTGGTTGTTTTTTGTTGAAATACCTTATCTCGCAACGCTAAGCGCATCTTCCGCGCACGAACAAGTTTGACAAAATGTTAGGTTCTTGAAAGGGTGATACAGTAGAGTATCTCAGCGAGCGGCTCGTTGTTCCGTTATTAGTAAATACTCAAGTGCACAATATAAAGATTCACACTATGTGTAAATTAATCACATTTAGGTCGACATGGTTATCTGTCGTACAGGTTATTTTTGCATCGATTGCTAAATTAAACATAAATGGCCTACCTGACGAGAAAGGCAGAGACGCTGGTCGTCCAACGACAAATTATTAATAGCCACAACATAGTGGGAAAGCATCCTAAGTTTTTTGGGACGGTCCTCTATATCAATTTTCCCGGTTTCGCCGAACGAGAGTGAAACCCAAATTCTTTTTGTTAATTAGGTCAAATTGCCCCCAGAATTGAGGAAGTACGATTAGGCTTAATGCGAAAAGTTTGTGTTAATGGGAATTGGTCTGTAATGTAAGAGAGTTAAAGTACCTATTATATACCTATCAGAAAACTATACCTAAAAAAACGTATTAAAATAAATATAGTTTTCAATTGTTTTGCTTTTCTGAAGCCAAATTAAATGCAGTTTATGGAAATATCAACAAAAGTTCAAAGGTGAATAACTGAATTTTCCGAGAATACTCATTTTAATTTAACATTTTGGTGTAATTAAATTATTTTCATTAAAAGTCTGCTTCATTTTACAGTTGCTGTGCCCTGCGGTTTTACCCGCATCGGTAGTTTTTAAATGATATTTATTTTGCATTTATTTAACTTTAGTGCTATCTAGGACGGAAAATTTCTCAAACAAAACCGTTTTGAGTAAATATCGAAAACATGTACCTAGTCGACTATTTTATGCAATAACTAGCTTTTTGATGACAGTTATAGCTGCAAAAATATTAAACTACTCCTACGCAGTCGGTTAAAAGTAACTTATTTGTTAATCTAATGTGTAAGCTACCATTGCAAATTTAATTGCGATTAGTTAAGTCATTTAAGCGTGAAAGTGTTACAAAAATCCTCTCAAACATTAATAATATTATTAGCATAATATAGGAAACACAAGAAAAACAAGATAACGTAAGGGTAAAAATATTTACCTGCTTATAATACTAAAGTCTTAAAGATCAAAAATACTTGGGATCCCGAAAGGCGCGAAAAATGTTCGGCGTGGCATCGTTCGCCCCAGAGATCCGTAAACCTTTCCTATAAATATATATTCATATATTTCACTTAGTTCACGTTCCGTTGGAAATCAATAAACACCGACGTGGGTTCCGTAACACATTTGGGTTAAGGGTCTGAAGTACTTTGTTTTGGTATAAAAGGTACACAAAAAATAAAAGAAAAATGGAGAATATTTTTTTTGCATTCACTTTATGATGTGCTTGGTACTAAGTACTAACTTTACAACCAACCTCGTGTGTATAGCTGTATTCAAAAGTGAAAACTGCAAAAAAATCGTGAGATTGTCCTTGAACACATAACCATCATTGCTACTTCTGTAATTTCATCGAAAATAATGGATAAACTGATATAAAATAAAAAAACTGCGCTACTCTCAATACTAAAAAGAAATAACATAATTTACTCTCGCCGTTAGCTTGCGATTAGGTGTACCATGTGTCGTGTCTCATCTCTGTCAATGCGGTGAAAGAGTCGACTGCCTTGGCCATCATGGCTTGTCCTGCGGCAGGAGCGCGGGGCGCATACCGCGACACGCAAGTATTAATGACATTATTCGTCGTGCTCTTGTCACTGCTGGTGTACCTGCTGTTCTAGAACCGAACGGTTTGGTGCGCAGCGATGGTAAGAGTCCTGACGGGATGTCTTTACTTCCCTGGAAATTGGGCCGGCCTTTGGTGTGGGACGCAACGTGCGTCGACACCCTTGCGCCGTCCCATGTTCTAAGTTCGGCGGTCGCGCCCGGCGCTGCTGCTGGAGCTGCGGAAACCCTAAAGCGACGAAAATATAATAACCTTACGGGCAATTATATTTTTGAGCCCTTTGGGGTTGAAACGCTTGGGCCATGGGGACCGGGTGCACGAGCTCTGTATAAGGAACTCGCTAAGCGCTTGGTCGACTCCACCCGTGATCAGAGGGCTGGACTGTATTTCGCGCAAAGAATTGGTATTGCCATTGAGCGTGGTAATGCGGCCAGTCTCCTGGGCACGTTTCCCGCCATTGACGGAGATGAGGATATTTTTTTCGACGCTTTGTAAATATGTATTTTTTTTAGTTACATAAGTTTAGTCATAAATGTAGATATTTCTTGTTTTAGTATTGGTTCATTTACTTACTGAATCGCTATGTAGAATGATGCACCACAAATATAAATAAGTACTTACACCACAATTGATTACATACCGCCAAAAAAAAAACACAACTGAAGGACCATTTATTTTGGATCCTACTTCAAGTATTAAAAAAAACTATTCTTTTAATGTTTGTAACTATTTCTATTATTCCTTAATGTCTTTTTTCTTTATATAAATTTGGCACAAATATTTTGATGTGATGTGGAAACTGTTTTGGATTATGTATAGATCTTTTTGTATAGCTTCATTTCATATATTGCATCTGTTTATTTGACAAACTAAATATACTGGGATTAATTTTCGAGCCTGGTTTCGATCACAGAATTCACAGAACACCGTTAACGTTATTAATGTGAACAGCGAATTTGACCCCTACTGCACCACAATACGGAGTGAAGATTAAATTTACTAACCAATATATTGTAATTGTACCTACAGGTAAAATAATATACGAAAATATTAGATTATTTTCAGTTTATGGGGTCAAGTCTAACTGTACATCTGCGTCAGATGGCTTCTTTCTGGTATCTCCTGGTCCATCTCTTTCTTAATGTTGTTCCATTAAGATTCACGAAATTATTACACGACTTTTCTAAATTACTTTATATATATTACTTTGTATATTTGCAGTACTCTACAGCACACTTTTTGTGCTAATTTACATATTAACTTCAGGGGATGTATAACATAGGCACTGGCACTCAAAGAGCTCTAGGAGGAACATAGTGGGTTTTAGTCAGTAAAAGCGCCCTCTGCGGGCGGGGTCATTTGATGATTTCCCACGAAAAGAGGAAATATATAATATTTAAAACCTTTACATTTATCAAATATCCTGCTTACATAACACAAGCATAAACCTGAATTTTAGCAAAAAGAGTATACTTACAAAGACAAATTCATTAAAAGTACGTTTTATACGTTTCATACATTAACATGCACATAAACATAAGCTTACTACCCTGTTATACTTTTTATGGTTTATTTATACATATTTATTGCAAAAGTTGAAGTTTCTATTACACGAGCTTGCCATTTCTATTTGAACTTTAGATTTTTCTTTCTATAACGTGATTCCGATGTTTTTCTACCGAGATTTAAATAGAGTTGTATTGTTTGCACGTGGATGAATATATTATTTTTCTCTGATAGCTTTTTATGGAACGCATGTCGTTGTTTCAAACACGATATTGGTTTTTATACTTGTTTGTATACATTCAGTATAAATCAATTAAGTCGGTTTTTATGTGTTAGGTACAATTGATTTAAAAATCTGATTTCAACAAACATTAATAGTCTTAAACTTAGCAATCATAAGATATTCTCTACTATACAAATAAAAAAAAACCATGGTGAGCACATTATCTACTTAGATAATTTCTCTCACCATTGTTACACACAAAAAAGTTTGAATAAATGAAATACCATTACAAAAACATTGTTACCAACCTAACAAAACCAGCAATAAATATAAAGAAGGCTTTAATACGAACCTCTTTTATTACAACCTACTATCAATTTTCGTAACAGTTTTCACGCTTGACTAAAGGTCAATGTTTGGCAGCATCCAAGGTGTTTGACCTTACGTAGGATTATTAGACGTCTCCCACATTTGCAAGTTGGCTTTTGGCCAAGAGACGAGCGATGACCGAGAGAGCACGAACTTAGTAACAGAGCCTACCATCATATTTAAAGAAAGACTCTAGCAGTTGTGTAAAAGAGATGCCGCTCTTTGCGTGTAATGCTCTGTCTCGCTTCCACAATTGTAATAATAACCTCGTACTGGGTTTGGGGTAGGTCTCCAGTACTCATTTATTATTACTTACATTTTCTTAGTTTTTCCTGCTTTACTGACACTTTTTTTTTCGTTCGCGCCGGCTTTTGTTTATATTTTTGTTGTTGTTTGTGACACCTAGTTAAGTTATGGCTAGTTTTCTGTATCTTCTACGACGATCTAAATATACTCGGGAATAGTGTGTTGAATATATTTAGGATATAATAAATGTCATGTTCAGTACAATAAAACAGATACAATCTAATATCATGACAAAAAAAGATTTCCGATTCTATTATTTCATTCAGTTAGATGTTAAATGTATCTCTATCATTTTTTTTTATAGATGTTAATGTAAGAATCAATCGAACTAAACATAACTTATTTGATAGAAAATAAAATATAAATTAACGCAATTTGATTTATAAACGTAAATGAAGCCCTAAAATTTAAAGGCCAATCTTCATGCACTCTAAATAAGCATTTAAATGGAACAAAAACTAACGGAAAATTTACTTCCTTACGTAATAACATCTCTTTTTACGCGCCTTCAAAACCCATCCAATTCCCGAACGTTCAGCAAAACCTCCCATTACTTTAACGGCAGTTACACTACTTCGGAATACGTCAATAAATACCTAATTGTCTTAGTAATGTGAGTAATAGCTATTGTATTAATCAATTAGAGCACGGCCGAGGACGGGCCGCTCGTAAACTTTATGCTTTTATTTATAGACCTCTCTTAAGTACTTACGAATTTTATTAATGTTTCCAACTTATTTTCGGCACCTGAGATGGTATTGCGAAGGAATTTTGTTCCAATCTCCAGATGGAGTAATTTTAGGATTATTTTCTCAGATAGTTAAAGTAAAATTAGGAGTTGATTAAATTAATTTTAATTTGGTATTTTGGTAAGAGGATATTTTAATCAGCTTTCAGCTATATCATGGTTTATTTGTAATAGCTTCTTTAGAATTAGAGACATGTATGTAGCCCTTAGTATTAGAGAGCTGTATTTATGTATATGAAATACATTGCCTGTATGCCTGAACTCTAGCAAGTATATAAATGGTCAAATTCATCCATCAAAATTATTTATGTTAGGCCTATCCTTATTTCACAAATGTAAGCCGTCAACCCATATTGGTCAAAGGTGCCTCGCGGTCGGTGCGTGATGAATTGCAACCCATTGCCACGCATCGACTGAACGCGGGAGACGTAGCATGGCGGTTCAGGTTTAGTCAGTAAGATTCCACTTTCACACCCGAGGGTGCCCATGAGGATTCCACTGTGTTACCAAAAAAAAAAATCTACCCTCATTTCCAAGTTCTGCCTGGTGCACTGCCGCCTCATTAAACTAACCACAACAAACTTAAGTTTTTTTTCTTCTGTCTTATTTATTGGCCATTGGAGGAGAAAATTCATTCTGGCCACTTATCAATTTTCAACAAAGTATAAGAAACAAGTGAAACTTTAAGGATAAGGGCAAAGTTGTAATAGGAAGAGGAAGTGGGGGAATGAGGTCACTGTCGCTTCATTGTAAACAAATTGTGTAACAAACTTTACTGAATACCGAAGTATGTTGAGTGTTATATGGAATGTAAAGTGTAGAGTTACGAAAGGTACCAAGTTATGTAGAATAGTCAATAAATAATTGTTTCGGGGAAAATGTATGAGGAAATGTTTTGATATGATATTGAAACTATTTTGGATTTGTATGACTTTTTTATACAGCTTCATTTCATATAAGTGTCTTTTTGTTTCCCAAACTAAATAAATAAAAATATTTCAGTTTGTGGATACGGAAAAAATATCTTGAAGACCAATAAACAATATTATTCAATAAATATGAGGAACCAGGAAACGAAAGAACAAGATTTCGCCTTTTTTCTTTGCCCCTACGCTTTAAAAACAAGCGATTTTTTTCTCTATCTGTAACAGTTCTTCAGTAAATCGATTCCAATTAATTAAAAGCCACATAAGAAATAATTACCTTAATAATGCAATTTACAACCTTATTGTATCGTGAACTAAGTCACAAAATCCAACAACATATATGTATCTGTACGTTAGGTAAGTTTACACTAAGTTTAACGTCAGCAGGTGCCAATTTAGACGTCTTCACTCAATTCCCTTTCGCGTTGTGTGCCTTGCGTCAACAGCCTGAGCTCATAGTGCGAGCTTACTCCGCGACTGAATGGTATGACGTCACTATTACTGGGCTATAAACTAGGATTAGAAGGGGAAATAAAGTTGCTTTTTCAAATAGTTGTAGGTAAACTGGGTGTCTTTGTGCATGTGAATGGAATGTCTGTGAACAGCCAGGCAGTACAAGGATTATTTCTTAGGTTGGGAGTCGTTTTTTTATAAGGAAAATAAGTTAGTGTATGATTTTGGACTTATTATTTGAAGTTTAAATAAAAAAAAATAGTCTGTCTGGCATTTACTAGACTCTCAAGGAAACGATATGAGCGATTTTATTGACTCCGGTTGGGTCCGAAACTAGTTGAGCTCTCCCGATTCGCGTCAGTAAACTATTAACATATTATGATGATCACGATCATTAATTGTTCTGTGTCTGGATATAATTTATCAATAATATGTATTTACTTAGAAGTTTAAGTGTGTTTATCAGTTGTCTAGTACTCATAACACAACAAACTATGTTGTGTTAGGTACTCTCGTATACTTAATTTGAGGCTACAATATGGCGTTGTGGGAATGTTGAGGAATATGTAATTCACTGTTCGTTGCGAAATTTTAATGACCTTTCCGTCTTTTCTCCATACTTTAATTTATTTTATCAATACACACGATTTCTTTCCTCATCTTCGGTTGGAGTGATTTCTCGCTTGCGCTCACAATGGGGCGACATAATGAGTTATTCTGCGAAGTGTGACGTGGTGACTGGGGGGCGAGGGGGGGGGGGGTGTTACCGTGATTTTACCTACATGACTGTGATATATAAGATCGCTTGACAAATTACTGGCTGAGTGTTGTTTCCCCTTTGCCTTTCCTTATTCCTTTTTTGGTAGATTGCTTTTTGTTTATAGATAAGATTTGTTTTATATGTCAGTCAGTAAAGGTGGGCTATTTATAAGATTTGTTCTCTAAACTGATGTTGTGATTTAAAATACGTAAGCATAAAAAGCCAGTTTGTAAAGGGTCCATAATTGTCTAACTACTCATGCGTGTGTAAAAGTAATATATTATACACTCTATATTACGCATAAATATTTTGAAGAAAATGTCTCAATACTTTCTTCTTTCTTCACTACAAAATAAACTTCCAAAATTACTATTATGTTTAAAATAGCAGTCTAATATTAAAAAAAAAGGATTAACTGCACCTAACCCTTACGATTCAAGTGAAATATAAAAAAAGAAAACAGAAAATTTCCCCTTTAACCCTTAAAACTGGAGTTAGGTAATCAAGCTTAGGTCGTTAAGACCGAGCGGTATTAAGTGTTTATAGGTCATCAATCTGAAACGGTAATACTTTATTAGCACAAACTTATGTGCTAGTACTAATGTTCTAGTTTTTATTGCCGTTTTACGTACTTACAAAATTAAGTGAGGAATTGGTATTAAATGTTAGTTTATTTTATGGCTAATATTAGTGTATAGTGTAGTTTTATCGATAGTTTGTTCAAGGATTTCGTATTAATTTGAGTAGTATGAGTACATAGGTATCATTCTTTTTTTATTGTAGACTAGCTGACTCGGCAGTCTTCGTACTGCCCCAACGATAAATAAAAAAAAAGTCGCACCTTTTAAACCTTCCCTAGGCCTCCACGAATAATTCAAGACCAAGATGAGATAAATCCGTTCAGCCGTTCTCGAGTTTTAGCGAGACTAACACGAACAGCAATTGATTTTTATATATAAGACTAGCTGACTCGGCAGACTTCGTACTGCCCCAACGATAAATAAAAAAAAAGTCGCACCTTTTAAACCTTCCCTAGTCCTCCACGAACAATTCAAGACCAAGATGAGATAAATCCGTTCAGCCGTTCTCGAGCTTTAGCGAGACTAACGAACAGCAATTGATTTTTATATATAAGATATATAAGAAGAAGAGAAGAAGATTGTAACCATAGTGGCAAAACCAAGTCATAAAACGTTGAATGGCAATTATGATTATTGATTAATTACTCGTATTATAATATGACAATTTGTGTAAGCAAATCTATGCCGGAAAGGTCTTTAGGTCTTTAGGTATCAAGAAACACACGTTATTTTACGTTACTAACTTCATGTGTGAATATATTGTCAAGAACTGACCAATTGTGGGAGACGTTATGCAACAGCTCAGGCTCAGTTAGTAAAGGTCTGACACTTCCCACATCCTCCCTCGAGGAGGTGGGTGTCCATGAGGATTCCCCCGCCTTAGCAAAAACAAAAAAAATAAGTACTACTTTCATAAAGCTCAACATCTGAACAATTTATTAGTTACCATATAAATTGTAAGTTTAAATTTTCCAAGTAGGTAATTATTATTACTCTAATAACATACGCAAATCTTTTTGCTAAACAACACCTCTTTAAATACGCGAATACATAAACCAGCGCGTAACAGCACACCTGCGATTTAGCCGTAATGAGCCGTCTCATAACTCCCTTGTAAAGGGTTTTTATAATTATATTCCGTGATACTGATACTAATTACAGACGTCATTAACTGTGACGCCACGCGTGAGGAAACAACTTTATTTGAGGGATTAAGCTGAAGGTTTGAGAGAGAATTTTGTAGATTTTATTGCTTAATTATGGCAGTTCTGTTTACGTGTTACTTTTATATTTTTTTAGTGTAAAATTTAAAGTTTATATACGGATATGTTTATTGTGATAAATGGTCTTTATGTACGTCATAGGCAGGGCTATATTTTTGTGAAAGCACCACTAAAACTGTTACAACTTTTACAGATTTATTTTGTTATTTATCTCCATATATAACAAACCAAATCTTTCGTCTTTTACTTTGGTGTTAGTTGAATAATTATGTTTAAAATTAAATAGGATTCATATTAAAACTATGAGACTATATAGATTCGGGTTTTTAACGCTGACCTCTATAATAATAGTGTCCGGACCGATTCCGGCCACGGCGGCCAGTGTTACTATGAAACAAGCCAGCTTCGCGGGACATATTTCAGTGCACAAGCGTATGCGCAAACACAGCGCACTCTCTATTCCTTTACTCTCATAGCCCGATGGGACGGCAATTCGACACGACCGTAGAGATTTCAGACGTAGGACCCACATTTTTTACACGAAACATGGAGAAATCTATAATTCACTCATAAACATTTACACAATTCGCAAAGTGTTACCTCCCAATATTGCACAGAACATGTCACTAATATATTACCAGATAACACAATTATGGTAAGTCTGCTTCACCATAATTACCTTGCATACTACATACTAATTGCTAAAATTACCATTGAAAACGTTGCCTTCGCAGACGGCATCGCAAACCGCACTGCATAAATTGGTGTACAATATCCCTGCCGTAAACTGCAGAGCAGACAAGATGTTAATTATCTGGCCGCTAATTAGGCTGTGCTTTGGGCTGGTATATGATAGTAATAACATTAAAATAGGGCTTCTTGCTGATTTTTGTCAGTTATGGGAAGATCTGGAATAAGTTGAACTATGAAAGTTTTAGCAAAACCGGAGATCGTATTCGCTTTTATGATTATGCTTATGGGTTCAAACTATTTGATTATCTGATGTTGTATGAGCTATATTATTTAAATAAGGCCGTTTATTTATAAAAAAAAAAACAAGACCAAAGCATACCTCCAGCATGCGATCATCTTGCAATACGCCAAGCATTTAGACAAGATCATCACCTTTCACTCATTCACAAACACATCACAATTTAGTCGGCATTGCTGGTAAGCATTTTACTTTTACATACCTACTTCGTTACAGCCAATTCAGTGTAAGCCTTTAGACATGACATCGTTTCCGTAGTGTGATCTGCCAGTAACAATAAATAAAACAAAATACCCGCGAATAGACCCTAGAGATCTAACATTGGCGAGCCTCAAATACTTCCAAACACAAGACAAGTTAAACAAGAGAAATAACTATAAATAAAACTCACAAAGTTTTGTAAATCTGAAAAGGCAACGTGAATAATGTTCATACATTTTTCCGTAACAAAAAGTGTTGAACACAATTTTCTATTGAGAAAAAATATGAAGGGTCGTGTAACCACAGAACGTATTGTGGAAAACGTATGTATGAAAAGGTTGTGAAAATTTTTGAGAATTCTCGGAAATACATTGTGTAAGATTTTGTTCTATTATTAAAGTAAGATTCGGATTAATAGAACTAGTTTTTATAATCGGAAGTCGGTTACAGCGGCATAAATAAACCTTCCTTTTACATATTTGGTTATAAAGTAGTCAATATGTTTGTCTACGGTGTCACCTAATTCAATATTAATTTTCAACAATAACTAACATACAATATTATATACTCACATATTGCGGAAGGTAATCTTCAAAATCAACGAAGAATGTAATTCGGTAGAATGTTAGACACATATTTTATTTTATAAAAGTGTTTTTTTTTTCTTTTGTAAGCATGTGTAAGACTTTAAATGAAATGAATTAAACACAAATCTGAAGTATCTTTCTTACATTTTACAAGCAAATATATCCTTTATTCAAGTATTGATACTTTTAACCTTCATTACTACATAACAGTAGGTTCTACCACAAGCAGTATCTATATTTCTAAGTATGTATTAACAGTGTCACATTTCTAAATAAAGGCGTGTTGTTGGCATTGTCCCTTTTGTATCGCGTGACGTATCTCCAAAAAAATATGTCTGAGTATTCAACCAAGCCATTCCTTTGTAATATAATGTTTTTGTTGCCAAATTCTTTGGGAAAGTTGGAAGGAAAGGTGAGTTATCTTGGAGGGCATTATTGTATGTTTTGTGAAAAGTCAAGGGGTTGAGGTTTGAAAAGTTTTGCTATGTCAATGTGTCGTGAAGATATGTCTTTGCGAATGTGTTTTACTGATTTTTAGTATTAAATTTCTATATTCCACTTTCGAATATCATTTTTCATCTATCGAACTGCCCTGGCTTCCCATGGGTGTAATACTCAAACTTAAAATTATTTATGGCTGATGCATACATATAATCTATCACTTGAAATGATCTAGTACAAAAACCGCATCATAATTATTATTCATTGCGTAGTTTTATACTATGTATTAACTATGATTTAACTTTGATAGTTTCGAACTTTAAGTAATCAAATCACTTGGAAACTACTACTATTACGCCGAAAACCTTTATTTTTTGTATATAAAAACTAAAAGTCACCCCGTTTACAAAAATCTCAAACCGTAACATGCAATACTTTATGGGAAACATGAGTCGTTACCCCATTTCCTTATGTTCGGGAAATCCGTAAAACCTACGAAAAAAATATGCCAAAAACTTGCAACCTCACTCTCTGAATTAACGTAAATCTTCGGCAGATTTGCTCAAGTTAAGAAAAGGATTTTACTGAAAATGAAAGTTTAATAAACCCTGAAGTATGAAAAAGCTATTCGCATACTCGCATCGAAATGTTACAATTTGTATGGATAGTTCAAAATTCAAAGTTCAATTTATAAACGTTGACGTTGCGAATGCATTTTACATAAGTTTTCGATCTTTCATAAAACCCTTCTTATATTATAAAAAAATTGTGACTATGGATGGATAAATGACTTAATCTTTCACGCTCTAAACGCTAAAGGAATTTTATAAAATTTATTATGGAGTTAGTTGACAATGAATCGTTATATAGGCCATTTTGTTACCGACAGCGTGAGACT
Organism: Chrysodeixis includens; assembly: GCA_941860345.1. NCBI lineage: Eukaryota > Metazoa > Arthropoda > Insecta > Lepidoptera > Noctuidae > Chrysodeixis > Chrysodeixis includens. The sequence goes on along the minus strand of OW796113.1, from coordinate 5,314,616 downwards.
GGAGTAATGTTTTTGAGCTATAACTTACATTCTCGCGGGCGAAGTCGCAGGCAACAGCTAGTAACAACATATTACATAGTTTAGAAAAGTGTCGATCTCACATTTGTGCGAATTTTTGTAAAATATACGAATATTTGCAAGAGTGGTATTCTTGAGTGACCGACGTAAAGGTTCAATGCCCTTAGATTAGGCACACATACATAATTCAAGTTAGCACAGATTGGCGTGACGTCACCGTCTGCTGGACAATGGATTAATTAATTGACTTAATTCATATACGACTATTCAATGTGTATATGTTATGGACCAAGTGATAAATTAGGCAGTATACATAATGCCCGGGCACTATGAAAAATGCCCAATATTAGAGTGCACTTTGATAATATTCTTAATTATTCAAATAATCAAATTGACCGGGCACTATACATATGGCCTATCACCTTTTGGGCAAAGTAATACAAATGTTACAGCCAAAGTGATCAATCTGGATATTATAGATACTGTTTAGCTATTATATATAATATCTTCGAAGAATTAGATAAAGTAATAATAGATATTCGTTTCAGAATAAATTTGTATTTTAATTTGCGTTAAGCGTACATATCATAAAGATTATTTCAACAATTAAAATAACATGAGATGATATTTTCACCTCAATAAATATAGATTTTGACAAATAAAAAAAAAAAAACCTAACCTCACCTAATTTAGGTTAGGTTAGGTTTATTTTTTATTTCTTCCATCATTACGACCGCAATCAACATCGGAACTCGAACTCTTACGGTGTCCCCAATTGCAGCCATGGTTTATTTAGCGCTTGATATAACTTAAATATAGCATTAGTATCTTAATTGCCCAACTATCATTTAGCAATATAATAATGACCGAGTGATATGATAAAAATGAAGTTAAGATAGTAATTAATCACTTAGCCCGATCATGCTAGGCATTATTCATAATGCCCGAGCATTATAAATAATGCCCGCATTAATCACTTGGTCCATAACATATATATCAGTTAATATGTAATTTCGGTCATATACCTACCAAGTAAATGTGAATATAATTTCAAAATATCTCAATATTAAACGCTTTCCTTGGTGAATAATTGTCTTAATAAAAAAAATATATCCTGTGCCTTATCGAATACACTGAGGAACTGTAGGAGAGACTTTAAACAATAAAAGTTAAGAGGGATGAACCCAAAAATCTATTCAAATCTGAACATTCAAATATTTTCTTGAATGAAAAACTGTCTTGTATGAAGATAAAAGTATGACTAACAAAAAGATATGCAAAAAAAATCGCAATCCACTTTTATCCGTTTTTCCTTTACGCGTTAAATTCAAGAATTTTTCGTATCCAGGCGGTCTAAGTTAGTACCTCACGTCGCTATCGCCCGCGGCGCACCAATAACTTATGTTCCTGTACTCTATATGTACTCGTAAGACCATTTTTCCTATATTATTATCCTGCCAGAATAAAGTGCTTTCGATTAGATAGTGTCTGATTTAGACTTACATTTTATTGGACGGAATGTTGAGTTTATTATCCTGTTTCATTCGGGATGGATTGAGTATTTTTGCTCTGAGGGCGCATGTTTTTTTGCGATTAAGTATAAAAAAAAAACAGATTTATTTTGAACTTATTAATCGATGTTGAGATGATCAAAGATTATAATTTTTAGAATTGAACTGAAGTATCAGTACATAGTAGAATATCAATACGTAGTCTGATAGGGAAGAACGGAAGAAATGATAGAAGAAACTAAACATACATAACCTTACACAACGAACTTTAAGGAAGACTATTCAAACTACTACCTTAACTAGCATTGCCTAACACGGTTGACCCATATTTACCGTCACACAGAAAGACAACACACACGTCACATGAAACAAAAATATGAATAAATACAAAACAAATTCTAATTATAAGTAATCCCATTTTAATTGTCCTAAAAACATTAACAACATTATTCCCAGTTTGCTGGCACCCATATTTAACAAGAATGAAAATGAATATTTATCATGAAAACATACCAACGTCGTAATCTCTTCCAGGCGAATAAACATACTAACGTTATTCATAATAATGAATAATTAATATTGTTTGAATATATTTAGAAGATATAGGTCACCGGTTACGATAGTTTGTCTTTAAATAAATATAATAACAAATGTTTACTTTGATCTCATTACCGATATTTTTCGTAGTTCATTTGTTTTTCATAAGCTACCCACGGTGTAGGCAGGTACTGCGATATCAAGAAAATCGAGTTTCCCTTTCAAAAAATAACCTACAGCTCAATATAGTTTGTGTGATGGTGTGGGAGTAGATAATCTAAAAAAACGCTTGAAATATATGCTATAATTCGAAGCGACATACACATTTTGCTAACAGAAACACGTAATGACGTCAGAAAATATAGTAACAGCCTTAAGGCAAACATAACTAAAAGAAAGTGCTAAAACTAGTAGACATTTCAGCAAGTACTGAGACTAAATCCAACCACAGCTCGGCTCTGACGCAATCGTGCCCAAAAACCAATATGGCGGCTTTAAGAAAAACTCCAAATATACGTAAAGAAAGTAAGGCTGGCCGCACATTGGAGTCAAGATTGTTTTAAGACAGACTATTGCTATACAAAACATATGAAGGTGCGCATACTTCAAACAAAACGTCTCATAGATAAAATTGTCCAAATCGCACCACACGTCTGACTAACGTTTGTCGGCTACCCTCTTTTATTTATGCGGGCGCGCACATCAACGACAAAACAGTCTAGTCAACGCAGGTATAAGGTAGACTTGTCTATGTGAGGAAAGTCTGTCTTAAAACTGTCGTGACTCCAATGTGCGGTCAGCCTAAGTTAGGTAAATGCCGCCAAAGGGTACACTCAACCTTCAGCTGAGGTCGTAATGAGGCCGGCTTGATGCAGTAATTACATTTTAATATGGGAACTGAGAATACTTGGATATTCTTAAGCTGTTCCTTTTAATTCTATATGCCACATACCTACGGAATCACGCTGTATGCTACAGAAAAGCGTTACTATAGAAAGGTATAAAATAAATTTCCTCAAGGAAGAACTCGCGGATAGGTGCCTCTGTCATGTGCGATTTATAGATGAAATTGGTGGTATATGGTGAGTAGACGGAGGAATGTTTATAAATCATGTTAAGGGCATGTGATTTAATATTTTCTTGTTATTCGTTTTTCAGTTGTAATTTCGCTGTATTTTATGTAAATCAGTGTACGTCGTATGTGGTTATCTATTAGTTCCATCAGTATTCCATTGGTTTTAGAAAACTCCATACAGCGTCAAACTATATTATTGCAAATTCTTTGATACATAGCCAGATTGCGTTTATAGTACCATCGCGACGTGGCAGTACCAAGCTGCCAACGACATTCGTAACGGCCTACAACCTAATAAGGCGCACTCGAGATTCGTAATTACAATTTAATAAGGAGAACTGAGAATACAAAATTCTTAAGGATTAAAACTCAAGAATTCCCAAAATACTTTTATGATCTGAACTTTTTAATAACACTCGAACAAACGAATATTCGACGTCTAATGACGTCGGTAAAAGAGTTTTTGAACTATAAATTGGATTTCATTGTAATGATAATTTGGGAGAGTTGAAATTTAAACCTGGGTCTACTGTTGAAAAGGTTTAATAGAAATCGAATAACATTCACTAATTGAGGAGCTTGTTATTTTGGGACATATTTCTGAATATTTTAAGGATAAACCAAATATTTTTTCTAGAAGAATCTTTTATAATTTTATCTTAAGCCACTTGATGGAATAATAAGCCACTTAATGGACTTTTTTTATATCTCAAATTAAGTACACGAGAGTAACGTGTGTTAAGAGTACCAGACAACTGATAAACATACTTATACATTTCTAAATACATACATATTATAGATAAATTACTACCAGACACCGAAGAAATGGTAGTGCTCATCACTCAAACATTTGTCCTGGGTGGGAATCGAACCCAAGACATCCGGTATAGCAGTTAGCGCCACTAACCATTAAAAAACCCGTCAATTGTGCGTTGCGTGTTTTGCGATAGGATATAATAATAGTATGATGATATAAAATCGTGTTTATTAGTAAACTTTCAGTAAAAGTAACGTTGTTACATCGTCTACAATATTAATAAATTTGTGTAGAAAATACGCAAATTAATTAAGATTTAATTCTAAAAATACAATATCCAAACTAAGCTAGCACAAACTAAAATTTTCTCAATTTTCTTAAAGATGAGACTTAGAAATATCTAATTAAATATTGATGAACTAATTGAATGAGCTAGGAAATCCGCTTAGAGCTAAATTATTAGTCCTGGAGGGATCTTTACAAATTGAGCGATGAAAGAAACTGAGAGAAACGGGTGAATGGGTTTGTCGACTAAACATTAATGGCTGACCTTTATAAAATAAGGTTTTAGAAACTATACTTAGCCCTTTAGAATTGTAATTAAATATTTATTAATCAAGATTTACGGCCTGATGATATTTAAAAGACCTGATTAGAGATAGTCACAATTATGTTATATTGTGAAAAGTATAAACGTACCTACTGTGTGAAGTTTAACTGCTCTGCCTAGTGGTTTTACCATTAAACTGCCAAGTCAGAGGTCATAGGTTCAAATCCCGGCACGCACCAATGACTTTTTGAATTCTGGTGCGTTTTAATAAGTTATCAATTGCTAAAATCGGTATTAAAGACATCCTGAGAAATCCAGCACATTTGAAAAAAAATTAAGGGTGTATAAGCCACGTCAGAAGGCGTCACGGGCGGCTTCAAAACTGTGAAACTGTCTTGTAAACCAACCAGTATGATAAGAAGAAGATCAGCTTGAAAAGGGCTTTGCCCAGAATAGGAAACCGATATTCGTGTACAAATAATGCGAACATACCATACACGTTACACTTACGATCGTTATAGTAAGGTATCCTATATAATAATATGTATTCCCCGAACATGTAAATCTTCATAGAACTTGTCAATTTTTCTCGCAAAGAAACAAAATGTTGATGATGATGATGATAAAAAACAAGCATTCAGTTTAGTACACAACGCAATTAGGGTAACTTTTTCTTGCCAAAGAGGTTGAAAAAAAGAAGTTAGAAAAATACTAAAATGTAGAAATAGTAGGAAGAGAAAACAAGTTGTTTACTCACCGGTTGGCACGTGTTAGCTTGAATTACACCAATTTTCCTTATTGCGGTGAGATTATCTGTATTAAGGCTTAATATAATACGCCGTATTAAAGTAATTGGAATATACCTATTTGCTTTGGAAGAGGAAATCATTTATTATGTAATTCTTTTACACTCTTGATCTTGATAAATTGTTATGAAGTATTTTTATTAAGATTTCGGTTAAAGTGACTTTATCACGTTGAAATACAAATGTTTATGTAAAAGCGGATGCTATGGGTAAGCGTAAGGTTGACGGTTGCTATGCTGGAAGTCGTGAGTTCGATCCCCATCCAGGACAAAAGTTTGTGTGACAAAAAATGGCACGATCATTTTGTTCTGTATCTGGGTGTTATTTATCTATGAAATGTATGTATTTAGACAAGTGTGATTGTCAGTTGTCTAGTCCTCATAATACAAGCTCTGTTTTGTTTGAGACTAGATGGCGTTGTATGAAAGTCGTGGAATATTAATATTTAAACTGAAATGTAAAGATAAAACTTTTGTCTATAGACAGTCAAGTATGTCACGGACTGATAACGTCACGTCAAGCTAAGATGTAACGAGTTTCAAGACACCATCAATCATGCGATGTCTCTAATATTTTGTAGGATAAAAATGTTTCATGTAGAGTGCTTTGAACTTTGGTTACTTTTAAAATATTGATACATAAAAATTAGTATGCTATTATAAAAATTATATATCATTAAAATATGTAAACAGACCAAATAGATTCGAAAACCCAGTAACAAGTTTAGTTTGAATATATTATGTTGCTTTCCCTGTTTCATATATTCGCGCGATGATTAAACTGTCACTACATTTTAATAATCGCTCAAATGCATGAAATTTTTGCGATGTATAAAACCGTATAAGCTAGAAAAAAAATCAGTTAGTTCTTAATTTTCTAAAACGGAAGCGTAACCTTTAATACGACATTATTATCAACACATTTAAAACTAAGAAACTGCACTTATTATACTCAAGAACAAACCATAATCCTACCAATAAAAATAATGACAAGCCACAAATGAGGTCAAACAGAAGCAAATTGAATTTCCTAAGGCTTCGAGCGACTTTAATACATTATTAAAAAGTTAAACTCAATACGTTGTTCTAATAAGGCTATGAAAGGAGGCTGGATAACGTAATTGCATCTTCAAGGCTTAGTGGAAGTATCAAGTGGCACTTGAGATACTTCTTTATAAGTTGACAAGTTTTTGTATTCAGATTTACAGAGCGAAGGGTTTTTTTCATGCGGTGTATGTTTATATTTATTTTTGATACTTTATTATTGATTGGCTGTTGCAAGCGACTTCACACGCGCGAAAGTTGGCTGTATTTAAATCATTATCCCCATCTAACACAGTCGGTTAAAAATATTGTGATGTTTATGATGTTAACTAATCCCATACTATCCGTTTGAGCGCGTATCCATCCATACTTACAGTATTCTCGATTCTCGAAAGTGCGAACATAAATAAAGAAAAACATTTCGACGAATTTAAAACTTTATTACTGGTAGCCAGAAAAAAATGCTAAAGGCGAAGTTGCATTTAAATTAAGTAAACAAATTGGACAAAAATCTTTATTTACTTTTAAAAAAATGTTTATTTTGTTAAATCTGCTTTGAAATAATTAAATCCGGCTCCAACTAAAAAGTTCCGTTTCGCAAACATATGCACAACTAATTGAAACGAATACGAATAACTCTGCCTTGTAATTAAACCGAGCGTGTTTCTCTAATAGTGAGGAAATATGACACAAGCTGATAGTTAATTGTATGGAATTTATGGAACTCTAGGAAAATATTAATATTAGTGTGAAAAGATTTGCACTTATACTTCAGTATTTAGATTGCATTTTCTATTATTTATAATGTCTTTGCATAAAGTTAACTTATAAATCACAAAACCAGTGCAATGGTTTGATTGTGGGTAAGTCGCATGTTGTAACCTAAAATTTAATTTATAATTAATGAGATAAACGTTTGTAGGTAGGTACAGTAGATAAGGTAGTACGAAAGGTGAAGAAGGTGATTTGTCGAAAATTTACATTTATGTTGAAGTTAAATAGTAATAATAATATACCTACTGGCTTACTTCGCTTTGGCACTGAGTTTGGCTAAGGGGTGACCATTGTGCGTAGCCATCCCGATCAATCCTCAACTTAGCGGTTGATTTCAATACCCACAAAAAATCGATTAGGTACTTCAAACAACAACAATTCAAAGTTCTTTTTGACAAGCTCTTAGTGACAGTGACAGGTGACCCAACTCCTAATCTACAAACAGAACTTATCATTCTATAAGTATATTTATCAGTTGCCTAGTACTTACTCATAATACAAGCTCTACTTAGTTTAAGACTAAATGGTATTGTATGAAAGTGGTGGAATATTTATTTGATCATTATTAATATTTAAACTAAAACGTAATGATCAAACTTTTGTCTGTAGACAGTCAAGTATGTCACAGACTGATAACGTCATGTCAAGCTAAGATGTAACGAGTTTCAAGACACCATCAATCATGCGATGTCTCTTATATTTTGTAGGATAAAAATGTTTCATTTGAACTTTGGTTACTTTTAAAATAATGCTATATAAAAATTAGTATGTTATTATCAAAATAATCATTAAAATATTATTATGTAATCAGAACAAGTAGGTTCGGAAACCCTGTAACAAGATTAGCCGTTGAATTTTGTTTTTAGATAGGTAATTAATACCTATGTTGCTTTCCCTTTTTTAACACATTCGCGCGATGATTGAACTGTCACTACATTTTAATAATCGCTCAAATGTATGAAATTTTTGCGATGTATAAAACCGTATAAACTTCTAAAAATATTTCAGTTAGTTTCTATTTGCACAACAATGAACAATGACAAAGAAGCACAACTTTTAATGAGACATAATTATCAACATATTAAAAACTAAGAAATTGCACTTAAACACTCAAGAAAAAACCATAATCCTACCAATAAAAATAATGACAGGCCACAAATGAGGTCAAATAGAAGCAAATTGAATTTCCTAAGGCTTCGAGCGACTTTAATACATTATTAAAAAGTTAAACTCAATACGTTGTTCTAATAAGGCTGAGGAAGGAGGCTGGATAACGTAATTGCATCTTCAAGGCTTTGTGGAAGTATCAAGTGGCACTTGAGATACTTCTTTATAAGTTGACAAGTTTTTGTATTCAGATTTACAGAGTGAAAAGTTTTTGTGATGCGTTGTATGTTTGTGTTAATATTATTGGTGCTTTGTTATTGACTGGCTGTTGCAAGCGACGCGCGAACGTCGGCTGTATAGTCATTATCCACATCTAACGCAGTCGGTTAAAAATATTGTGATGTTGATGATATTAGCTAACCCCATACTATCCGTTTGGGCGTGTATCCATCCATCCATCGATTGCGATCCTCGATTCACGAAAGTGATAAAGAAAAAGATTCCGACGAATTTAAAACTTTATTACTGGTAGCCAAAAAAAAAATGCTGAAGGCATTTAATTTAAGTAAACAAATTGGACAAAAAACTAAAATGCAAGTTCTTTAAAAAAAATGTTTATTTAGTTAAATTTGCTTTAAAATAATTGCAAACTGGCTCCAACTAAAAAGTTCCGCTTCGCAAACATATGCACAACTAATTGAAACGAATTCGCTGAAACTTCTGCCTTGTAATTAAACCGAGCGTGTTTCACTAATAGTGAGGAAATATGAAACAAGCTGATTGTAAATTGTATGGAATTTATATGTAGAACTCTAGGAACATTTTTATATTAATATGAGTATGAAAAAATGCACGGAGTTAGATTTGAATACTTATACTTTTTAATGATCTCATAAAGTTAACATTTAACAATGTTCAATGGTGTGACTGTGGGTAAGTTGCATATTTAAGGGTTTTTTTACATAAAGTTAACATTCAACAGTATCCCAATAAACCAGTTCAATGGTTTGACTGTGGGTAAGTCGCATATTTTAACTTGAAGTCAAATCTTTAATTAATCAGATTTACATTTGCTAGTAGAGAAAAGGTTGTCAGTGCGTAAGGTATATGAAGAAGGTAATTTAACGAAAATGGACCATGTTTGAGTTCAATAGTAATAATAATATAACTACCTACTGGCTTACTTTGCTTTGGCCCTGAGTTTAGCAAGGGGCAACTAGTGCACTGCCATCCCGTTCAGTTCTGAACTTAGCGATTTATTTCGATACCCACTTATGAAAGAAAATATCATAAATAAAAAATCGATTTCGTCAAATGACATTTCAAATGGATTTACAACCTTATCCTGCCACTACCCACCGATAACATAGAGTTGTTTATTTTGATATTAGAAACAAGTCTTTGAATCTTTTCAGAAGTTCTTTTTGACAAGCTGTTATTAGAATGACAGGTAACCCAACTCCTAATCTACAAACAGAACTTACTGATCCTGAAACGTTGTTTTGATAACTAGTTGTATAAAACTAAAGTAAGTAACAAAGGCTTTGAGGTTATCAATACAAATGAAGGACTAACCTGCTTGTCATGGCTCTCCCCGGGGCGCACTACTCGTCTACAAAGTCCCGGGGACAATTTGAAGGGAATCTGTGTAGGACGAACTTCAGACTGGCATTTTAATGAGGGTTGTTGTTTTGGCAGGTAAACTTCTAGACAAGGCTTCATTAATAATGTTTCACCGACTTAGTGGTTTGGTGTGACGACGTTCTTTTGTCACCTAGATTTGTCTTATGCTGTCATTCGGGTGTTTGTCAAAATAAAACTTGTCCGTCAGATACGTTTCCAAAAACATTGAGTACCTATTTTTTATTTTGTCAAATCAATGAAATACGGAGACATAATTAATCAAAGACGGTATATCTTATGGAAGTAGGGGAGTAGGGGGGTAAAACGTCATTATTTTGTTAATAAAAAGGCTATTGTAATTTCAACGAAGTATATCGCGATCGTCTAAATTTTTTTAAAGTGGTAAACATATTAGCTAATAGGCTATTTAGTTTTCCCAAATAATTCTGAATATATTTTGAGGTATTGAAGAACAAAATATTTCCTTCTTTGAAGGGAGACGCAATGCATTAACTCTCACAGTCCAGAGCCTACCACCACCTTTTATATCAATATTATTGCAGTTGTGGAAAAGAAACACTTCCAACCGTGTTTTTTACTTATTAGGATACTTTAAGAAGTGACGGAAGGCTGTCAGTCATAAACTGCGGCAGTCTTTTCACGAGAGAGTAGGTTTTACAAGAATAGACGTTTTATGTTGGTTTTAGGACCTAACATTTAGCTTTGTAGATTTGCGTTAAGGTTGGATCCCAGCTTTATTTCAAAGCTGTGACTTTCAGAGCGACCGACTCTTATTTATTTTCGCATTTATACCGTTAAACACAAAAGTGTGGTATATGTCCAACAGTGGACAATTACGTTGCGCTGTGGATAGTACAAAAGATATACAAGAAGAGCTGTAATTGACTAATTACTTTTTTTGACTGTTTTATGACGGAACATAATTGGTACCATCAATATTAATTGCTGTATTTATACGTCGTCCGTTTTGAATTGCGAATGAATGGGTTCTGTAAAACGAAACGAAATTGCTATTAATTCGCGGTCGACATTTTTTGTACTGCTCCAGAAAATTTCTATACTCGTTTTTATTTAAATTAATAGAAAAAAAACTTTTGTCGCTTGAGTATACTCTAACTCTGACGGTTGTTATTAGAATACAGAGGTAGAGTAATGTCATTAAGTTATGAGTAAAACCGTACTTTAGATAAATAACGACCTTTTTCCCGCGGCTCTGCTGGCGTGGAAATTGGTTATACCTGAAAATAATTAACCTTTCAGTAAATATTGCGTAAAATCGCAGTCGGTTATAAAGTAGATTATGTGTTATTATAGAGTTTTAGGGCTAACAAAATTACATAAATATCTGTCCTTCCATTTGAGTGCCAAGAGACAACAAACATACACACATACTTTTGCCTGCATAATATTAGTATGATTGTAGTATTGCGAATTTATTTCACAAGAGTTATACAACGTTGATAAAAGCGAGAGGCATTAAATGAAACCACATATTCTGTATATCATTATAAGGCTACACAACAAAAATCAAATCAATGTAAGCAATAGTTTAGTCACAGGATATTTTTTTAGTTTTTTTTTAGTTTGAACATGCTGTATCTTCCTGATTAGGTGACTAAGTTTTATAGGCATAGTTATCTAGTTGGCTCCGGTTGGGTCCGAAACTAGTCGGGCTATCCCGATAAATACGCGTGAGTAAACCGTTATAACGTTTTAAGTATGAATCATCCTCACGAAAGTTATTATAAAAATATTGCTTACATTGATTTGATTTTTGTTGTGTAGCCTTATAATGATATACAGAATATGTGGTTTCATTTAATGCCTCTCGCTTTTATCAACGTTGTATAAAACAGCAGAAATTACAGCCTTAGTTCAAAATATGTACTGCAAAATGAAAGCAGCAACAGAACTGCATTACAAAACATTCTTAATCGTATTCCATTATTATCCGTCTAAAAAGTTAAGGTAAATTTTAACTGGTACAGATGAATAGCAAACAAAGTTAAAGATCACCCGAGTTCCCGAGGACGGCTTTACAAACTTCCAAAACGGATAGAAGTTTTAATTTGTTTTACTTGTAAAGTAGTTAACAACACAATAGACACTAGACTCGATTCCTACCACCTCTGAAAGTAATACATTCACTGTTGTGTGAGCGAGATAGGGCATCACACAGCGTAAAGCGGCGTCTCTCTTCCACAACTGCGTATGACTTTACTTTTATGTTGTGGTAGTTGGAGCCCACGGTCTAGTTCTTCGTGTGCTTATTCTAGCTTAGTTCGGAAACTACTCTGTAGTAAATTAAATGGAGTGCGCTGTAATGAATGTAGAGGTTGTTTGGTTTGGGAGTCCGAAATGTCGTTTGGTGGTATTTACTTTGAAGACAATTCCTATGTCCTTAAGAGAATAGAAGTTTTGTATTATGTGTAATATGATCACAAATACATAATATGGAGAATAAATCAAACGTTTTCTTTATTGAAACAGAACTAGTTAGTTGTTAAGGGTAAATGGTTTGGATGATATCTCTGACTAACCTTGAATGTGTTTTTTTAGGTAGCCCATTATAGAATTATTTTTTCATTTAATTATGAATAGAGCAATCCTTTAAAAAGCCCTACAGCGAAATACGACCCTGTCGCAAAATAACATTATAAACATGACCCCAGTTAAAAGACAATCACGTAAATACAAACTCAAATATTCGTCAAATTTCTGTAATATGCACGTGCCCACAAATCTAAGGCTTACCGCGGATTCTGGTGACAATATAATTAAAATACAGAGCAAACAACCGAAGCCTTCTGTAAATATAATAAAAGTTAAAATATTCAATGTTTAACATTCTATCCCGTCAAGCTTTAGTGGTTACATATTTAATTCGGAATATTAATTATTTTGCGCACTTTACATTTTCATTTTATACTATTTAGGAGCTTTTTATGTAAATTATTGTGTACATACAACAATGGGTTATTAGTTGTTACATGTACCTAAGGTAATTTTAACTACTACCTACAAAATATTCATAAATTCCATCTCAAATAATAGTGTAAGGTGAAAGTTTTTAAATTGAAAATTATCCTTTTGCAAAACAAGTTCTTTCAATCAATTCTTGAAGCCATTTTATAAAGAAACGGCATAAAAAACATAGATCACTGTTGAGCAAATGAATCCTTTGGGATGAGTAAGTTAATAACATTGCAAAATGGCGTAACAAAATCGAAGGATTACATTTTTGTTACTAATAAGCAACATCTCGTGTTTCAAGAACGTGAAGGCTAAAATGAAATAGGGATGAAATCCTAGCTCTTAGCGCAAGTAAGAAGGTATATAACAAAATAATGAAGTTGTAAGTATACAGTTAGGACGTAAATCGGTTACTTTATTACTTTATTTCTCAATCAAGGCATAGTAGAGAAAAAATCATTTCATCAGCTGACGAAGTTCTTCTCCATAAAAGCAAGAAAAGGCCTAAAAAAGTGTAAATTTGAAGTGAACGTAAACAGAGGTTGTAAAAAATAATTCCCTCAAAGGATGAGAAGTGTTGGGGCTTTTCATGAAATTAATTTCTCGTTGGAGTCGCTTCGTATGAATAATACATTTTTTGTCGACGCGTTTCTTCGTCATTTTGAAGGGATAAGTAAGATAAGTAGGGTATGAGGCTGTGCTTTGAGTGACTAATTTTGAACAAGTTTTCATCATGTCTTAGTAGACTAGTTTAATATAGTATCTTGTTATCTTGAAGCTTTTGTTTAGTTCAATTTTTAGTCTAAGTTTGACAAAAATGGTATAGCAAGATGATTTTGAAGCTTTAAATTCTTTGATATTTGAATTTGTGTAAAAAAACGCTGAAAAAACATTGACACTCCCCTTTTTGTAATATTGAGACCCTATTTACATTTTAATAAATTAGTCTCGCAGCAAAAGTAAACATGATAATATTTAAGCTTATTTCGCGCTTGCATTATCAAAGTACTTTAAATTCATCACTGGGGACACAAAGACGTTACAAAATGGTTAAAAAGTGCATCTATGCAGACGACGGGACGAAACAGATTATTTAAATAATGACTGAGTGTTTTAAGTTAGAGTTTTAATCAAGCTTTCAGATAATATATTCTGTTGACATACTACACAACTGTTAGAGCGTCAGCACACGATCCGTTGCGTTGGTGATGCGACGACGGAGCGACGTCGTTGCGTCGTCTTACATAGTGACTTTGTCATGCCATACAATGCGCTGCGGTGCCGTACCGGACTTGCAACCAACGAGAGCAGGCGGGGAGGGCTGAATGTGTTGATATTTTCAACACCGGAGTAACACGGCTCCAACTGCGCTGAGCCCAACACTTCAGCGGTGCCAGTGACGTCGCTGCGACAAAACAACGTTGCAGAGTTGCACGGCTTATGTACCCACCGATATGATAAAAGTTTTGAGAGCACGGATAGCCGAGTGGTAGTGGGGAGTCACCACACCTATTACCACTGTGCGCAATGTGTCGCGAGTTCAATCCGCATTGGCCAAGAATTTGTGCGCTCCACAAATGCTTGTTCTGAGTCTGGGTGTCTCTGTGCATGTGAATTGAATGTCTGTGAAACCCCCCGCGATACAAGTATTAAATTCCTTAGTGCGTTTTTTTAAGCGCTTCGTGTGCTCCCACTCTTACTACTTAACTAATAGAGTCACATCGTCTAGATGGTATCAAGTTAAACTTGTCTGTCTCGAGTGCTTCGGCGGAGTGCCAGAACCGAGTCTGAGAGAAAATGTTCGGAATATATTTTAGTGAATTGGATTAAAAAGAATTTAATGTACTTCCTATTTGAGAAGACGTTTCCTTGTAGACTGTGTTATTTTGTTTATAGCTCTAATACGCCACTTTAAAAGAAAACTGTATAGTATTATGCTGTGTTGTTTTTAGGTAAAATAATTTACACGTAGAGGAGAAACATATAAACATATATTTTTACGTAGATAGATTGCATGAGCACTATACATATTGGAAATTTACGGTTAGTATTAACAACGTCTCATAATCGTAATTCTTGTGTTATCATAAAAGCAGTGATGGTGTCAAGTAACACATCTCACGTGCTGAGAAGAACCTAACACATATTAAAAAGATGATATGTATTATACTGCAGTGCATTAAAGGTATCGTATTGAACTAGTAAACATCACTTAAAAAATGTTGTTCCATAAAATAATTTTCGCTTAAAAACAAACAGGAATAGGTTCTAAATTATTTGTCTTACTAATTATTATTAGAAATTACTGACAAACAGAGAAGGCAAGCGTCGTGAGGAAACCTGGATTCTCTATTTTGGATATGCCAAACTTAACACGTTACTGGGCCATTTACAGGGTAAAATTAAAAAAATATAATAATATAACTGCGTTAACATTTCTGTTCAAAAATAGACAAAAACAAACAGCGTTCTTTAAAAGCTGTTATAAATACAATCAGACGTAACAGTTACAGTGGGATGGTAATTGAAAATCTGTGTTTTCTCACAAAAAGCTTTCTAACTAAATAAAAACACGCAGTTCGATCTTTGCGAAACAAAATATCTAAAAAAAGATGTTTTTAGCTACAAACTGAATTTAGACATTACTTGGTTATAAAAGTTTACTCCTAAGTATCCTAAAACATGTACAATTATACAAACAGCTAAAAAACATCTTTGAAATATTTTGTTTCAGAGAATCACCAAATTTTATTTTTAGAAACAACTCTCGTATTTTTCACGATTACCAAGAAAATGTATAATAATATTCCAGGGATATATTGAAAGGATAAAGGTATTTTGATAGGGAAGCGGTTGTTTTTTTTGTCTATGTAATGTATATTTTATGCAAGCTTTGATTTTTATGTGATGTAGGTGTTTGGGGAAAGTCGTGTGACGTCAATAAATGTGACGTAGCAACGTCATGAAAATTCGTCTTGCCCGTAGCGATCTGTACGTAAATAAGTTGTAATTACTATGAATCTTATGTTGTGTTATAATAATAATAAATCTTTATTCGCAGAAACATGGTACAACAAAGATGGTAATAGTAGTACAAGTAGCCGAGCACATTTCGCCCTCAGTAGGCATGCGAAAACTTAAAGTATAAAGTTAATACAACATAAACATTAATTTCTATAGTTAAAATATTCCTCTAGGGTGTAGAAGCACTTTTCAATAAGCCAGTTTTTCAAATTTCTTTTAAATTTCGTGGTATGTTGCTCTCTTATTTCTTTAGGAATGTTATTATAAATATTAATAATCATCATTCGACTATTTTTCTTATGTAAAGTACTCCTACATCTTTCCATTTTTAATTTAGTAGGATCCCTGTGTTTATATTTACAATTTTCACTAACCCTAGGATACAGTCGAGGATGGTTTCGTACAAACATACCTATCTCAGCAATGTATAAGGATACCAAAGTCATTACACGTATTTCTTTAAAAAGTGGTCTACATGATTCCAGTGGACCAACACCGCATATAGCTCGAATACATTTTTTTTGTACAATGAAAACCTTGTTTATGTCTGTAGAATTTCCCCAGAGAACTAGACCATACCTCAAAATTGATTGTACATAACCATAATATGCTGTAATGGCAGTTTGGGTATTAGCACTCTGTATAATAGTTAGTTGATATTTTAGGTAGTGCACATAAATAATTTAAGAAGTCATAAGTTTGAGTAAACAATACTTGAAATTGTGATGTAAATCGTCTCCAAGTAGATAGGTTGCGAATTTATTGCTACAGCTAAAAACATCCAGACTATTATAACGTTTGCGTCACAAACACTGCAGCCTCTTCTAGAGTTGTACTCCAAAGAAAAGCCGCATTTCTGGATAAGACATTAGCATGAGAAGTATAAGGAAGTTACTTCATGCTATATCTGAGTGCAGTTGTCAAGGCGCCAAGAATTTATATTAGCTGTCTGGAAATCAGACTTTATAATATTAAAAAAAAATATGGGGATTTTGAACTTTAAGTTTTTTTTTGTATGTTGTTTTCTAATATACTCGTGTCTTAAAAGATACTATGTTGTTGATTTGTATTACGTGTCTTACATACTTTTATAATTTTAGGTAGGCATATAAGATATTAAGAATGTGATAGCTATGATTAGAGTTTTTCTTCCGCGGAGCTTTTTCTTATCTATTTGAGCTTAAGTTGCAATATTGTCGAATTCAGCTGAATAAATAGCGACTTACTTTTAAAAAGTGTAACTGCTTATAACAATTTAAACTGTGAAGACAAACGAGCAGTCCATATCCAAATGATAAATACGATACTCCTAATTTACTTACAGCAACGGTATAAACAAGTACAAACATCAGCAGGGACAAATCAAACCGAAATGTATGTACCCTAAAGCTGTAATCTAATTGAAATACCTCGAGGGCTCGTTACCAGCCTCTATATGTAAACAGTCACGTACTCCTACCTTGATATGTAAGTTAAATGTAGGTATGTACTCAACTAATTGGTAAAGACGATTTAGTACTACTGTTTTTAATGTTGTCGCTACTTGAGAACTATGGATTCATGCGCGTTATTTCCTTTTGCAGTCATATCTCCAGATTACATCGTTTTCTTTACGGGGAGCTCGATTATTACAATGAAAACAGTTATCGGCTGCAAAAGTTGCTTAAATTGTTTAGTATAATTTGTTATAATTATACTCGAGTTTGTTCCCAATTTATTTTGTTGTGAATCAAAATTACATACAAAATGAGATTTGTTTAATTTTGCTTGCCGATAGAGTTTAAAATACCATTCAATACAGAAGGATTCTGTTTTATAATACAATCCAAATGTCGAGCTTATTAAGGAAACTAAACACAAAAAAAATGCCATTTTACTACATAATTTCTTATTACTTTAACACTGTTTACACTTGGATAATTCTTGCTTTTTTACTTTTTTTGTTTGTGTACAAGAAGAAGAATAATCTATTTTACTGTGTTATAAATAAAATACTTGATCTTCAAAGGAACACTGTCACGATATTTCCTGATAGATTTATTCGGGCGTAAATGAAATATTACTGTTTCCAGATTTTCTTTGGATGGTTAGGCCTAAGTACTATGTAGATTTTTATATGTTATTAGGTTTATTCATAGGTTGAACTATGTTTTATTTTTGTAAAATGGTTACAAATCATCAATCAGTGGTACACCGCCAAGACTGGTTCAAAGCGGCGCTAGACAGAGAATCGTGGAAGGACTTGAGGAAGGCCTTTGCCCAGCAGTGGGACACTATAGGCTAGGAAAAAAAAGTACAAATTATGCATTACTTAGATATTGTCCTTAGTTAGACCGGTTTTGATGTCATGTTGTTGTAAAAATTCGGTTTTGCACATGAGTCGTATTCTTTAAATTTTGTATAGTTAATTTGGAATATCTACATAAATGAAACTTAAACATTTCCTTTTTTTGAAATAGGTAGACATAGATAAAGGCTAGGTAATATTCCTAGACTAGAAATAAGTACAATTTAACGAGTTATGACTAACGAACATGAATGTTAGTGGTTCAGGGACATAAATGACCTCATAGGTCACTGCAGTCTTTACGGTTAGTGCTTTTAAGGTTCTGTACCTAAAGGGTAAAACGGAAACCATATTAGTAAGGCTAATGTCTACGCATTTGTTCGTTTGTTTGCTTGTCCGTCTTTCTGTCAATCCGTCTGTCACTAGGCTGTGAACCGTAATATCTATGCAACAAAAAAAACAAATGATATCGTGGTCGCTACAACAATAACTCAATAAAAATTGAGGTTAAGCAACGGTTGCTAAGGTTACAAATATGATGGGTGACCAACTGTTTTTCTTAGTGTATTAGTACGGAACCCTCAGTGTAACTAGTCTCGCACTTGACTAGTTTAACACGTGTATTGAGTGGTGTCATAGCAGAGAGGCTCTTACACTAATGGATGAAATGTGGACGTATACCGCTAAAAGTTTGATAACTAATTTTAAGTTATACTTACGTATACAGATGTTAGTTAAGTGAAGTTTTAAGTAATTTATGTGTGTTTACGAGTGTGCCTGCTTAGATACTAGATAGAATGAAGAGACAGTGCTCACTGGCAACTAAAGATAATTGGATATATTATTTGTGTTAAATGGAAATATTTGTGAATTATGCAAATGTCTTTTAAATAAAACGAATGTAATTTGTCTTCTACGAAAAACAGTTTTATTTGGAAGAGTTGCTAAACAGTCTCGCCACATTTTGTTGCCTGTGCACTAGCGTAACTCGTTTATGATCTGACAAGTAATTAAATGGTACGTTGAACATAATCTTTTAAATGTATAACGTTTTTTACGGTACTATATTCAATGAAATTCTATTCAACCAAATTTACTAAAACCCTTCAAAACCTACCCAGAGAAATGGATTTTTCAGGTTACAGAAACGCAAATATATTCACGTACATTCAGGATGACGTACTCTTCCGTTAAGGCAGTTTAAATCGGAACTAGCGGTGAAACGGAACTGGCTTGACAGCTTTCAATATGACAATCGTTTTATTAGATAAGTTGCTATCGGGTACACGGGAAAAGGAACTATGTAGATAAAACCACAGCACCGACAATGTTCATAAATATAATTATCTGGTTTAGGTAAAAAACTAGATCAGTTGGCTACACAACTTTAATATCGAAAAAAACTTTTGTTTTACTGTAATATACCTACTATAGTTTTGTCACTAATACGTAAGTAAAAGAAATATGTCATAAAGACAATATTAAGGCATTCTTAAATTTCAATCGTATTATCAAAATTCTAGTAAATAAAACAGTAATTCGTTTAAACGATAATAACCTAAGGAAAACCATCATTTCCTTGGAAATCGCGGTAATTATGAATAAATAACTTTTCAATTACATTTCAGCTTTACAGGTCAAGGTTTCAAAAACAACCTTCACTCCACCGCTTTACTGAAAGAAAACGGAAACATAATGACTTGAAAAGTAATTTATCTTTTGTAAGAAGATAAAATCAGTAATTAACTTACAATTAGGACACATAAATTGCTTCAAACTTAGTACGGAGACTAGTCTAAGTAGTTTACGTCTTTGGGGTCTAATTGGACTCCAGAGAACCTTATTTGCAGACCTAAGGCCACGTAAGCTAGATTCACAGGCCATTATTTGTAGGACTTAGTCCCGCCTTCTACCGCAATGGATTTAAGTAGAGCCCGTTTTGTTGAGTAACAGGACTTAAGTATTTTTGAAACTTGGAGTGGTGATGTATGATGTACGTGCGGTTTGTCTGACAAAAATACAAGCGACAGACATTTTTTATTATAATTGTAGGTGAAATTGATAATTTATTCGTATATCGCCTTATCGTATTAAAAATTAACAATTTGATAATAAGTTGCCTTGAGTAATTTGAATTGTTAGCCTCAAGTAACTTTCATTGTCTATTGCCGTCGCATAGATTTTTTTGGAGTATTGTTAGTATGTAATCATTTACTATACTTTTTGTTAGTATTTTACATTGTATATTTGGCACCTAATTGTTATTCTATCGGAATAATACAAAGTTAACCTCAACCACTAAAACAACTAATTAAAAAGCTTTTAGCAATCAGCGCAACCGACATAGTTATGGGAGTATTAAATCAAAGGCAATTTGAATACTAATACAGCGAGTGGGACTGGCGGGATATTGCTTGCTAGTGATGGCCGCGGCCGTAGTGCTGCGCTAATTTTATCGATACTCCCCAGAGTTTGACCCACTTGTAGTGGAAATGGATTGGAAACTTCGATGTTTATCAATTTGCCACTGACAGGGATGAAAAGTTGTTCTTTTTTATTGAAAAGTTGTGATCTAATGCTTAGTTTTGTAAAAATATAAAATAACTATGTATTCAATGTCATTTATTTAGACCATGTGGTTTATATATGTCGGAGAATGAATAATTATTTATTTTTCGAGTGGCAAAGAGGCTGAATATCGTTAGCTTCCTGACCTTCATGTTGATGTTTTGACGGTGACAGTTTAAAAAGAAGTTTATTTGTATGTCAGTTCAGTCTGTCAGTAGTGTGAATGTCGATGGGGCTGGCTCTCTGGCTCCAGAGACTTCACCGGCGCCGGGTGTGCGCACTGACTGAGAAATATTTAGATGGCGGACGGAAATTATCAACACGTGGATTCTAATCCGTTTGAATCTGCGACAGCAGCGGTGGGATTACCCCAAGGGGCATCCTACGAGCCTACTGCGATGCCAGCTACAGAAGGATATTTTACGTCCTAATCTTCAGCGTAAAAAAATATGGTGGATTTAGCTAGGAATTCTGACCTACAACCTTCCACGAGTACTGGTTTACGTAGAATACTGAAAGCGAGTGAAATATTCCTACCAGCATTTGATCCAGACGAGTGTCAGTTTACCTACTGCGGTGCGTACGTATCCTTGATGTAAAAGTTGCAAAGAATTACAGGAGCGGCTTTCACGGCAGTTTATGGCAACAAAAAGGTTTCACGACCTTTTGTGACATGGCGGAGTACAAGAGCGATCTAGCAGCAACGTACCTACGCCGAGTATTTTACGAACAAGTTGGCGCTGGTAGATCGACAGGAAACTGGCTGGAACGAGCCCAACCAGATTTAAGTTGTCATTTCTGGTATTACGGATACTCAGGTATGGTCAGAGTTGCTTAAAATACCCAAGATGACGTTTGTAAATTTTTGAAAATGCCTTTTGGTCTCTCAAATGCACCTTCTGTTAACTAAAGAGCAATAAATAATGCTCTCAAAGGGCTAAAAGACAAAATTGCTGATGATGTTTCGATTATTTCAAAATAAACCTTTTAGAATTTGGAACGCGTGTTATCGGCTCTGTCAATGGCAGGTTTTACATTTTTTGGAAAAAGTGCACTTTCCTTAAATCTTCAGTAGAATATATGGGCTATGTCATTAGTGTCAATTCTATAAAACCAAATCCTAACAAAATAAAAGCTTTGGCTAACTCTCCTTTGCCTACATGCGTAAAAGAACTACGGCAATTTAATGGTCTTGCTGGGTATTTCAGAAGGTTTGTACCTAACTTCACATCTATCATGGCACCCTTGTATGCACTTACTAAAAATGATGATAATGGGTATGGACCGCCGAGCATACATTGGCTCATTCTGCTGTGGTTGGATATGTGACTTCTGCACCCGTGTTGACTATCTTTGACTTTAGTAAACCAATCGAACCTTACACCGACGTGAGTTCGATTGAATATAGTGCGGTGTTATTTCAAAAGGATGATGTACAACTGAAAATTATTTCAGTCAGCGACCAACCGATGCCGCAAGCCGATATCACAGCTACGAGCTATAGACTCTAGCCGTTTTTTAAGCCCTGAAGTATTATCGTCATTTTAAAGTCATCACAGACTGTGATGCCTTGAAGGCATCGCGTCATAAACGTGAATTGTTACCCTGCGTTCACCGATGGTGGGCGTATATGCAATCTTTTGATTTCGAAATAGAATATCGAAAGGGTGAATGGATTCCACACGTAGATTATTTTAGAAAGAACCTAGTCAATAGTATACTGGTAAATGTTTCTCATTTAAACAATTAATGGTTGCAGGCCGAGCAGAGGTTATATCTCGAAATAAAGCGCATTACTGACCATTGAAAGCGAATTGATTGATGCTGGTGTTGGAGCGCCGTATACTTGTAAAGATAATTCACCTTTTTTTAAAACTTACAGATGAATGGTGGGGCTTTTAGTGGAACAATAGTTCCCGGTAATTACAGATAATTCAAGGATTTCATGTCGAACTGAAACGCTTGGGCTGGGATAAGACCTTGTCAAAAGTAAGGGGACCATTTCTGGTTTCCTGATATGAGCTCATCTGTTAGAGCCTGCGTAGACCATTGTTTACCATGCAAAGTAAATAAAGGCCTTTCTGGTAAAACACTATTCATGTTGACACTGGTGGCAAGATGACCGGCGGGAGGATGACAAAGAAGTGTATCATGGTTATTATGGGCGCTTTTGCGAAATTTTGTCATTTGGGTGCAGTTGACTTCAGCCTATGAGGCCTTTGGAGGTTTCTTTTACATTTTTGGTGCAGCCAAACGAATCGAATCTGAACAAGGTGCCTCTTTTACCGGACGGGAGTTTCAGAGCTTGTGTAGTGAATGGTCAATGAATTTCATGAGGTTGCCAGTGGTATATTGCGGGCCAATGGCCAGGTAGAGCGAATGATGTCAGTGCTGACCAATTGTTTTACCATTGCTGAAAATCACGAGAGCAAATCTTGGAAGTCAATTATTATTGGTAAGGTTAAAGAGGATCGGTAAAACGCCACTTTAGTTGTTGATCGGCTACAATAAAAGTTCTCCAAGATTTAATTTCCTAACTTCTGATCTTGATGCGAATTTTAGTCGTAAGGGACTTCGTAAATATCTAGTTGGATGTTTACGAAGTCTTTCATGACAGATGATAGACTAGATAGTTTGCTACGCCTGTCTGAATGTTTAGATGGTACAAAGAATAATGCTTGAGTTTAATATTGTAATGTAGTCGAAGTTGTTTTTATTGGTGCGTGCAAATTAGCATCGATTGAAGTGTTATAAGAATTACGAATTATTTTACTATTGTAGGTAATAGGAAGATCATTTTTGTTTTTAAAATGATTGTGTATACAACCGAAACCAACAAATGGATTGTAATGTATGGAAACTTGATATTACACTGTGACTGAAAGCTCCTACGCTTTGACTGAGAATTTGACTGAAAGCTCCTACGCTTTGTCTGAGAATTTGACTGAAAGCTCCTACGCTTTGTCTGAAAGCTCTTACGCTTTGGCTGAAGGTATGACTGAAAGCTTTTACGCTTTGTTCGATAATTTGGAAAAAAGCTGATATGCTTTGTCCGAAACAAGATGAAAGCTTTTACGCTTTGTTCGATAATTTGGAAAAAAGCTGATATGCTTTGTCCGAAACAAGATGAAAGCTTTTACGCTTTGGTTTAAAGTTGCTATGCTTAGCCTGAAAATTAGTACGCTTTGTCTACGACATAGATTGAAAGCTTGCTACTTGATCCAGTGTGACTGCTGGAAGCTTCTACGCTTCGTAAGTTTGCTAAGCTAAGGTGTTATTAAGGTCCTAATGTTGAAAAGCTTCCTCGCTTTGCGGGGTAATCAGAATAACTTGAGTATCCGAGACAGACCTGTTGTATCTATGATATCAACGGGCAACGCGAGAGCGCGTTGATTCGCAGAATGGCCGTGTCGGAGAATGAATAATTATTTATTTTTCGAGTGGCAAAGAGGCTGAATATCGTTAGCTTCCTGACCTTCATGTTGATGTTTTGACGGTGACAGTTTAAAAAGAAGTTTATTTGTATGTCAGTTCAGTCTGTCAGTAGTGTGAATGTCGATGGGGCTGGCTCTCTGGCTCCAGAGACTTCACCGGCGCCGGGTGTGCGCACTGACTGAGAAATATTTAGATGGCGGACGGAAATTATCAACACGTGGATTCTAATCCGTTTGAATCTGCGACATATATATACCAGATAAAGCTATTTTCTGATTTAGTTTTAACAATTATGAAGGTATGTAAGTTCGTCATTTTAATTTCATGATTCGTTTAATTTCACTTCATTGTTTGTAAATCTTTAAACAAATATAGCTTATTAATGAAAGAAGTTTCAACAAAGCTTGAAGAAACTGAAATAAAAATATTCAATTCGTCCATAAATTAATTCGTAAAATCATATATTCTTGAACTTGAACTTTCACGTACCTAAATCTCGACGAGACTCATCTCCGTCAAGGGTAGATAGAATGTGACTTAATAAGCCATATCCACCCTTCTAATAGTCTCCTAAGGAATTTATCGCATATACATTCAAGAATATGCCTTTGCCAACTTCATAATATGCAATAAAAGGAACATTTACGATTTTTCTGCTTCATAATAATGCCACTCATTCCCCGTTTATGAGAATAACGAAATAGCTAAACGCGATAGTATTATGAAGTATTTGCTAAGCCTTGCCCATAAAAAGGACTTTGCTGGCTTATAAACACAATAATAATAATTCCTAAGTATTTGTTCGTGATGATAAAAATGCCCCACGTTGTGCGCCAATAACAAAATGAATGTTTTTAAAAATGACCACGGAAATGATATTTCAAAATTGCTTTCGCATGTTAAAATGCGGTTTTATTCAATTTAATGTATCGTTAACGGCAAAAGCCGATTGTAATTGGATATGGAAGCCTTTGTTATGAAAATATTATTATTTATAATGTAACCGCGAGATATACTTCACTTACTGTCATCGTTCATATTAATTATTACCTGTTTCGAGAAAGATTAAATACTGATAACTTTATGACATTGCTATGTAATTTACCTTAACTGAAATATTTATAATAGATTTTGTTTTCAATAATGCGACAAAAAATTCTTCGCATCTGATCTATTAAAAAATAGTTTCCTATATTAAGGTCAAATCTTATATTAATGTACTATGGTAAGTCGTAAGTCTCTTGAAACAACCAATCGTAGTCCTGATCAGTAGATTTTACAACAGGTACATTTAATCAACCTTGGAAACTAGAAAATCTTTCTATTTAAAAAGTTCTTTCCAATCCAAAATCGACTCTCCATGTTAGAACCAGCCAGCACAGCATTTTACAACAGGATTTTCTGAAAACATTTTCAATTACTCGGTTTCGGTTAAAAACTCGTCACAGGGATCGTGAACGAGTTTTGTAATTGCGGCCCGGAACTAACAGTTTGTCATCGGTGTGGTTTCTAAAACAATAAAAAAGTGATGAAATGAGAGTACTGTGGGATAACGTTTTTTGAAGGGTTTTTTGGAAGCTTTGGTCCACAGTGGGATTTGTATATGATACAGTTTTTGTTGTTATTCAATCAAATTTAGACCTTTTTAACTTACATATGAGACCTAGAAATGGCATGTACTAAGATTTTTTTATGGAGTGTTGTTAAAACACTGTTTGTAATATGTATAACAATTTCTTATTTTCGTTCTAGACTTTTTTAAATACTTGAATGCTGGAAACAGCAGAATATTATGGACCTTATTTCATGTTACAGCACCTATTGCATTAATATTCTTCCAAATAAATAAATATTCCATTTTATTCAGTTTTTACTTTGACATTATTTCTCAGTGGTCGAGGGGAGTTTACATAGGCCCTATTTCCATATTCTACCTGTACCTGTAGTTTCGAAAAGTACAAGAAAAATGGTATGTTTTGAGAGCTTTAATTATTTGCTGATATGCAGTGTGATTAATATCGAGTTCTTTTTTAATTGTAGTATTAATATATAAAGTGTACAGTAAATAATAAGTCGAAATCACTAAATAATTAAATTATTTATATAACTCCAAATTCACACGTGATCATAATCGCATAACGAGGATTCTCGTATCACTTAATTCCCAGAAAATTTACTCACAAATCACACTTAACCAATACTCAACATTGCTCTGGGTCCGTTTCCAGGAAATTGTTTAGTTGGTGGCTAAACGCTTTGCCCAGTGGCTGTGATGTGAGTGGCTGAACAAATAGTAAACAGTTTTGATTGCATCGCGCCGGACTAATGACGTCTGTCCTGTTTTACCAATGAGTACTGGCGGGTAAATAGTTTTAGAGAGCGATGTATTACAATATAGGTATATACTAGTATATAGCTCTATCTTTATTAACTACAGTGCTTTTGCGGTACTATACGCTTCTATTCGAAACTGGCAAAAAGAGATTTCACAGTTAATACAAGTTCTAAATTAGATTGTCGACTCTATAAAGTTTGTTGATGGAAATTGTTGTTTAACTACTTCCATGTCCCAAGAGCCATAAATGAACATTGAACACTACTATTGTTGACCTATTTGGTTTAATGTCGAGTCACTAAAGTAGTTAAATGAAAAGTTATTAAAAAAGAACATAAAATGAAATAACTTAAGTAGAGGTATAAAATGACAATTAAGATTTTTGACGTGCAAAAATATTCTCATCTTCGTTTTTATATTTTACTTATCTATCTGCCCAATACAGATCTATAAACACATAATACTGTTACAAACAACCGATTTATGGAAGGTCAAACGAGGTCACAGTTTCCTGAAGGCTCGTTCAGACGATACGAGATATATCGTGCGAGTTGTAATACATAACAGACCTATACAGCTAAGCCATGAAGGCAAGTTACCTAACTTTTTCGACTGGTATTGAATCGCTCCAATGTATTGAACTGACAAGTCGAAGTCACAACGGTTGTCGAAAAGGAATTTTACTATCATACGTTTTCCAATGTTATATGATGTAACTATTCCTTGTAGTATCAAAGTGATATGCCTACTCGTACCAATATTGGCAATGTACTGTCACTTGCCCGATATTCCACACAATGTCTAAATGCGCCTTTAGTCAGAGTTCTCGGCTACGCAATTTAATAAACTTTTTGAGCGAGTCAACGCAATTGTTGATAAACAATTCCTGCTAACTTTGTTTTGTTCTATTTTCGTTTTATGACGTCATTCCAAAGAAATGCTTTTGTAAGGGTTTAGTTTAAGCAATTAGCGTTACTTTGAGTAAGTAAACAAAATTGCTTTTAAGATTTGTTACTTCGTAGGAAAGTTTTGATACAAAATTTTATAGTGGTTATTTATTTTTCTAATAGTGACGATGCTATGTATAATGCATATACTAATAGTTTGTGTTCAAAATTAATTACTATTACAACTTATTGTTAAGAAAATTAAAAACAATCAAATTAGGACGCTCTCTGCATCTAATTTTATTTAGCTTCGATGTTATTTTAACCACAAAATAGTACAATACTATAAACGTAAAATATAAAGGAAGAGGCCTTTGCCCAGTTTACAGACTGGTCAAAAAATGTTATTAATAATGACGTTCAAAATAAACGTAAAAAAACACAGATTTAAGTGTGAAAAGATTAAAATAGCTTACATCCCTTTCAATTGTATCGTTTTGTACCAAAAGGTCAATAACCGCACTCTGAGAATATTAAACGCTCTTCCTTAGATATTATTGGCAAGTTTGCAAAAACAAATGAAAACTTCGATGTTCTTTGTCGTATTATTGTAATCTTTTAAGTCTTGGACTAATCCTAAGGAAAACGGAAAATTTATAAGATTATTCTGATCTACGATTTGTTTCCTCTGAAAATGACGCTTGATCCTTTTTACGGTACGTTCACACGGCGTCGAGAGTTTCTCCACCGAATCGGTTTTTTGCAGGATTCGGTTTAGTGGCAACAGTATTTCAATGAATGAGTTCACACATGCATTCGGTTTTTGTCGTGTCTTGAAACACATTTACAACTTTTTTGCAGTCGGTGCCAAGCGCCAACATAATTAATTTCCAATCAGAACATGATTCCTTATCATATAATTCTACAGAGTTTTAGTTTTGTTTCGATAGATGGCGTTGTTCATTTAGACACTATTCCTGAATCGCGCTATGGTTTCGTTACCAACATTTCTACAAGTAAGGTGCTTATCATATGCCGGAATTCTACAGAGTTTTAGTTTTGTTTCGATAGATGGCGTTGTTCATTTAGACACTATTCCTGAATCGCGCTATGGTTTCGTTACCAACATTTCTACAAGTAAGGTGCTTATCATATGCCGGAATTCTACAGAGTTTTAGTTTTGTTTCGATAGATGGCGTTGTTCATTTAGACACTATTCCTGAATCACGCTATGGTTTCGTTACCAACATTTCTACAAGTAAGGTGGCTACACAACTATGCATTACGTTCACGTGACTCGGAATCTCTTGGTTATTCGTCGAACTCGTTGTATTGATGCGTTGTGTGATTTATGTTTTCTTTCGTTAAGTCATTGAGTAATTGATTTGTAAAGTAGAGGTGTATTACACTGTTATCATTAGCGCTTCACTTACTTTGTGTTTGTGTCTAATTATAAAGTAAATAAAATATAGTAATTTAAATATTTTAGTTGTTTTCTCATTTGATTTATTAATAAAATCTAGAAGCTGTGGAATTAGTTTTTTTCTTCTTTTAGTCCTAGTCTGTAAGTGTTTAGTAATTTTTTGGCCATTGCTTGGCACCGACT
Source organism: Chrysodeixis includens (assembly GCA_941860345.1). Lineage (NCBI taxonomy): Eukaryota > Metazoa > Arthropoda > Insecta > Lepidoptera > Noctuidae > Chrysodeixis > Chrysodeixis includens. The sequence continues at coordinate 5,285,679 of OW796113.1, read as the reverse complement.
GCAAAAAAGTTGTAAATTTTATTATTGGTTAATCGTAGGTTAGAATAGATTATAAATATAGGTAGGTTAGCGTGTTATGTATGAAAGTAATTGTTTATTATTTTTTGCTTTTTAGTTCCCGTTTTTTATTGTTGTTTTTTTGAAGGCGGTTTTTTTTTTAATTAAAAAATATTTATTTTTTTATTTTTAGTGGTGTAAATATAAAAAATAGGATATAGCAGCTGGTAGGTACAAGATGGGGAGGCCTTCCTTGCAACTTCCTTCCTTCCTGGCAAGCAATTAGAGGCTATGGTGACGTTGAGCGTCGAATGTTGCCTATTATTCTATGCTGGGCTGTGACAGTGCATAAACTTCAGGGTACAACCCTTGATAAAGCTGTTATAGATTTGGGAAAAAAGAACTTTGCGAAGGGACAAGTTTATGTAGCTCTCAGCAGAGTCAAAACTTTGGAAGGAATAGCTCTATCTGATTTAGAACCCTCTAAGCTGTTAACTAAGCCCCACGATGAACGAGCATTAGCAGAAATGCAAAGGCTGAGAAATCTTGTTTCTGATGAAAGGTAGATTAGTACATACTTGTGCTTTCTTACATGATTTCTTCTGAATGTATTTTTTTAATTATTTATTGTAACAACATCTCGTTAACGTCGTAAAAAACGTTTAGCTTTTCAGTAACTATACATATACCTACATTAGTGATAAGCATAGTTGTTACTATCCGCATTAGTGGAAAGTTCTCATCAATACGAATAATATAAGCCCAAACACGAAGTAGTTTACATATTCAGCTGTCGAGTTCCTTCGACCTTCTCTGGTCTCCATCATCAGATCAGCTCCAAACCTTCACTGTTGCAAAGGTCTCGTCAATACGAACATAATAAGCCCAAACACGAGGTAGTTAAAATGTACCGTTGCTGAGTTCCCTCGACCTTCTCTCGTCTCCATCATTAGGTTAGATCCAAACCTACACTAGTGAATAGTGCTATTAAACATACACCTGAGTATTAAGTTTTTACCCTATGCATGCCTACAACTTTCCAAAGTTGCCCTCGATTTCTCAGGGTTTCCATCATCAGATCCTGACCTGATGACAATGGGACCACCTGGGAAGTATACCCTACCAAATAAAAAAACAATTTTGCAAATCGGTCCAGGCGTCTTCGAGTAATCGGTGAACATACATAAAAAAAAAAAAAAAAAAAAGATCCCGACGAATTGAGAACCTCCTCCTTTTTTTTGAAGTCGGTTAAAAATAGGCACTAACACTATCTATCAAAACCAACTTGAGAGCCAAATCGATGATTGACAAAGTCATATTTTCTGAAAAAAAAAAAGAAGAAAACGTCACTGTTTTACAGTTGGATTTTGGAGTTAAAACTTTACGCATTTTCTTATTGTAGGTACAAGTTATTTATCTTTCATGAAAAAGAGAAATCAAAACATCCATAATCTGTCTATTTCACGACTTAGTTAACTACTTTTATTCCTTTGAGATTGGCGATAACAGTTTCCTTATCCGTAGTTGTTTTTACATGCCATAAAACTGTCTGCAAATTGCATGCAACGAACATATCGTTAATAGGTTTATCCGAAAATACGGAATAAGTTTCTCTGTACAGTCAACCACACGTTACTCAGAATGTTGTATAATGAAAATCAACCTTATTACGGAGTAGTAATAGAGTTGTTTTTAGTAAAGTGCTGCTAACAATGAGTGGATGACTGTGAGATCTCTTGAGAGTCGAACGTAAATAAATGTGACTTAAAGTTTGACACTAAGGTAATTTGACTTTAATATTAAGTTACTGTGTTCTACAAAATTTGAATCTCAGTGAGAATATGATTTCCGTGTGTGTGTGTGAATTATAGTAGAGAAAAACTCAGTCAGAAACTCTGGGATTTCAGTTAGGAGGAGAATTCACAAAACAATGCTTCCGCAGTCTATTTTGGGGGTTGTGAAACGGTTGGGTTGCACTAACAATTAAATGTTGTGAATCTGAAGCTTTTCAAAGCTTAGATCTGAATTTAATCAAGTTGCTGCAGTTGTCTCACGATGTCAATGATGTTTTAAATTCACGTTTGCTAGTACTAAAGCTTGAATGGACGACGTTCTTAAATTCATATCTGTAACTTTAAAATCTTCTCCTTTTTCGAAGTCGCTTAAAATGTCAGAAACGGCATGGCTTAATGGTAACCTATTTTAATAATGATTGACGTTTCAGTTTGCGAACAAATGAATGAGAATTGTTTGGAATTTTATGAAAAGAATTTTCATTTTCATTTAAATTAAACTTAAGGTACAAAATTCTTTGAAAGATTTCAAATAATGATCAGAAAAATGCATGCACATTTCGAATACCTTAAATGAAGAGAATGGTCGAACACTAACTGTCTTATAAATACACTACCCATACAAAAAAATAATACTTTACTCGACAGGATATAAAGATTGACGTTGTTGATATTTTATTTAAGAATACTCATAAATATCGCGAAGACGTATCTATAATAAATATTACGTCAGCAAATTCAACGGTATCGGTAATGCCATCTTAAATTGAGCACGAAATTAATCCCAAATTGGATTCCTAGGGGCAAGGTTGCTTAAAATAAGTCTGCAAAGAGCCGTATGAATACTATTCAATGCTAAACGTAATATTGTTTTACAACATTTTGGGAATTGTTAAGTTATATCTTCAAATAGAATTTTGTCTGCATGGAGGTTAACTTAACTTTTGAGTATTTTATGATACAGTTACATAAGGTTTTAATGCAAAAAACGAAAAAAAAATATTAAGCTTTCGGATTCATTTTCCTCAAAATATTTTCCTTGACAGTTCTGTTAGTGTTTAAAAGTAAAAAAAGCGAAGCGCCTACAAATAAACGCAGTAATATTTCAGTTTTGCGTTTAATGTTAAATAAACCAAAAAGAAAGCTTAAAATAAAGCCCAAAAAAGTTAAAAACGTATACTTAATCGCTGTAGTCGAAATCGGCAGGAAAACGGATCACGTATGCAAAATACAATCCCGGCTTAATATGACGTGGACGCGACAGCTCCAACCTACAGCGGCCGTGGACGGACTGGCTTAATGAATCCACAGATTATTGTGGTGGAGTTCACAAAAATGTATCAGAATTGCACGGAACAAAATATAGGAGCCTATTTTTTTACATTTAGTGGTTTTTCGGTATTTTAAAATGTTGGTGTGATAATAGCTAAATGAAATTTTACAAATCACGTTTCTTTTTTCTTTTAACGAAAATCTCTCTCTGGGTCTGGCTAGTTTAGAAATAAAAAGAGTAATAGTAGAAGTGGAAGTAATAAAAAATCAATTTCCTTTGAGTTTTTCTTTTATAATTGAAGGTTGCACTACCAATAACTAAGCAATCAACTTTTTGTAAAGGGAAAATGAAAAAAGAAACATTTTTTTATCCTATTAGCCTCTGTAGGAAAATCTTTAGCCTATGTTATTTCTAAAAAATACTAATAAGTTCCCAAATTGCTCTATATTTTGATGTGTGAGCTAATAAAAATGAGTGCTTAAGATTTTGTATTCCCGATCACAAACAAGGAATTTTAAATTGGTAAGATAGGTATATTTTCCAAAATAGGAGGGATTTTGAGGATTGGTAGATATTTTTAAGCAAAAAATGCCTGATTTTGACCATTTTCCAACTGGAAAATTTCAAATACACAAGTTAATAAAATGGACAATAATATCAGCTGAAAAAAAGTCTGTAATAAAACCACCTTCCCTAATAAACAGTCCAGTGCCATACATGTAAATTAATTACAGGCACGCAATTCATAAACTGCAAAATATTTTCGTTATTTCAACTGTACCTTTTGCCGGCCAATGAATAGCGTATAATAAAGTTTGAATTTTCATCAGAGCTCGGAGAGAGAGGAAAATATTAAATTATCCGACGTTGCCGCCGTTGACAGCTATGACGTAGAGGCATAGTAGCATGGTTTCATTATAGCCACAGTCAAATAAAACGGGTTTATGAAACCCGGCTTGTGTATCTCTAGTCAAAGTGAACCTCATTTTGGAAGACTTAGCTGTATATTGCTTGAGAAGTTTTTTGAGGGATGTTGAAAGTTTTTACTTTTATTTTTTTATTTTAGGTGCGGACGTTGTGGATTTTTTTGTGTTCTTTTTTATTTTAGAGGCGAACTGTTAAACCAATTCAAGCTTTGATGTGGACTGGAACTGTAAAGTACGACGGGACATTTATTAAATTGCTGGGATACCTTTAAAATAAAACGAATATAAAAATAAATTCAGCCCTGAATATAGTCCTGAAATAAACCGAAACATTAAATTATACAGTTATGTCAAAGGTTTTATTCATAGCCGTTATTAAAACATTTCCTTTTCCACCTTCACCTTTTTAGGTGACACATAAAAAATCTGAGTAATACTCGGACGATTTCCATGCTGAATTTTAATTTCAATTTATTTTCTGTCGAATTATAAAATTTGCTTTTTTAGTAGGTATTTTTAGCTTTGACGGTCACTGATAAAATTGGTAAGTATTATTATTTTTAGCTTCATTTGCCGTCATTCTGATAAACTTGGTAACAATAATGAGAATGACAAAATGGCGCGTCGAAGAGTTAGTTCCCTTTCCCGGCCTAATGCGATGGAATAAGAAATTACACGCTCACCGAAGTGTGAATTTCATGGTCTGTTATCAAAGCTAAACCACATAATGGCCGGTGTACGAGAATGTTGGACTAATTGTGTGTTTAACATGTTATTCTATATATGAGGGGTGAAGAAAACCATGTTGTGAATATGGTTAAGTAGGTTTTTATTGTTCTGTACCTCATAAGGAAAAAACGGAACCCTTGTAATAATATTATGTCTTTGTTGTCCGTCCGTTTTTCTGTATGTTAAGACGCTAATTCTCAGGAATGCGTGGTGGTATCAAGTTGAAATTTACACTAAGTATTCAGGTCTTTGTTTTTCCGGGGTGAAACGCTAATGACTCCAACCCACGCCGAGGGCACTGCGGGGGATATGTCAGCTTCCCACCGGGTAAAAGCACCCCGAGCCCCTTCTACTACCTAAGCTAGAGCTACAAGTTCACCCGTGCAAGCTCTGTGTCACTCGGGCTGGAGGTACTCAGGTCTACTGTCCCTTGTATTTTTTTCTTTAGCTTTTTTACACGGAACCCTCAGAATCGCTAGTCTAACTCGCACTTGACCAGTTTAGGTACTAGCTTATGCGTGCCAACTTCGTTGGACGGTATTTTCAGGTAAATATGTAGCCACTGACAATGTCAAAGAATTTCCAAAATCTAGACTATCACGTCAAAACCTTATAAACTTTACCTTGATAGATAAAATAAGGTTTCTAAAAGAAAAGCGTAAAGAAATTGCGTTGCTGAAGGTGCTATATAAAAAGGCGGTTGGCATAAAAAACGCTGGTAGGTACTACCTACAAATCTTTAAAAAATATTTCTTACCACAGATAATTACTAAAATAACGAGAACATTAATTGATCTATGATGAAGATTTAATACTAACAGCCGATGATGATTAGACAGTATTTCGTATTGTTCTTTCAAACGCAAAATACAGTGAATAGAAAGTTGCTGGTAGCGTTTCAAAGGTTTAATGAAACTTCAATCGGATTCCATTCAGAATGAATGGACTCATCCATTTTTCAGTTTGAAAGCTTTGCTCTGAATGCTATCGATACTTCACAAAGACCCTGAGACAAAAGGAATAAGTCTTTCACAAACGTTACCGGTTTATAGGCTTGTAACATATTTAGGTTACGCTGATACATATTTAAACAGAATTTTAGAGGTAACGAGCATCGAATTTAAATTGTGGTTTTGGTGAAATTTATAATTCAGTGGTGCCTATTTTCATTATACAGCTGCTATTTTATTGATCAATATAAATAGAAATAAATTACACGTCTAACAAAATAGATAAAATTGTAAATTTTTATGATATTGCTTCCTAGTCTAAAGATAAATAATCTTGATTTTATTTTTAGAACTTTTTAGCAATTTTTTTAAGATTTGCACTGGCAGCATCACATTATTAATCGCTTTTTTATTTAATAGTGCTATCCATCATGTTGCTACTTTGCACTTGCTCCCAGCTCAGTTGTGAAACCGCGTGAATTTACTTAGCCGAGCGTTGTAATTGAGTTTATCACGTTCCTACAGACTCTGCGAAGACTTTAGAACTAGCAGTATAAATATATTTAAAATATAAATCAATTCACTTAGAAAATGAGTAAACGCGTCTGAAGAATTATTTTTATACCAGTAATACAAGTTAACAATTTCTAATGACACGTGTCATAACATAACCTAAACATGTTTTGTTTTATTTATCTAAATGCACTGTTTAGTTAAGGGAACAAAGCAAACGTCTGTGATTCCTCTCGCAGTCACACACAACAGAAGATTTCAATTTGATTCAGCAAACACGAACAAGTTTTCTCCAAGATTTTCACAAAGAGAAATAAAGGGTTTAAACACGACCCAACTTGTCTATAAAAGTGCGCGTCAATTGCTTAAAAGGTCAAAGGTCGTTGACCGTTTGACTGTCAATTTATTTAACCAATAATTTTGCGGTAAAAAATAGGCTATAGCATTACTTAATTACTAGCCGGGGCTTAGAGGTTCAAGGCATATCCATAATGATTATTGCCGTCATATCAGATAATTGTCATATTACCCGATAATTGCCTATTCCGGGATTCGAGGAAGAGAAAATCAGATTAATTATACTTAAGTTACTTGTAATTAGTTCCCATAGTTTTATGAATGAGATGTTACTACCTAGTTTTGGGTTGGTGTTTTAGATTAAGTACATACATTTGTTGTCATAGGTTTTTCAAGATTAGGTAGTTTCCCAAATGCTTGGCAAAGAATTGATCGACAGCGTTCTGATAGGTGACTAGTAATGTTTAACACAAACACATACATTGTGTATGTGTTAAACATTACTAGTCTCCTATCAAATTACTGTAGGCAACTTTCTAGTAGAAGAAAGTTGCCTACAGTAATTTGACAGAGTACGACAGGAATGGCGAACCAATGGCACACATGCACGTTCTGGCTCGCGGCATAATATTATCACCAAATTGATTGTGTAATAACAAAAATACCTACTGCGAAGCTTTTTCACGTACAATGGCACATCAATGATACGTATAGTTTTTGATAGTATAGCTATTGTATTGTATTAGTTGTTATTGACGTATAGCTTTGCCATCAATGAACTAGGATATCAAAACTTCGTCCTAGTCCTCATGTACGATGTTTTGATTTAAGTAGTGAAATGTACCGTATGTAGTATGGTAAAGGGCCTCTCCAACAGAGTGTGGCTCGACAAACATGGCCTACTTCGTATCGGCGTCCGGTTACACGCCTTTGTGCCTTGTGACGTCCGCCACAGGCCGAGGGTATGCCACATGAAAGGAAAAAGTTCCTGCTAATCGATAAGTGGAAGTTATTTTAAGGAGAATTATACAGAGATCTGAGAATTCAGGATCTTTAACTGGAAATTGCCGGCTCTTCCTTTTTTTACTCCAGATGATTAATCATTTATTAATACGAACTTCAGAAAGAGTACAATTTTTGTATAGCAAAACTTTTTACAAAAGTACTATGTCGTTTTACCTTTTGGAGGCGGTCAAAAAAACAATATTTTTATCAGAAAAATATTTAGCACGGAACATACTATTTTATTAGAATAACTATCGTAAGGTGGATTCATGAGTATATGTTAAAGATTTATTCCAGCTTATTTATCGGTATAGCCCGACTAGTTTCGGAACCAATCGGAGCCCTTAATCATGAGTCCCAAATCGACATGTTTGACTACATAATTATGAAAAGCCGACAATTATGAAATAAACTTTCAAGTAGGTTTTTTTTTTCTATTTAGAGGTCAAACATCAAAATTTTGCGGTTTTAAAATTAAGCGGTACATCTGAATTAGTCTAAAATGTCGCTTAAGGGTCAAAATTCCCCGACATATTTCTATAGCCTGATATTATATTTCACCTTGTGAATTATAACCAGCGACCACCAATTTATTACTCATGTAGGTATAAGCTAAATTAATTACGGCTATTAAGCCCCGGTTAGGAGCACTTGGTTTGGCTGCGGTAAATATTGTACTAGCATATCTATACCTACTTACGAAGACTGGTTTTGGTGGAATGCCAAAGTTGTGAAGTTATTTTCCTAATAGAAGATACTATGACATGTTGTGAAATGCTCTGAAATTGTATTTGACAAAAAAAAAACTTTAAATGACCTAACTGAAGTTGGCTGATTTCTGTATTTAATATCAATGTACCTACAAAAAAATGATCAAGTTTCAATGTGTAACTAGAAAATAGTTTTTTTGGGTTCTGTACCCAAAGGGTAAAACGGAACCCTATTACTAAGCATCCGCTGTCTGTCTTTCTATCTCCATCTTTAGCTTATAAACCGTATTAGCTAGAAAGCTGAAATTATCACAAATGATGATAATGATAAGGGGGTCCCTATAATACATTAAACGTGTTTTGTTTCTTATTTTTTACTCAATACTAAAAACGATAAAAGATGCTAGTATGATAGTACGGAACCCTTCGTGCGTGAGTCCAAGTCGCACTTGGCCGAATATAAAATTATTTTCAAATGGGCACTAACAATAATACTACTTTCAAACTAACCTGGACTTCCAGAAACCTAGAATTAATATTACATTTCCCTTGCCAACAGCACGATGTCCCTGGTACCTCCGGGAGGCGCGGACTCTCCCAGTCCGCGGCGGGCGGTCAGTCCACTGCTGGAGATGCGCCGGCCGCACTGCACGCTGGCCTGCGACTATTGCGCTGCGGTACTTGAAGACAAATTCAGACGTAAGTTTAAGGGGTTAAAGTCTATTTTTGTTTGACTCTAAGGTAATGTGTCATCTTCTTCTTGTCCTGATCTCATTTTAATTGGGGTTGGTGGAACACGATTTTAGCCCTTATTTGGTAGACTCTAAGGTAATGAATCATTATCGTCTTCCGGCTCTTATCCGATTTTACTTGGGGTCGGTTACGTTTTAACAGTTTAGGGTAATGTATGGCAATGTAAATTATAAGGTTGAATAGTAAGACTTTTTGAGGTTTCTCATAAAGTTACGTCCTTTAGAACACGTTCAGGACGAAGAAATGGAAGTAAACTTATAAGAAACTGGTCAAGAATATAAGGAGAAGTCTTAGGGACACTATGGGAGCTTGTAGCTTAAGTTTATTTTGTGACTATAACGAAGTCAATTATTTAGGAGTAGAGTTTCTATAGAATACTTACAATCACTTGTGTTAAAAATCTAAATCTTGAGACATTCGCTACTTTTTAAATATCAAACTCATTTTGCCATTTAAAAATGTGGTTTATGTAAGCAAAACTCCTTGAAAAATTTAAGTCATTTAATTTATTTATTTATTGAACTTACTTACAACTATCATTACAGAAAATTAATTCTAATGCGACAGTGTAGAAATCTTATAGCTATTATATCACATATTAACTTAATACTATATCTTTATTGACCTCTATATTAAACATCTATTATTGTAAACAACTTATAAATTATCTTTAACCTAAATAACATAATATATAAAAGGAAAAAACTACCATAAAAACATAAGTAATACGATTTTATACAGAGTAGAATGCCATAAATAAATACCATGCACGTTTCCCATAAGCTTTGCATCATAAAACTTCTCGGGCGTGGAGCACATTTCTCCCAAAAATTCTTTGCGAAAATACTTTGGGTTCTTAAATAAAAAGGTATTGGGCATTTCGACCGAAAGATGGAAAAGTAATGGACAAGAGTGGTTATATTGCACCTGGACTTTGGGTATGCGCCAAATGGTCAAAAATAACTGAGTTAGTTTAAGTTATAGGCCATGAACCAAATCGAATTTGCCAAAAACGTCATATAGAAAAATTACTTTTAGAAGTTAGAAGTCTATTCCATTTTATAAGCCAAATAGGAGGGTAAAATTTTATTTCGGGCATCTATGCTTCTGGCAATATTAGGAATACTGCAATCTAATAAAATTGCATATTTTGACAATCACATACGAATGTGAGCCAAATGGAGACAATTTTTGTGCAAGTTTTCAGGGGCCAATTTGGCAAAAATGGAGCTTAATACTGCAAAGCTCTTATTTAACTAAAAGTTAGTTCACTTTTTAAAACTGTAGGAGTGTAATCGAACATAGTATTTAAAATGATGTGTACAAAAACTTTACACACACACAAAAATATTTCTACCCCTCATTCAAAACTTATCATCGTTACAACATAGCGTTTTATCATACATGATTACAATTGGTAAAGATACTATCAAGTTTTAACCATATGCACCTATTTATGAAAACCCCGGAAATAAACTACATTTTTCTCTATCTCAATAAAATATATTTTGTCCTTATTTACCAGGTAATGCGGAGATGCGCAACCGAGGTACATCACCGCTGTCGGCCTCTCCGCGCCAGTCACTCACTGGAGAGCCTCCCTGGACGCTACCTGATGACGACCGGCCTGACTTCTCAGCACTCAAGGAAAATATACAGAGGATCAATAAGTAGGTTCACATTTATAGACTTTTTGGTTTGGAACAGGCTCTTAAATACTCTTAATACACGGTTCTGACCTCCACTTAATTCATATCGTTTTAACATCCTATCAATATCAAAATACTCAACATTAAAAAAAAATACCTTTAAAAGAAACCTACCTTACCTTTTTAATTAAGTAGTGACCTATTTAATTCCCGTATTGGACCACCATTGCACATTAATTAGCCTCAGTCTTTTCTTTTTTTGTATCTTGATTGAAAGCTAAATAACAAAAAGATTAAATAGTAAGAGGAGAATATTGAAATAGTTTTCTATACACATGGTTCTCACTAGTTAAAATGTATTGATATTTCTACGGTATTCAAATGAAAATACAAACGAAATTTTCCCGCAGTTAATTTTGTGGTCTTTTATGCATTTGACAGTTTATAACAATTGTTGAGATGAGGGTATTTTGTACACCTTTTCATACGGATTCAATGCTATAGGTAATAATGGGTATGAAGGTAAAATACTTTTTTGCTATGTATGGCTTGTTGTTATTCACGGGAAAATCTATTTCGTGCGCATGAGTGATCACGGGTTTTCATGGATTTAGATTGCGGATCACGATTTAGATAAAAGTGTGTGAGGAAGTTAATTTTATGATAATTGAAGTATATATTTTGGTCTAGGGACTGTGAGACGTCAACCCGCCTGGACATGTTGCTGACTCAAGTGGAGCAATATGCTAACAACTTGGAGGCACTGGTAGAGGAACGGACCTCGGACTATCTTGAGGAGAAGAGGAAATGCGAGGAGTTGCTATATCAGCTGCTGCCGAAGTAAGTTGTTTAAGAGATGTTGGTTTTTGAGACTTAGTTAATGTGCTACTGCATTTATGCAGTGACACGAGAGTGGGACGTGCGATTGCACGGATAGCCGAGTGGTATAGATCACTACGCCAATTACCACAGTCGCGGGTTCGATCCCACGTAGGACAAGAATTGTGCGTTCCACAAATGCTTGTTCTGAGTCTGGGTGTCTCTGTGCATGTGAATTGAATGTCTGTGAAACCCCCACGATACAAGGATTAAATTTCTGAGTGCGGGAGTCGTATAAAAAGAAATGAGTAGTAGTAACTTCTCGTTCTCGCTTGCAAACTAATACAATCATAATAATATAATAACTAATGGGACTTTTTGATCAACGACCAAAAAGCAAAAAGTCTTAAAAATAGGTACATTAATTTAGTTCTAGGTTGTCCCCTTACATCATAGCTACCTATCCATACCTCACAATTCGATTAATCAACCTAATTAATTGCCATCAGGTCTGTGGCCTCCCAGTTGATAATGGGGCAGCCGGTCATGGCGGAGACTTACGACCAGGTGACAATCTACTTCAGTGACATCATCGGCTTCACGCAACTGTCTGCGGAGTCCACGCCCCTCGAGGTCGTTGACCTGCTCAACGATCTCTACACCAGTTTCGATTCTATTATTGAAAATTTTGACGTTTATAAGGTAAGTTGGAAAATGATAATAAATGGTTAATTATTATTATTTTATTGGCACCTTTCCACTCTTTTAGGTATTTAAAGTACGCCATTCAGTTGTTTTTCAGTATTTAACAGAAGAAAAAATACTTAATCCACTTTCTTAGATTTAACTTGACATTCATTCAAACTGAACTTCATTCCGTTTGCCTTTAAACTGATTTTTCAATCCTCATACGGCTGATTCGTATTGGCTTCAATATAAATCCAAGTTTATTCCTACAATAAATCCTCCGATGTATTGGCGATGCAAAATAAAGTATCGGCCATTATTCAACGGGACGTAGCACCTTGGATTCCTTTCCGTCTATACGAAGTGATACATCGCTCTCCGTATGAACGAACAGCATTTTCTAGGTCACTTCACTATGTGTAAAGTTTTTATATCTTCCTTTTTACCGTCTGTATTTTTTTTATTATGTAGGGGTAGAGTTTTATATTTGCTGAATAAAATTTTAATATTCATCAATACCTAATTAATGATGATTGATATTATAATTCAGCTGAATTTAGCAAAAGTAAAATTCTTTAGACCAAATAAATACGAATGAATGCTCATATTTTTTAAGAACAGCTTCATTTTATTTAGTTTACAATGAAAAATGTCATTCGATTACGGATTCAAACATTTACACACAAAAAGAATTAGAATGTATTATTACATTTTTTTTTAATTTCATTGGAAAAAAGTTAAAAATGTCTAATACCATTACCATTATTGCTAACCTTAATATTTCTACCAGTTCTGAAAGCAGGAAATGTAAAATATTTCCTGAATAGTTATTTCGCCCACGTGACATTGGGAGCCCATCTTGGTGGGAGTAACTGCATTTTATGAAATAGAAAATGGCGAACAGGTTTACTAGCCATCCGTCTTTCGCTAGCGATATTAAACTCGACGTATGCTTGCTGAGAAAATAAGATGTAATACAGTTTTATACAGCGAGAGTCAACAGACTCCGGACATATTTTTCAAAATCGCTGATTTCAAAAACGAAAAAGAACGTACGGGTGGAGTAAACTTTATTTTTAAACAGAGAAATCTTACTCTCTTGGAAAAATTCCATGCACAAACGAGATATCTAAATGTTAATGAGGATTTTAATGAGAATTCGTACAAATGCTGGTAAAGTATTTTAGGGCACAACACACAATTGTGTAAAAAGAATACACACTAACCCGTGCAGTGCACCATTTTGCTGTCTCAACTTGTTTTTTTCGAAAAAAACTGTTCCCGCACTTTTTAATCCTTGCATCGCGGGGGGGGGGGGGGATTCACAGAAATTTAATTCACATGCACAAAGACACCTAGACTCAGAACAAGCATATGTTACACACAAATTCTTGTCCTACGCAGGGATCGATCCCGTGGCACGTCGCGCACATTGGTAATTGGCTACAAGTCTTGCAACATATCAAACGTTGGTGGGCCGCCACTTACGTTTTACCCTCTTTTCAATATCGAAATACTCAACATTAAAGCATTTACCTTTAAAAGAGACTACATAATTAAGTAGTTGACCTATTTAATTCCCTCATTGGACAACCATTGCATATTAATTAGCCTCAGGCTCTGCTTTTGTAACCAATTATAATTATTTATACTGATGACGTATTCAGGCTATACCCCTTAACCTTTTAGTTGTATTGGAACGACCTTATTTTTCGTTAAAGCTATCTGTTCATAATATTGTAAGAATATTTTTATTAATATCAAACATTAAGCTTAATTAAGGTTAAAATTAATGAACTGGATGCATAAAGCAGCAGACCTGCAGCAGATGATGATGATGGACGTTAAAATTAAATTTAAAGGCTGAAGTCACTGATGAAAGAAGCCTGTTTTACTTTAGCTTTGTTGCTATAGTTTAGCACTGGGCATGGTTTTTGGGCTGAATATACTTATATGGATATTAAACAGTTCTGTCTTGTGGTATTTCAAACCAATCACAAAAAGACTTCGTTTAAAAAAAGTATTGCGAGAGGTTATAGTCGTAAAATAAATAAGGTTGTATATTTTGTTTGTTCATTGACCAAACCGTTATGCAGAAAATTTAAAATCAATGTATCGGTGGTAAAATTAAATCTAATTACTTTGTGATTAAACGAAATGAAAATACAATTTAATTTTATGCAGCACAGTGGCACTGTTTGTTTTACACTCCGTTTTGAAGTAAATAAAATCTGTTTTTTGCAGATCTAACACACCAAGAATAGCTAATGATATTGAGTTTGTCACGATGTTAAGTTTTTTGGAATTATCTGGATGAGTTTTACACAAAGTAGGAAAAATTAAAAACAAATATGAGTAGTAGCGTATGATTCCGAGCTAATATAATGAAGGTTTTTAATCCGCCTAAACCAAAAATAACAGACCAATCGTCTTTTATTATTCATCATCGTTCCCCATTTTTTTTCCGTTGTGAAACGCTAATGACTTCAACCCACGCCGATATGTCGGACTCTCACCGACTAAAAACACCCCGGGCCCCTCCTACGGCTCCTACTACCTAAGCCAGCGTCACGGGATCGCTTGCGCAAGCACTGCGTGATCCTGAGCCCTTATCCCAATTATGTTTTGGGATCGGCGCAGCATGTCTTCTTCTTCAACCGACCAATCGTTTTTTATTATTAATAATTATGCACTTCAAACTTAAATTTCACTTTCCTAGGTGGAGACCATAGGCGACGCTTACATGGTGGTGTCTGGTCTGCCGATGAGGAACGGCAACAGGCACGCCGCGGAGATCGCACGCATGTCACTCGCACTGCTCAACGCGGTGCGAGTGAAGACGGTGCCGCACCGGCCGGGGGAGCGACTACTGCTCAGGATTGGAATGCACTCAGGTGAGGAAAGAAGAAGAAGATTAAGTGACCACGGTTGGTGCGACTCGACCGAAATGTCACAGAAAATAATTATCGAATTATATCGCGAATAAGACTTGTTTGTCGTCTAAAAAATAAGATTAAGGTCTAAGAAGGTCTAAACTTAGAGAAATATTAACAAAATTTATTTTTGATTATTTGTCTCTCATTTTATTTGTCTAAATTGATGAACTGAATGAAACTAATTTGATCAAACAACGCTGGTAATTTTTCCTATATGCCAAATTTTGAGGCTTTTAATTCAAATTGAGGTTAGAATCTATAGTACTAATAGGGATCATCCACTCCCGCTTAATAGCTCCGGAATAAGGATCTAAAATTTACAGACACAAGTTATGGATGAGTGGTAAGTTTCTCAGATTTTCCGAAAATCAATTTCTGCATAAAATGTGAAAATGCGATTTTTTTTATTCTACCATAGCGTAACTCTTCTTGCAATCGTTCCGGTTTCTTTTCAGGTTATACATATATGTATTAATAGAAAAACCGCTTACAACCCTAACACTTAAATATTTAATGGGTTTTCTACTGGTACCGGAAATATTTCATACTAACTAGGTCAGGTGGGTGAGTAAAGGTGTTTTATGGGGTCATAACGGGAATCCCACATAGTCTATGGGTGTCATCGATATTTCATAAACTTAATAGATATATTAAATACCTTTATTACTAAGTCTGAATGAGAATAACAGAAGAATCTTACCACTTAATACCTATTTTAAGTGTAGATTCTTTGCAGAGTTGTAAACTGATTGCTGGAGAGGAGTTGTTGCGCGGTGTTCTCCCCATAACTAGAACTCTACAGAGTGCTGAACAGGGGAGGGGCGATACGAGATTTGTTTGTGTTGTTGATTGATAATTGAAGTATTAAGCTAAGTACTGAATTTTCGTAAATCACGGACAATCATTCATAACCGGACTTAAGTAAGTCTTAAGTTACTTTAAGTCACTCCCGGAGGGTTTGATCCAATATATTTTTTTATTTCAATGCATATTTCATAAGTTTTTCAAGCATAAGCACCAGCATTAAATGATGCAATCCGGTCTCTAATCATAACAAATCGTGATACAACAAAATTAAAAGCCTTAAGCAAAAATTATCAAAAAATATCTTAAATAGTAAGTGTAAACTCGTGGTTTTTAAATCTTCCACATTTAGGTAATACAAATTCAATATATCATTTAGCAATTGCACCAATTGACCTGTCGGGCAACCTCTTAAAATACCAAGATACCAGGGGATTCGATGGGCAACAAATGAAGATAGATAGATCTGGAAGCGGAGCCTCCGCCTACACGAACACACGCCCACAGGCCGGCTATAATAAATTAAGTTGGCACTCAGCCAACATATGATATGTGGAAATCGATTATCATTTCCCACTAGCTTGTTAATTAACCCATAATTTTCCTGATATATGATAACTGTTTTCCTCTTTGAATATGCTACTGAAAATGTATGAGTACGACTCCTACACAGTATTTTGCATGTCTGAGATTTTAGTACTTAGATTTTGCCTACGGGTTTGGCTGCATTGAAATAGATTATCTCAGCAAACCTGTCATTTTTTGGAGTACAAGTTACTGTGCCCTAATTTTATTACAATGGCACGAGCGATTTACCGAAAGCTTAAGATAGCAGGCATAGACACACAGCCAGATAGAGCGACAAACAGACATATTTGCAGATACTTAGGTATAGGTGAATTTATAAACAAAGTCTCCTTCGAGTATTTTCGTTAACATACATTTTAGGGCCAAAACGTTTCATAAAATTAAAAGCCAATAGTTTTCGAATATTCTTACTTATTTTCGTAAATTCAAATTACGGGATATGTTATTTCTGTCTCGATATAAATAGTTATGCAATAACAGTATGTGCTGCGTTGTTTATGATATGATTATTGTGACCACCAGTGCAGCGTTGTCGTTCGCCTACACAACTACTAAAAACATTGCAGTTACGTACAAATGCTGACCTTTATAGAAACAGTGTAGGCGTAAAACGACTGTTTTACGAAACTTTAAAGAAAATTTGTTCAAAAAGGCGTTTTTAAACGAATTTCTAGAGATGGAAATGAAATATGAAATATCTTGTCATATTTACGCGAATGTCGAATAAAACTACTTCTCTCGGGACCTACTCGAGACTGATCGCAATAAAGTGATCGAAACATCGCCGCTGGGAGTTATTAGAAAATGTGAAAATACCGCTGTAATATTTATGAAAAGTGGTCCATTTAGTGGTTTAATAAATGTAATAAATAAATAAATGTTTAGTGGTTTAAGTGATTGCCTTTTTATGTACGATTTATTGGTTTAGATATACAATAACGTCCTATTCTTTTGTATTTTTTAAAAAATTGTATGCCGTTTTATACACATTTTCAAACTTTTATTTTTATGTTTGTATCGCAAAACTACTACAACTATAAATTTTCCTATAAATTCAAGACGATGATCGTATCGTCTCGTATAAAAATACTGGTAAAAATATGTAGTGTATATTAGCCCAAAATTCAATAACTCAACAATTAACATTTAGGAAAGCAGTGTATCAGATAAGAAGAATATATAAAATATCAATTTTACACCATATAATAAAACTTCTAGTGCCTTAAAAAATAAAATCATAGAACAAAAATAAAAAGTCTAAATTATTTAGGCAGTCTCCTCCCTTACCAGAACCATTGTGTGATCTATTGTAGCAGTATAACAATAGGACTCATAAATTAAGTCGCAGGTGCAAACTATTCTTTACAACTCCTGAAAAAGTTGGAAATGAAAAGGAAAAAATGATTAAGCTTTATAAATTACCGACATTGTCTTGTCACTTAGTGTTAGCATTAATCATCTGTGGTTGAGGTAAAGCCTTAAGACTGAAGTATAGACGTCCATTTTAGGCCTCTTTAACTGGTTAGCGTGCCTGGAATTTTATTTCAGGAACGATACTTTTATAGAGGAGAAATAATGTTACTTAATTTTTAAAATTTATCGTTTTGGATTAATTTTCAAGAAAGGTCTAAACAAGACATAAAATTAAAAGATGCTTCTGGATTCTATTAATTTTTTTATCACAATTGGCTCGATCCATTTCAACAAAGGAGTTTTTAGAAGAACAACAAGACTAATATTATACCAGGTTAGAATATGAGTCAAATTTATCGTTTGGACCATCTTGGTAATTGGTTATAAGCCTCCTGGTTCACATGTAGACTACGTCGTAAGAAACAAAGCCTTTTAAAATTTTGTTGAAATGAGGAAAGAGCTATAATGCTAAGTATAACATAAATATTAAAATGTTGTTTTTCTCTAGGCCCATGTGTGGCGGGAGTCGTGGGCCTGAAAATGCCGCGATACTGCCTCTTCGGCGACACAGTGAACACAGCCTCCAGGATGGAGTCCCACGGAGAGGCCCTCAAGATCCACGTCAGCCCGAAGACCAAGGAGGTCTTGGACCTGTACGACTGCTTCGATCTGGAGTGCCGAGGAGAAATCACTATGAAGGTAAGATGACGTAATCTGAGGAGAAGTTTTGTAATAATTTTTTAAGTAAGATTTATTAGTTGCTGATTTTGAAGACACAAATTTATACACTTAGAACTCTGGATGTTTCTGTTATTTTTCACATATTTATATAGAAGACTTGAATAAAATGTGGCGAAAAATGTAAAACACTTACCATACAATTTTTTGAGAGAAATATTCTTGAAAGTTTGCTCTAAACTCAAACGACAATTTATAAGCTGAGAGCTTTATCTCGTTCAAATGCAAGTAAATTTATCGTAGCAGCTGGTATATAGGGGAATTTATAACAAGATAAATGGCAGCATTCTAATATAATAACACAAATATTGTAAACATAAATCTTTACTAGGGAAACAACAATTTATAGTCATCCAGGTAAAGCGTATAGTTTAGGAAGACTTTAAAATGAACCGCAGAATATTTTAAGAAAAAAAAAACATTTTGTTCGCAGGGAAAAGGTAAGATGACAACATACTGGTTGCTAGGAGAGAAGAAGAACGAGAATCAAGAATATTACTACAATCATACAAATAATGTCCAAGCGACTTTAGTGAACAACCCGAGCATCACCTTCCAAGGGCCCGACAGTCCTGCATCCCACTCACTCACACAGAGCCACAGCCCCGAACAAAACGTACCTGACACCAAAGAAAACAACAGACCACTGGAAATTCAGAGCGAGAGAGACCGCATCAAACATGAAATAGCAACATTCGTTGCCAAAGACTTGATCAACAATATAGACAACGCGGTCAGAGAATTCAGGAAATCCCAAAGTGCTCACTTCATGACCACAGCAAATAACAAAACTCTCTGCAATGGTAACGAAAAAGGCCTAATCACACCGACGTATGATAAAGAACTGGTGATCAGCAAGGGCAAGGTACGTGACGTAGTGAACAGGTTCAACAGCTGTGTCATCACTAACGAGAATCTAAACAAGTGCACGAAAATGAAAATGAAAAATGAAGACTGAATGGTGAAAAAAAGCTTGTTTTTCCCGGCCCGGTCTAAGCAGAATAAAAAAAAGTACTTTAGAAGTGTTTATAGAAATTTAAACAAAGTTATTAGACTATTTTGTGCCAAGCACATAGATATTTTTTTTATAGTCTAGTCATTACAGTTTTAAGAGATTATTAGTACATCCTTAAGAAATTATATGTTAGCTAGTGGGTGACCAAATACCCTCCGAATTTTAGATAAGTACTATTAGCTGATTTTAATGTACTAGAAATTTTACATACGTGTAATAATTTTAAGCTGAAATTCGCCGGAGCGATTTCAAGAAAGATGTAGTGAGAAATTTATGTGTGAATACTATGAAACTATTGTATTATACACTTGGACCCTGTAGTGTTTTTACTGACCTTTTATACTTCCGTATCTTTCTAGTCCATTGTATACTCGTCGATGTAAGAGACATTTGTAAAATTCATCACTTTCTTATTACGTCGTTTAAGGCCCAAGACTTATAAAAGAGACAGTGGTTCCGTAGTCTCGGATGTCCATCAACTTAGTCTCCAACGAAGCGTGCCTGTATACGAACCTCTATGAATTTTTATGGCGGTATTGGACGGGGCGCGGATGTGGAATAGACAGGGTTCGGTTGGACGCTATGTTCTCTGTATTATTGCAAATGTAACCAGTCTAGTTCCAATTTAAGTCTCTTCTATGTGTCTTGCGCCTAACGGCATTTTGTCAACCATTTAGTGGACCTGAGGCTGTAAGTCACAATGTTTTACGCTTAATATTAATTGCTACGTAACGTAACTCTCTAATTTTACGGATATTTGTAGATTAAGTGATGGTTAAGTGTTTGTTAGATATTCTTCTAATTTAAGGCAAACTGTTGAGTTTATTATGCTTGAAGCATTTCTAGATATTTTATGTCATAAAATGTCTTAATTATACTTGATACAGAGTACTTATTAAAATTAAAATAAAAAGTATTTGTGTTGTGAGCACAAAACAGTTAATTAACAGTATTTCCAATATATTACTTCCAATTGACAGATTTTGACTAATTAATTATCTCATTAATTCACTAATTAGTTCAACAATATGCGTCCCGCGTACTATGATACCCCGTATGGTACTTTTTCGACATTATTTCCCCGAATTATGGAAACAAAAACGTGATTAATTATCTCGGTACGTGGGCTGCAAAATAAATAGTAAATGTACGTGGTACAAGGTTTGCGTAACTACCTAGCGGTTTCATATTACAATAGGAAAAGAAAATGAATTAGACTTGCCTATAAAGATTGAATGACACTTCAGTAATACAATGTTCTACAAAGTAATATTTAATTTCATGTCTATTCTCTTCGTGCTTCGGAAGACAAGTAATACTGTTAGAACTGCTCAGTGCACATGTTCGCTCCTGTCGTGTCGACTTACTGTCCCATCGGACTATGAGAGAAAAATAGTAGGTAGTGGAACTTTCCTACATAAACTGAAGCACTGCATTACATTGGCAATTGTTTATTAAGAGAAACGTGACCGAAATTCTATTAGGATTGTTGTGGGACTAACAATTTTATTCGTCGAAGAATTAAGTATGAGATGTGTTTTCTTTAAGCATGTTTAAACATTCCTTTCTTCAATTGTTTTTTCGTGTGTGTATTTATTGGATAATCCTATCTACACACACACTAATGGAAATCCAAACAAGACATTACCCGAAATACTAAATCTGCTTTTAAATAAGAATCGGAATATAAACGGACGTATAAGACTTCCTTGTATTTAAATTGCGTTAGAGTTTAAATAATAAAATTAAAATCGAATTCTGTTAATTAGCTGTGTTGTGTGTAAATTATTGTTTATTGTAAGAATAAAATATGTTACTGTAATGTCTGTGCTAAGAAATTTCAGAACATTTGTCTAGTCAGTGTCATCGTGATATAAATATTTCCTAAAACGTTTAGAACTTATTACCTTACTAGTGCTGTGAATATGAACTTTAAATGATTTTATTTCTTGTTCCTTTATCTGTAAGCCCTATTTGTTGCGTCATTGTTTAAATCATATAAATAAACATATTATTATTAGAGGGTGTTTCTTTTTTCAATTTAAGGTTTTGATTAACAATGAGAGCACTTGAACAGGTTATGCAATAACAATAAACGATGAAGCTGTGTTTCCATGCGGTTTATGTTTTAAATATAGAGTCTACTTATTTATCTAGCCTCATGCAGCGCTGCCCTGGTGAAAACGGATTTGAATCTACATAATATCATATTGCACATGCAAAATATCATATTTCCTTTTTTTACAAAAGCACAAACCAAACTTCAAATTTCACAGAAATTCTATCATCAGATCCCGACTACGGAGTCTATCAACATTACTTCACATTTGAAACCATTTCAGAAGTATATGTACCCTTTCCAACAAAAAAAGGATTTGTCAAATCGGTTGGTAAGCGACGAAGTTAATCGCAAACGAACAAAAAAAATACAACGTCCGAATTGAGAACTTCCTCCAATTTTAGAAGTTGGTTAAAAACAAAGGCTGGCTAAGGTATTGTGAGGAACGAGTGCAGAGGAGGTATGCAAAGGTGGTGAGCATATCTGCTGGAGCCACTCACAATGTTAAACAGTTTCTGAGTGCATTCTCGTACAGCATATTTACATTGTATATCTGTGATAGAAAATCTGCCCGAGCCTCTTTGTAAAAATATAAAATAATATTCGTTGTTTACTCGTTTAAGTTTCACTTTAGTTCTATTTTCGCTGTGCTAGCCAGTAAATAAAAGAGACAAATTGATTGGAATAGCCAATAGGGAATAAATGTGACACTATCTATGTTTGCCGACGTCAGCAGATTGATGAGGCCATCCATAAACTTTATCCATTCCAAATAAATGAAACGAAAAAATAGATTTTTGAACAACGTATGATGAAAATAAATTGATCGTGTTTTTTTGCAGATATAACTTATTGATAACAGCGAAGTTTTTGCTTCGTAAGATATTTAAGCTATAAGATTTTAATAATGGTCACAAGGAATAAAACTGGTAATTCTGAGACCTTTCATGCTACTAAAATAGTTATAAGACAATTTTTATGAGAATGGAAAGACGTTTATTATAACGTAATAACTATTGAAAGAACTTGTACAAAATTCTGACACACTAAAGTATCTTAACACGGTAAAATGAGTCTTAAGTGATAGCAGCAAGGTTCGTATTTCATTGCCACTAATAAACTACGTAACATAAGGCTTTATTATTTACTCTACACAATAAATATGGATTAAATGGTCATTTCATTTTAGTGAAAACTTTATTGCGGTGCATCTAACAGCTGATACTTACTTAAAGAGATTAAGTCGTGTGTCTGAGATCCAATCGGAGTAAAATCCGGAACATTTTATTGTTTGAAGCGAGTTTTTATTAGAGGTTTTATTATATAGCTACTAAGATTTATGGAAACTATAGTACGATGAAGAAGAAAACAAGTAGTAAACTAAACTGAGATAGTTTAGGTACTTACGGCTGTTATAATCTACGCAACTGTAAATAGAATGACTGATAAAAATATGTGAATATTCACTTTGACGTCTTTTACCAATTCTTGACCATTTAACTACATATCATTGTCATCATCAACTCTGAATCATCCACTGCTGGGCATTATAGGCCTCCAATTGTTCTTGCCATTCTTGTGTCTCTTACCTTTCGTATCCATCCAATTACGCCAAAGTTTGTAAGTATAGAGGGATGGATGGATGTTTGTTACTTTTTTCCGCTTTAACTGCTAAACCAGTTTGAACGGAGTTTGGTATGATGTTAGCTTAGCTAACACTCTGAATTAACACATAGGCTACTTTTTAACCGATGGCGCCAAAGGGGAGTCGTGGACGGAGTAATGTTTTAGCAGCTATAACCGTCGTTTGCACGCGGACTAAGGTGCGGTCCTTTTTAACCGACTGCATTAGAAAGAGGTGATGCAGTTATATCTATACCGCGGAAAAAACTCGTACCAAATATAAACCAATTTAAAACTACATTAAAAGCTCTTGTTAACTAAATAAACAATTCAGAGCAAATCTACACATATTATATTATAGATACCGGATTAAAACGTGGTCATTAATCATCGCGAATGCTGGTTCGATCATGAAACGAGTTCGCACAGCCTCAGGTGTGTGCGATTAATCAATGCACTGAATTCGACTGCAGCCAAATTAAACAAACTTTGATTGAAAACGTTTTTGTTGCGTACAATCCGATCGTATACGAAATCAGTTCGGGAGTAAGCTTTTGTATAATTTAAATGGAAATGCTATTAAAATTTATATACAATTTAAATGGAGAAGAATTGTGCTTGTACTTAACACTTCAAAATTAGTTTATAGTAGAGGAGTTTCAAAATATGGACTGATGTCAGATTCCTTCTAGACTGAGCAAAACTCTTTTCAGTACTTTTTAATGGACCATGGTTTATTTGTAGGCAAAGAGATGAAACCCAACAAACCTGAGATATCTGCGAATATTATTGTATAACGGTAAGTTAATATACTTTCTGGTCTTACCTTTCATTATTATTTACCTTCCATATTACTTTCACATTTTTACAAAGAGACGAAAGATTAAAAACAAAAGATAAAATGCACCTACAAAACTCATATCAAGCTTAAAAAATAAACAGGAAACATAGCATTTCTAGGCGGAACTAACAAGCGTTGGTACAAACGATCCCAGCCCTGATTTATAGCATCGCCAAGATATTGGACTGTGAAAAATGATACCTACGTGTGTGCACAAACTACGAACACACTGGCGGTTGTCTTTTGGTGATCGATGCAGGGCGCGGCTTCTGCGTCGTATTGTTACATGTAGGAAAGTACTTGAAGAGGTAGACAATGTAGTAACATTGTTAACCTCTCAACCTCACAACGAAAAAAAACTTTTTTATCGTCGTTACTTATTTCTCAACCGATTTCAAAAAGGAGGTGCTCAGCTTGTCGTCATATCTATATTTTTTTTATCAAAACCTATACACATAACCCAGATTTAAAACGTTGCTGCTCAAAAGATAGAATCGTAAGATAATTTTTTCAATATTTATATTTTAAATTTATATTTTAGGTATTCAGTTAATGACTAGTTAAATCACAAAAAATGTTTTTTTAGAAATGCAAACTCGTAATAGTG
Source organism: Chrysodeixis includens (assembly GCA_941860345.1). NCBI lineage: Eukaryota > Metazoa > Arthropoda > Insecta > Lepidoptera > Noctuidae > Chrysodeixis > Chrysodeixis includens. Next base: position 5,260,954 of record OW796113.1, on the reverse strand, counting down.
ATAAAAAGTTGTTGTTGAATCAAAATGTAAATTGATTGTTTGAAACTAAGTCACGTTACTCGTTAGTTCATTCATTGGTAACTCCGAACGAGTTCCTGACAGTAGAATGTGTATCTAAAACAATTTAAACAAACAATGTATGCTTTATGCAGCTTTTACTTCAATTCTCATTGTATGCCGTTTTCAAAAGCTTTCACATACTCGCGTATTAATTAAATTCGTATACAATTACAGAGTGAATGTTTGTTTCAGTTTGTGTAGTTTAGGAAACGATTTATTTACAGAATGTTAGATACTAAGTTTATTGTTTCGTGGATTAATTCATTTTTTTTTAGATTCACCCGCGTTCTTATCGCTGGTTTAGAACGTGAATATGATATTGAATACAGATAATTTTCAATATTTTTTTTAATCCAGTAGCATGATTAACACGTTAAATTATAACATAAAAAACTGTTTGCGTGATTAATATGGGTATTTTGGATATTATACGAAAGGACACATTTATCACCTTTTTTTTGTAACCCAGTGGAAATCCTCATGGACTGCCCTCATCAAGGCGTTGACGAGGAGGTGTGCTGGACTTTAACCGGCTAAAACCACTGAAGCGTCCTCATCTGCCTATGGCCAGTGGTACGGGGTTAGCTTTCGCCTTTACCGCGCCCCCGACAGACACATTAATCACCTGGTACAATTCTATAAATTATTTATTAGAACTATATAGTGAGATGACCTAGTGTTAGAATATTCATATTCCCTAGCGTGGAATTTTGTCCAGTTACCAGTGCTGACTAATCTCTAAAAAACTGTGACATAAATAACTGTGTTGACATTTTCGCGCGTCGCGGCGCTGTCAGCGGTTTTCACTTTAGGGATTACTATTCCGTGTCAATGTGTGCGTACTAACGGTCCTAACTTTTTTATTGATTGACATTCGAAATTTGTTTTATATTTAAAAAGAAGTGTGCCAGTATTTTATTGAATGTTGGTAACATTTTCTTATTGCTGTCTATATTGGTTATTTTATTTAAAAAGTATTTTCAGCCAGTAATATTAATTTTAGCAATATGGTACGCAACGGTTGGTAATAAGTAGGTTTGTTCCTTAAGTTTTAAGAACTCGCTTTTACTTTTTATTATTTTTGCGAAAAAACTCATTTATATCATTAAATAAAAGCATTGTTATTATAGTAAAACAAGTTTTACCTCTTAAAACGAGCACGCGCCGACAATTAAAGTAATTTTAAGCCGACAACGGGATCGAAATTAAATTTTATCGCAGTTCCTTTGAGTGCCCTTAACGACACTTAAGCTTTTAGGTAATTGAACTTGTCATCACACTTTCAGTAATAATAACAACCAACAAACAAATCTGAATTGTAAAATTTTGGGATTCAATTATTATTATTGTTTAGTTTGAATCGTGAATATATCAGTGTAAGGTGAAGATCTTCGTTCTGTTATTTTTATTTTTTGGCTAAGATCACTTTAGGCAAACGTTTACTCCCTTATTCTGTCGTAACAAGATTTTCTCTTAGAGTCAATTATAGACGGCCACAATTCTTAAGCTCCATAAAAATGACCTTGCCACAGATTTGTCAGTACGAGTCTAACACTACCCGCTTTTGCTCTTGAGGATGTGACTATCCATAAGGATTTTCCAGCATTACCGAAAAAAGAGTTTAATAGCAGCATCACAGCCGTGCATAGAGCCATTCAATATTCATATCATTTATTTGCGCTCCACAAGTTTTTTTACAGTTTAAATGTTAATGTTTTAAAGAAGAAGAAAAGAAGGAAGCGAGACAGCGCAATACAAGGTCCATAGCGGCGTCTCACTCCGACAATAGCAACATTCTTTCTTTAAAAGATCGTGATGCTCCACTATTATTACTAAAAGTCTGAGAGAGAAGGCAGGGGGAGTGAGCAGTCGTTATAATAGATTTGTAGTTGTATAAAGCCGTTTGCTTAGCAATATCCATTACAGATATTCTGTACAACAATTAATATTTATTGTTACTTAGATACGGAATGTTACCTCGGTCTAGAACTTGGACAGTCTCGTCTAGTATTCTACGACAGTTAAACGACTGTCGAACTTTGTCTGTTTAGTGTTATGACCTTACTATGTAGCTATAAATGGTAATGACGTACGATAAATACGATATATTATAATAGTAAGAAACTTGATAAATCAAAAGCAGTGACAAAAATGATCGGTTTACTGCTTGTACGTTATTATTTATGACCTTAACGCAAACGTTATCGAAAAATATTTGCATTAGTACCTTATGAATTAAATGAAGAGAGGAAAACTCAAAAACCCTATAACCATTGGAAAGATTTGCTACGTTGATAGTCTTTTTTGACAGTTTTTATAATACAACAAAGGCCTCTGATAACAAAGCAAGAAAATGTTAACTAATCAAAGTTACTATTAAGTGCAAGTCTGCAAGCACATTGAATAAAGTATCTACTACTATCTACTGCAAGGCATCATTGTTCAATATATAAAATTCATAATCTTATTTATAAAGTTGACGAACTGACTAAATGTAAAAGAATTAAATGTAAATCAGATTTTCTGGAAATTAATGTTTAAATATTATAATTTTCGAGCTTTAGCCCCGATACGCCGAATCTCACAAAATATTCACTCACCTTGTTTTAATTCGTGGAGGTCGAATAAAAAATAAGACGACGATTTAATTTTGTTTACCTAGTTAACTCTAGACCTTCTATTTACATTTCATTTTAATCACTATATCGTAAGATCATATCGACAGTAATTTAATCGAAAACCAAAAAATCTTTTTGTAAGATTACAAGGCGAGCAAAATAACATTATTGCAAATAAATACTCTTTGCAACTGGAAAAAGAATGATAAGGGAAAGCGGAATGGGTGGCCTGGATTTCATGACATGTAACTTAATTAAAAATAAAATATTCGAAACAGGATGTTCGAAATTCGAATATCACAAGCGAAAATTAATTTAATAAATGAATTTCAATTATTTTACAATTAATCGCGAACTCTTCGTAAATTAAATTTATGGCTATTATAAAATTGTATTTAAACATTATTGCGAGAGATACTTACTGAGATATTTTTTTATCGTAAATCAGATAATGGAAATCTATATAAATACTGTAATCACTTACCGACTAGGTGAGGATCAGGCTCATTGAAAATTGAGACTTAGGAGTTAGAAAACGACCAACACACTTTTATACCAGTTTGAAATTTTCCCTAACTTTTAGCGCCCGCGCCGGTACCATAATTTGGTGTGCTAGAGGAATAGATTACAATCTACCCACATACTACAAATTTAATCCTGTATGAGATGCGTTCCAATTTAATTATTTGTATATTTCTTTTTCAAAGAAGTTTATTTTTTTTTTCAAATGGTATTAGGTATTTTCATACATCTGCACCATGAAACATTTTCTAAACAATAATTTCTTACTCTAAAGTCGTTCTTACACACTTATACCTTTCAATAATAAAAGATTAAAGAACCTAGTTGTTATAGGTTATGGACTCTTGTACAGTGAATGATGACTCTAGTTCTTAACTTTAAAGTTCCAAGTTGTTTCTCACAGTTCAGAAAATAGAACTAAAAAAAGACTTGTTTACTTTCAAATAAAGTTAAATATAATGGTTTGTGTAATTAATATTTATTGTTTTGTTTATACAAAGAAATTGGCTGTGGAAAATATATTTATTGTTTTAGATATAATAATAATTGATGTTGTAAGTTATTTTGAGATTGAAATACTATTTGAAAATTCATAAACAAAATTAGATGTTTTTTTGCCGTGTTGTTTAATTTTAATCGAATTACAAACTCAAGATAAATTTTGAATTAAATGTCGTGCCGAAAAAATTTTAAGACAGTTTTAATAAATATTCATTTAATCGTATTATTTGCAGAAGCCTAATTATAATGACCTTTAATAACTCAACTATTGCTAGCTTTTAAGTAAACTGGCGGACCTTTTTGTGGTCTTATCATACAACAATATAACATTAAAGAACTATTAGCCGCGTACTGACTGAGCGAGCAGCCTCGCGAGGCTGCCTCGCGAGGCAAATCCTCGGTCGGTCAAGACGTGCCTCGCCCGAGGCAAACGCACGCGCTGCCACGCCCGAGCGTGCCGCGGCCCGAGCCGAACGTTGTCGGTTTTTGTCGATGCTCAAAGGCGCCTCAGTACGTTTGCCGCGCTCACTCAAGACGGTAGTGTTTTGCCTCGCTTATTCGTTGCGTGTCCTTCTTGCTTATTTTGGCGTTTATGAGAGAATACACATTGTCAAATTCGATTTTACTCATTCGAGTGAACTTTTTTTCTTCGTCATCGAAGCACAACTCTTCAAAAAATCTGTTCCCAACCTGTAATCTATTTATGTATAAGAGTTTAATCCAAAAACGTTTAGTTTTCTGTTTTCTTTTTTTTGCAAGCCTTATTTAGAATTATTAAAAAGGCAGTGGTAGCGACAGCTTTCCGAATGTCGCACGCGCGGTCTCTATTCGACTTCAAGTTAAACTGAGCGTCGATGCTCACGATGGCTCGGACTTGCCGCGCGAGGCAGCCTCGGATTAGAAAACTTACAGACCGAGGCTGCCTCGCGCGGCAAACGTTGCGAAGCAAACGTCCGAGGCTGCCTCGCGAGGCTGCTCGCTCAGTCAGTACGCGGCTATTCAACAACGTTTACATTAGTCAGCTTGTCTACTAGACATACTAGTATTTTAAACAAAGTTTTGAGCTGCAGGCTGGCCTGCACTCATTATTACCTTTTATGGAGGGATACCAGCAGGTGTGGAAGAGAGACAGCACACTACTATGCACGTAGTTACATATACTATGCTCCTCCCCACAGTGACAACAGTCCAACTTCACCAGCACATAGTACAAGAAGCCTACCGTTACCTTTTTAAATAAAACTCCAGCATGTGTGGAAGCGAGATGGCAAACCACACGGTGTCGAGTGGCATCTCTCTCTTTCGCAACTGTAAGATGTCATAGTACAGGCACTGTTTTCGACCGCGATTATGTAGGTATGGTGACTAAGTGCAAGCTAACTTTGTCGGCATCCGTAGGTGTCCGAAACTGTTCCGCTTAGTTCGTAACTATATGAAACGTTTGCCCTCAGGCTTTAAGGCAATTTCCGTTGCACTACAATATAGTTTCGAGTGTTTAAGGTACGGTATAATTTACACTTATAGTAATAACGCTAAGGCATTTTTGGAATAATGCTAGTTAAAAAGAAGTCATGTGACTAAGAGAGTGATGATTAATTTTGAATGTTGACGGATAGAGGGGAAGAGGAAGCCCAAATAAAAGATGGATGGATTGTCAAAGGATTGATGTAATAAACGAAAATAAATAAATAAAAAAGGAGTAAACGAGACTGTGACGTTTGATAGGTGAGAATGGAAGAAAAGAACGTATTGCGCCGGTCCCAAGTAAAATGGGATAAGACAGGAAGATAATGAATGTTGCCAGTTAAAAAGAAGAAGAAATATTGTTACTAACATGCCTGGTATAAAACATGCACATCAGGATTCTATAATAACCAAGAAAATTTTTCCTCAAAAACATTTAACGGTATTACACTTTCAATTATTCAAATTTTCAGAACTTCTAAATTTGCTTTCAAAAGGCTAAATTGCCAGCCATTAATTCAACAGTCAATAATTATAGCTTACATTATTTACATGTCTAACCATTACAAATACACTTTATCAAAGAACCTCGTATATAAAATACGAGAGAGGCCTAATAAATCGATCCAACTTTGAGTCAACTCAAATCCATCAAAGATAAAACATACGAATCAAAGAAAATCCGTGTAAACAGGGTGTAACAGAAATGCGAAGTCACATTTCAAATACTGTTTCCGCCTGAAGAAATCATTGCATATAACAAAATTGGATACACACTTTTGATCAGTGAGCTTCAAAATATCTCATAAAGGACTTTTATTGCATTTGTAGAAGAAATACACCGTGTAACACTATTGTAATTATTGTAATAATGTTTCTTAAATAGTGGAAGTAGGGCCCCTCATTATTTTATTTTAAGTTGGGTAAATCCTCATCGATACCGACTTCCTCGGGGGAGTAGTGGGTAGTGTCAGACTCTTACTGGCTAAACCTTAACCACCGTGCAATGTCTCCCAATTCGGTCGGTGCGAGGCAATGCATAGCAATACATCACGCACCGCACATCACTGATAATATTTTGCATAGTATATGTGATTTCGTTTTGGGAAAGGTCTATACTTTACTAATATATACTTAACTTAAACTTTTATCTCGTCTTATCTTCTGAAATGTATGCTTCCGGCGACCATATAAGTTTTTATTATACCCTGTAGACACACATTTCCTCAGTCAAATGATCACACAAGGAACAAGGAAGACAGCCATCCCTTATCGCGATCGGAACAGAACATAGAACACAGCGGAATTTAATTCATCGTTCGATTCTGTTCAAGGCTAAATCAAATTGGATTCGTGACACAAAGCTCGACACTTCTATTCTGAAGTATACACTTGTATTTGATTGTCATGTGTTTCGAATATTGCATTTTGTAGAGTCCTATGCGTTTAAATATTTGTTTTGGTTTGATTTCTATGTACTCTTTTGTTTCACGTTCAGTTGTTATTGCGTTTTGAATAAAAACTGGTTTTAAACGGATTCGGTAGCATTTTTTGTTTTTGGTTTCGTGAGTTTTATTTATTTTTTGATGTTTGTTAAAGTATTGAGATACTGTAATATTTTATGGCATGCAGATTTTTCTTTGTACATCTTTATTTCGGAATATTAACAGATTTTTGTACTTTGTATACTTTCGAAATTCGAACAAAATTAATTAATTCCTGCGATCAGTTTTCAATCTGAATCTCTGGCATCAAATGTACTTAAAAATGGTTTAACGAGATCTCTACAATGTATAGTTACATAAATATAAAACAAAAAGTCTTTGTTAATTTATGTTCACAAAAAATGCTTTAGAAACTTCCAACAAAATGCAAACAATGCGCAACTTGATACCGCGTTTCAAAGGTCATTGCACTCGGCGCTTTTAAGCTAAAGGATAGAGTTGTAAGTCGGAATGTTTGTGAACTTTTCACTCCTTGCGAATCCTTTGTACATAGAAGTAATAAAAGTTATCTTAAAGATTGGCCATTGTATACGTGACTTTAGTATGTGGCTGGCCATATAGTACTCATACTATGTGGCTATATAGTACTGGTCATACAGTACTCATAATAAAGAATACTCAGACTCTCCTTCTTAGTAAGCAACAATAGATTAAGAAAATTAATAGGTTTTAGTTACTATAATGACTTAAGTACAAGCAGTAGAACATACGGATCTAGGAAATAGAAGCCTGCCTATTATAAAGGTAGGTACACGTTTTTGGGATTCGTATATCTCATTGATGCGTTTCAACATTTTTTGCTACACGTAAAACTGTGTTTTTACATCGAATTTCATTGCTACTCTTCTGTAGAAAAACAGTTTTTTACAGTAGCATGTTAGTAAAATTAAAACGTGTATTTCGTATGAAAGTGTACAAAAGATTCGAAGCATACATTGCAGGAGTCCTTTTAATTTTTAGGAAGAGGGAATCATTCACAAAATACAGACGCATTCGTTTGCACCTTTTGGCGCGTACAAGAACCACGTTAGGTTGGACACCATTCTATTATAGACGAGGTAGTTTATATGAAAATGGTAAACGACAAAATATAAGTGATAAATGAAAAGGGTATTTTCCACTGGATCTTAATCTAAATTCATAAAATTTCGGTATAGTTTATAAGGTCATAGATGAATCAATGTATCAACTCTCATTCGCATAAAAAAAATAAAACTACATAATTCAAAAGTAAATCCCACATGTAGGTATTTGTTATAGGTCTCCTTTCAAGGGCACAAAAAATAGATCCTTTCAAACAAAATAAAAGCAACTCGTTTCATTTTTACCCATTCTGTTTTCCTTTCAGATTTCGATCAGTGGAGGCAATTTCAAATCATTGTCCCAGTCCTGAACCATAAACTCCAAAAACAAGGTATATATACCATTGTGGAAGCAAGATAGACATACATTTCGCGTAGCGGCGTCTCGTTTTTTTAACTCAAGTCTTGGTTTAAGCGTTCATGGTAGGCGGGTTGAACTATCAATTGTATTGGTTATGGCATGAAGCATTGAGCGGAGTGCCCATTAGGGCCAGTTCAATACGACTAATAGGGATCACAACGATATTCAATGGATTGCAGTCAAATAATTTGCATTGAATTTGGGTCTTATTTGCTTGATGATTCTATTTAACCAAAATACTGCGCGATTATTGAATTTGATTGTTACTCGTAGGGTTGGTTCTGTTGCGAATACAATATAGAGGTTGTATAGCATGAATATAGTCCTACAAGGGTCTATTGACACGTAGATGAGGCCGTTGGTGTGCATATTAACGACAAGAAACAACGCAACTGTCTGTCAAGAGTGATGGCATTAGTTCCGATTTCGGCCACGTGCTAAAGGATCCTTGCAGCACTATGCTGTTGATTAGGTATTTGTAACTTAAATGGTTCAATTTGAGATATTTATAGTAATAGAGAAGTGTTATTTCAAAATCAACCAAAGAAATGTCACTTTTTCAGAAACTATTCTTCAAACAAATCATAACGGTTTAATTCTAATAATTTTCCGGTAGCATTTATTCTACGGCAGTAATGAAGAACCTTTACATATTATAAATGTGCCATGATATATTGCCACATGTCACTAGTTCACCATCCCAGTCCTAGGGACTCCAATTTTAGGTATATTACTTATATTTATTTTAAGTATGTTTATATTAAGGTTCAGAATAAACAACAAACAGTCACAGTTTCTACCGAAAATGTCGAGTGAATCCACACGGGTAGTTATTTCCAACTTCAAAGAGAATGATTTACCTTTTCGTTTTGCAGTGCAGTCACAGTACTTGAATTTATTTTGCTGTGTTTGCGTATGGACGTACAGTTAACAAGGTGTTTAAAAGTCTTTGAGTCCAATGTAAAATAAATGCATTTTGGTCTGCTACTCAGTGTTTTTCGACTACATCTCGAATATTTAAATAACATGGCAATTACCAAGCACCTGAATGGCTTTTAAACATTTTATCTGAATAATTTTAATTGTATTACCAGTATTCGTTATAAGTAAATCTACTAGATAAAAGCGCTCCGAAAATTCTCAGTTCTTGATCGTCGATCAAAGTTCATGATAGCGCACGCGCAGGCAATAGTTTGACAGAGAATCCATTTAGTACGCACAGACACAGTGTTACACACACTATTTAGTACAGTGATCATACATTTACAGTTCCATTAGGTAACTAATTAGCAAGAATTAAGAAATAAAATTAAATGTTACTGATGCTTACAATATTAATGTGATTGTTCACCAGTGTTAGGCAAGGAGAAATTACAAGAGAGTGCCTCTTTCCCAGTTAAATATTAGATACTTTTATGTTATACGTTGTACCGTTAGTTTCTCAAAGACTAGAATCACAAAGAATATTTTTCTAATAAGATAGTGTGGTTTATAAGCTTTAGTTCAAAGAACCTAATATCGTCTTCTCATAGAGTACCACTACTACTTTCTTAGACGTGCAATATGGCTTATGACAAGAATCAATAGGATTTAAGTCTTTTCTCCGTCGGTTTATCAGCCTAATGCTTTCACTTGGTGATTACGTTTGTTCAATTAAATTCTAAAATATAGTAAGATTATGCAATATTCAACATAGATGTTCTAATCTTCTATAATAGTAATAATTTTGTGTAAAAACTGTTTAACGGACTGCTTTTATTTTAAGAAAGTATTCTAGAAGGTTGGGGCTATTGTTGGGATTAGTTACGGTAGTTACTCTGAAAGCTTTCACAGATAAATCATTAAACTGATTCTGACACAATTTGGTATGTAATTAGCTTGAACTCCAAAATTGGCATTGGATACTGCCATTGACGCAGACAGAAAAGTATGCTATAACTAGTACTCCTTAAGTTTTATTAGGGCTATTTTAATCCCAGCTATTATACATAATTATAACTGTTTATGCTTCCGCGGTTTATCGTACAAACAGAAAAATAACAAAATGGCTATAGCGCGTGCTAACGCATAAAAAAGGTAAACTGTACACAGTTCGTTAGGCAGCGGATTATTTTAATCGGATCATTGCAGGGCAGATTTGTTTTCAGTGTAAACTCACCATTGTAAAACTAAAAGTATCTGTGCTATTTGGCTTCTATTGATTTAACGATTAGCGACGAACAGTACAGAACAGTTTATGTTTGTTTGTGTTTTACTTCTGTCTAATCAAATATTTTTCTACTCCTCTTAAAACATGTAGCTGGTATTTACATATGACGGGTCTGTTGGTCTAGTGGTTAGTGCTATACCAGAGGTCGTGGGTTCGATCCCCACCCAGGACAATTATTTTTGTGATAAGCACGATAATTTGTTCTGTGTCTTAGTGTAATTTATAATGTATTTAGAAGTACATAAGCTTGTTTATCAGTTATCTAGTTATCATAATTTAACCTTTAAATAACACTTATCACTAAATCTAGTGATTTGATGGTAACATGACATTCTAGGAACATCCGACTCAGCTCTCCAGAGTATATAATATTTTATGTACACGTGAAATATGTTTGTCGGTCGGCGGAGTTAACGTTTTATTTGGATATCTTTTACGATCGTCATATAGCCTGGGAAAGGGTCCTTTTTCTATTTTTGGGTTCCATTAATCAAATGCTTTCATCTAATCTTGTTTTAAGATAACTCTTTTGTTTTATTGTTGTTTTCGTCTTGAGTTGGAAACAAAATATCTTTTGATACATTACTTTTTTTTAACAAATACTTTTTTCGGTAAAAGCTAGATATTTAAATAAATTAAGCACAAATAGTTTCTTCCTAAAAATTATAATGAACATACAAGTCTTACTATCTATCTTGATCCTCCTTGTTAGCAAGTAACATTTTTACAGGATAACATTTTTTAGTTGATAGATATTAACGGATATCGTAAATCGTAGTAATGATTTTTACTGCGGATTTATCCTACAACTAGCTTTTGCCCGCGGCTTCGCACGCGTTAAGAAGTATTATTGTTTAGCAAGTTAGTGTAAAAATGAGGGCCTACAAAACTTCCTTGTACACAATATTCTTAACTAACTTGTCATTTGGCACTAAACCTATCAAGCTACTGGGAGAACTTACTCGTGAGCAAGCAACATCTGCCCATGAGAGAAGCAATGTTCTCTCAAGTCAATACCCGCAAATTTGAGAGTTTGCCCCTGAGACTTGTTTATAGTCATGGCTAGTCAAAAATCTAAGAAGATTTCTACAAACATCCCCTATTTCATCCCCTTATGTGTGGAATTTATCAAAATCTTTCTTAGCGGATGCCTACGTTATAGTACCTATGTGCATGTAAAGTCTCAGCCCGATCGGTTTAATTTTGACAGTTTCATAAAAAAAATCATCCCCTATTTTATCCCCTTGGGGGTAGAATTTATCAAAATCCTTTCTTAGCGGATACCTACGTCATAACATCTACCTGCATGCCAAATTTCAGCCCGATCCGTCCAGTAGTTTGGGCTGTGCGTTGATGCATTAATTTCGATCGAATTTGATTACCATAAAAACGGTTCTAGTGAGTTAATCTTAAAAGATAGACATATACTGTCGCGGACTTTTTTTTAGATCATTTCAATAGGAATAATTCTTACATACATATATTGTGTGTATCTTGAACCGTTTTCGCAGCGCACGCAACAGAAGCCCTCAAGGATGAAAAAATTTCCCTGTTTCTTTACACATTTACCATTATTTCTTCGCTCCTAATAGTTGCAACGTGATATTATATAGCCTAAAGCCTTCCTCGATAAATGGTCTATTCAACACAAAAAGAATTTTTCGATTCGAACCAGTAGTTCCTGAGATTAGCGCGTTCAAACAAACAAACAAACAAACAAACAAACTCTTCAGCTTTATAATATTAGTATAGATTAAAACATGTGAGTTCCGAAGAGCGTCAATCAGCATCAACGTCTCTAGAAACCAGATTTGTAAAGTTAACCATTATAATAATATTTCAGTATCATCATCATCATCAGTCTACCGCAGTCCACTACTGGATATAGGACAGACATATATAAAACAGACACATATTAAACAGATTTCTTCGGTCTATAATACTATCTAATCTAAAAGCATGTTAAGCGTACGGAACCTTAATAAAGATGACCCTCCCCGGGCTATCACCGTTTCTTTATGTAGCGAACATGTGAAACATCGTAAACTTTACTGCGAATAAAACCTTTTCGATATAGTCCAGTCATTTGGTAGTTTTACCTGGAAAGTTTTCCGGGAGTTTTGAAAATTGGGTATTTTATAGATTTCGATATGCTCTTTTCGAATTTTAACTTTGCCACCTCGTACCACCGCCGCTCGCGCCGCCATTTTGAAAAAATGGCGCCCAAAAACGTTTTTTTGGGAATACCTCTTTTCCGACGCATTTTACGAAAAAAATGTTTTCTACAAAATTAAACTTGAAAAAATTTCCTACACTTTATGTCTTATTCACTTTTTCATAAAATCAATAGTTTTGGACGTACGAGCGCCGCAAAGTATTGTTCATTTGCACCACTACGAGTGTTTCGTATATTTTTGTTAACTGTTCTATTACTGCCGCCGGTTTTTAAGAAGTAGGTGTCAGGGTAATATGTCACTTTTGAATCGGGCCCTTTCTCTCGACTTTGAACGAAACTTTAACGAAAAATTTGTTGGTAGAAGCTATATTAAGAGAAATATTTAGTTTAGACTGAATCATCAATGTACGTTTATTGACGTACAGTGTTGATTATGTTCTTAGATCTATGGCTTCTTATACGGAAAATTGTTTTATTTGTGACAATTTACTTGAAAACCGGCGGCAGTAATGGAACATTTTAGAAAAATATACAAAAAACACGTGATGGTGGCAGATGAATAAGTAATACTTTGCGGTGCTCGTACATCCAAAACTATTGATTTTATGAAAAAGTGAATAAGACATAAAGTGTAGGAAATTTTTTCTAGTTTAATTTTGTAGAAGTTATTTTTTTCGTAAAACGCCTCAGAAAGGAGATATTCCCAAAAAAACATTTTTGGGCGCCATTTTTTCAAAATGGCGGCGCGAGCGGCGGTCGTACGAGGTGGCAAAGTTAAAATTCGAAAAGAGCATATCCAAATCTATAAAATACCAAATTTTCAAAACTCCCGGAAAACTTTCCAGGTAACCCCCTTATTTTCTACCAAATGACTGGACTAATACGGTCGCCATGGTTATTATATTCCGAATAGTTTTCAAATTGCGAGCATTTCGGTAATGGTTTTCAACAATAGAAATACTAAGACAAGGTCTAGTGCTTTAGTTTTATTAACTTGACATACCAAAAGCCAACTTTGGATAAGTCAAACTTAGGCTCCGCCGATAGCCAAACTCTATCGTGATACGCGATCAAAATATATTATTGTGATCGAGATTAGGGGTGTAAGAAATATATTGACGGTCAATCTAATGTTTGTGCTGTCGAGATTCAACGTGCGATATATGCCATACATAAACAAATCTCAGTATTAGTATTCATCTAGTTTTTTGGCGGTTTTACAATGAACTAATTATGTCAAAATCGGTTCAACTCATTGAACGTGAAGATGTAACAGATACCAGACACTCATCAAGTTTCTTAATAATATTAGCGTGACGGCTTCATATTTTGGTCAGGTCACACCGACCTTTGTCGCTAACAGACCGAGATTGACGTATTCAGAACAAATATTATGTAGACGTGCGTAGAATACTCGACAGCATCCCAGGTATTTTAAAAATTACAGGTGTGGACTCGTCACTAAATATCTTTCCAATTTTCTCATGCTAGTAGTAATCATTAATCAATTTCCTGAAACCAGGTCACCCAATATTATGAGGTTTTTGCCAATATTGGAATATCTTTTCGAAGTGACCCGTATTTTTTACCTAAGGTCGGTTTGAATCGAAAGGAAAATAATCTAACCTTTTTTGACTGAAGGGTTTTCTTCATAAAGTTTGAATACCATTTTAGCCAAGGTTATACTTTGGACGTTGATATTGGATATTTAATTTATTTTCTGACAGAAAAACTTCGTGGTAACCGGCTGTCATGGTATGGACATGTCATGCGGAGAAAAGAAGATCACGTGGTAAGGAAGGTGCTGGAAATGAATGCGGATGATATAGGGAAAGAGGATGGCAAAAGAAACGATGGATAGATTGTGTGAAAGATGATATGGCTGCAAAGAGTGTCACTTGCGAGACGACGTCAGATAGGAACGTGTGGAAGAAGAAGACATGCTGCGCCAACCCCTAACGATAATTGGGATAAGGGCAAGGGAATGATGAATTAATTTTCTGATTTCAGGACATATTTGTTAGCGGATTCCTCGTAATCAATTAAGCGATTTTACATCGGTAGCCTAAGTGTCAAAGGTCGCTAGCATTAAGCCTCTGGCGATTTTGTGTGACGTGCTATGGATGCTCCACATGGGATAAACACTGGTGCGATCCACAAATGCTTGTTCTAATTTCATAGGCTTTTGGATTGTGGGTGTTTGTGTTAGTGAAACCTGCGTGATACCAGGATTAAACTGCAGTGCAGGAAATAAGGATAGGAAAGTAGAGAAAAATATTCCATTGTAGCTATTTCTCATTGATTCATCAAAATTGTATGAGATCTGAAAGCGAATAGACATATATTATATCAAACCAAACTGCCGAAACTGTTTTTCCTAATGTTTTCCAAAATGCGTGTTCTACAGATAAATATTAAAAACAAATCTTTTCTTCAACGTAATTAAGAAACTTTATGAAATATTTTTCGATGTTCAATTATTCAAATACAAAGTCGAGTCTTTTTAAGTGGAGATGGGAAGCCGAAATTTGGCGTCATACGTTTAATATAAATTGTAATTTTGGTCACATCTCATCTAAATATTTAGATCCATAAAAGATATTAAGTTCTGAATACAAAAGACGGTTCTTGTTTTTTTTTATCTTAAACTATGTATTTCCCGTGGGTTTTCTTGGTAAGTAATACTCAATTTTCTTTATCCGTAAGATATTTGACAACATCCATATTTTGATTATTCAGCTTCTTGGAGGAGTGACTTAACTAGTAACCGTAAGCTATACATGTTGCAAATAATACAACTTTGGCATTTGAATTTAGATAGTATTGTCTAAATAATATTTAGCCTATTAATGTTCCACTTCTTAACCACCAAAAAACTTCTTTCCAATTAGAGTATGCATGCTCCGTTGATTGATAACTCCAGATTCCAACTTAAATCATTTATTCAACAAAATGTATTATATACCGATAAAAAAAAAAATAATTAAATGGCAAATATTTTAGGTTTTAATGTTTTCAAACGAAAAGAAAACATAGGATTAATGAATTCTACATCCTAATATAAAATGCAGTGCGGTTTCACGATAGTGCCACAAAGGCTGCCCAATTGACTATGAATATGCATGACAGCATGCATGGCAAGTATGCAAATATACCCTGCGTCAGTCTACCATCACGTCCAGTCTGGCAGTTTGTAAACTATATTGTAGAATAAAAAACATGAGAACAACGGAATATACATGTTATACCCGATACCAGACATACCAGTCGATAGTATGTCTGCACTTATAGCCGCGTGGTATAGATCACCGAGCCAATTACCTTGTGCGGGACGTGTCGCGGGTTTAGACCCTCTACAGATGCTTGTTCTGAACCTGGGTGTCTTGGTGCATGTGAAACCCCCCGCGATACAAGGATTAATTCCTTAGGGCGAAAATCATTTTTTAAAAAGAAAAATATCTCAATTTCAATTGATACTGGACGTCAATGTTTTGAATAATGACAGACTATAGGAGGTTTATGTCCACCAGCAGGTTATTTCAATATGTTGATGATGATAAAGGAAAAGGAAACTTTTGAAAACATAATCCAGTATTTCTGTCAACCGTACCGTACTTCTATTCTCACTTTCCGGGTATCCTTTTTATTATCAAGACGTTCATATAACTTTTCAGTCAGAGTAGGTAAACCAAAAATAAAACTATGCATGGTCACACTGAATCACGGGCTCTCCCTACCCCGACAAATGCTTCGAATAACTTAAACATATTATAATACCTTAAAATCATGCCTCAAAGTACTAAACCTTTAACATTAAAGAAAATCACACAGACTCGCGCAATAACCCAGCATTACACAGTAAACTGTACCAATAGGTTACAGCGCAACTGGGTTACGCCCGTGACGTCACCGGTGACATTTAACCTGTGTCACGTGACCACGTCATATCCAGCGGATTGGCCGGGTATCACGTCTGGAGTAAAATACTAGTAAGTTTGTACGAGATTATAGGTTGTTTAAAGTAAATGTTTTTTTTTAGATTTGGTGACTGTTCGTGTATTATTTTTAGGATAAAATGAATGTAGGTGGAGGGCGTTGAAGTCATTCGAGAAAATGTTAGTAGGTATATTTGCAAAGTGTGTACTCGAACAGGTAGCCCAGTAGGTATAGGTGTAGGGTTATTATCACAGTGCGCGACTTGTTGCGGATTCGATCCCCGCATGTAACAAACATTTGTGTGACATGAAATATCTTTCCTGATTGCTCTTTAGGCAACTGCATTACTTATAACTGAATGTTTGTGCTAGTTTCATAAAAATACTGAGTGAAAAGTCACTTAAAATAAAATCCGAGTCTGCTTGATGTTTTTACATCTAAAAAATATTTATAAACTACTTAAGTATGGAGCTTCGTAAACACGAGAGCGTAGTTTATTTTGCTTACTACATCTCATTAATGATGAAACTAGGTCTCATGCGAAGGGTTAAATGTCAGCCGGCTAGGGTTGAATAACAAGCTTATATTTAGGATAGGTTGGGAAAATTATCTTAGACTTAGTTACAATGCGAGTCTATTTTAAACGACCGAAATACAACGGGCCATAGGATCCTACGTACGGAAAATGATGCCAAGTACCAGGATTTATAAAAAAAACCTCTCGCGATCAGTTACACCTCTGAAAACTAAAAAAAATTGATTGAAGATTATAAAACGAAAATTTCTTTTTTTTATATAGAACGGAAGATTCTCTTTTTTATTTCAAAACAATATCCTTTTTCATCGTAACTTCGTATCTCAAAAGCTAACATAATAATATTATTTTAGCATCATGCGGGTTTTCATTTCGCTTTCATATGACCTAGCCCTTACCCTAACATATTTAGGTCCGTGTTTAAGTTCTCGCAACCCTGTTTATTCAGCATGGTCGGTTAAATCTCACGCCTCACTATTTATATTGCTCTTATCCCAGAAAACTTTTCTTATTCGTGTAGATACTGTAAATAAGAAATGAGAATGTTAGTAAGAATTCGCGTTTTTGTTTGACGTCTGATGTCTGAACTAAGTGTTTAATGTCTAAGCATTGGAATGTAAAAATAATTGTAGTTAAATAACGCATAATATGGTTGAATGCATTTATGTTTTAAAATTCGGATAGTTTTATTTTCTTCCGGTTATTTTTAATTTTAATTACTTAAAAAAAATAATGATTTAAGGCACTGACCAAAAATCACTGAAGTTCTATAAAAAAATATTTTTGTTTTTTTTAAGCAGCGTTCGAATTTTAAATCAAATCCCAAGCTGCCAGTAGAAAATTCTTCCATATCAAGAAAAAGGTTTCACAAGAATTCGAATAAAGAATCTCTTTTCTCTTTTAATCTTTATTTTCTCTACAGTTCAAATGTGGTTAGATTATGCGCTGAGCTTGCAGTCTGACGTCCTTTAGTACTAAAAGCTTTAAACCAGGGGCCCTATCACAAGTCTTAAAGAAATATTGTTGCAGTTGTGGAAACGAGACAGTGCACTGTACTATGTAGAGCGGCATCTCTCTTCGATAAAAATGCAAGTCTAACGTTAAGATTTAGTGGTAGGCCCACAGAAACGAAAGGTAGTTGTGAATTGTTGTCTAGAGACTGATATTTTACTGCAGTAAACTTATTTCTTCTATAGGAAATGAGATTTCTACACTTTGCAGTCCATTTCTTCAGTTTATAAAATGAGGTTTAGTTCGTTTATTTTACCTGCATTCAAAATAAAGTATATCCCATTGGATTTAATTGACTGGCTAATTGATTGATTGATAGAAGATTTAACTTTAAGTTTCTACCAAAACATAATAATATATATCTAAGCAACCTATTGCTGTAAATTGTGTTGTTTAAGATTATAAGAAATTGCCGGCAACGTTTTATATTTTTGTAATAGAACACACGTATTGGAAAACTAAATTTGGAACTTTTTACCATTTTAATTTTAAAGATAATTTTAAAGCCTTCACAAACGATCCACCTATGGTGTATAAAATTGCAAGCTTTATTTAGGAACTACGTTTATTTTGTAAAATATGCTAATACTGTTTTCTTCAACTAAAAACGTTGCGCGAAGAAGCTTTTAGTATAAGAGTCTTAGCAAAGTGAAAATGAGTTAAACGTTAGATTAAATGTTGTGAAACCACGATGTTTGAAATTTTTGAGGTTCATTGGAACAATATTAAAGGATAGCATAGTTTTACTGTGATTAAAGAGTTTTTGTAAAAGTAGTGGTCACATTAGGAACTCATTTTATTTGTGATGCACCATGAAAAAAGTAATTTCAGTCAACGATTGTTTTTTTAAATGGCATATCCATTTTTGACTTGTATAGAGGTTATATCTATTTGCTAATTTACGTGATAACCTTTTTGCTCTTTGGGTTAAATGTTATACGCAAAAAATAACACAAACTATTACCACAGTCTAAATATATTATAGACTGTGCTATTACTAATGGTTATTCGCAAATTTTTTTTGGGTTTTGACGAGTTTCATATTATGAACATAAGAAGTGTTTTTTTTTTCAATGGAAAAACAAATTCGTTAAATTCATTAAAAAACCTAGTCTAGTAAAAAAAAACCTATAATAACATACATTAACATGTTATTGTTCTACACAAACAACAAAACACTATCAAAACAAGTCACTCCTTCGAGTGAGCCTCCGTGACTGAATAGCGCACAATTTTTCACTTCATCTCGCTTCAATCTGTCAAGCACAGACATCGGAACGTTACAGAATTCCCATTACACCAATGTCTGTTCAGTTCACTTGATGTTCAGAATGATCCTTGTGTTTTCTGATAAATATGAATGCGAAATTCTAAGTGGATTTTAAGATTGGTTTAATTCTGACAAAACACAGCTAGTGCTAATACTCTACTACGGATTAATAGACCCTGTATTTTAGTTATTTGTTAATTGTGATAATTAAGGAAAAAATGTATTAATAAACAACAACCGGTAAAAAGAGAATATGTGCCGGTGGGTACGCAAGTGTCGTAAATCTTTTCAAGTCACACTCATGTGACACTAAACTTGAATACTTGAGTGTTAAACTCAGAATTAATAAAAGTGACAAAAAGAAGTGGCTCGGCTAATGCTGTAGTGGGACGAGCTAGACCCCTCATTGCGCTGATTTTTAGCTATAGATAACCCTATTTTCTTTGTTTCCTGGATCAAACTCTAATAACTTCAACCCACACCGATAGCACGGCGTTAAAGTCATTAGAGTTAAAAAATTACTGTAGATTTTTTTTTTTAACTTGCCTGAAATGTCCTACTTGGCAAAGACCTCTCCACTATTCTTTCACTTTTCTCTCTCAAGAGTCGCGATTGACCAATTCGGTTAGATCTAGCCCAGATTAGCAGTCATTACCCTTCAGAAATCAGTTGTTCAAGTTCCAAAGCATGAAAAATAGGTTTCACTTTTAATATTCATTTACACGAATATGTAATTTAGTTCACTTTGATAAGACTTGTATGGAAATTAAGCTATAACGCCTACACATGGAATCGCTAACACCTACACAAGTGCTCTGCTTGTTCCCAATAGCCCTCTATAAAATCCCTCAGTCTGTTTGAGCGTATTTGTATAACACCTATATTCCCGTACCATATTATTCTAAAAGGAAATTGAAATAGTAAAGTTTCACTATTCTGAAAATGATATGACAGACTCAGTTTGACTGAACTGCAAATTAAAGAAATACTATATGTAAACTGTCTTGAAATTAGCTTCAAGTCTTACCATATTAAACCGAATACCCGAATTACCGATTTTTTAAGGATAACACTGAAGCGACTAAAAATCTGACCTCCACAACTCATTTGACTGAGTATCAGAGGTAACATTATATCTAACCAAAAGACAAGACTACATGAAAAGTTACACTTATAATGATAAGGATGAATTTCATGAGGCTATTTTTGAAGCTTTTGTATACACATGGGTTTTTTAATGCAGTTTCCGTTTTTTATACAAATGTAATTTTGTCTATTTTGGTTCAATATATAACATCGAAGAAAAAAAAGTAAGATTACAGTAATTAAATTAAATTGACCAAAAAGCCTAAACTTAGTCACAGAGAAGATGTAATTAAATCTACATAAAAATAGTAGCTCCCTGTACCCTTTATAAAACAAACTACGAAATACAATTAGTCCGTATCCCTAGCGATGTTGTTATTTACTTTGAACTAATTAAGGGAACCCAAATAGAAAAGTATAATTACATTTTGGCTAAATACAGGCCCAATTCTGGCCTCTGCAGATAATATAATCAGTTCAAAGAAATTCCAACGCCTCTTTAAATTATTGCAGTTGTGGAAGAGATACGCCACTCTACACTGTATAGAGTGGTGTCCCTTTCACAACTGCACAAAATATATCAAAAGAGCTGGTAATATACCCCCTGAAGTCGTAAACGGGTGACAATAGCAAGATAACTAATTATTTAAAACAGACACCGAATAATGAGACGCCTAAATGGCGTAAAATTTCCATATATTCATTTTAGCTATGTTTGAACTCCCATCGGTAATAAAATCGTGTAGGTTTAAGCTGTGTACGCATGGCAAATTGGAAGTTAAACTTTTAGTTTGACGTGAAATTCGCTCAATAAAATATGTTGTTAATATATTTTGGTGCGATATTACATTGCACGCCGTAGAATCTATGCATGGCTTTGCTATAGTTATCAAAGCTGCAATATTTTTTACTCAGCCTATTGACAATTGCAAATTTGACTTAATTGTTACTCTTTCTAAATGCGTAAGTTTTGAATTCATTTACTTCGAATTAATGTTAAAATTATGATGAAATTGTGATGAAGTATGAAAAAAGCTACTCTGCAGCGAGCTTGTTATCAGCTTGTCATTTTATTCCCCGAAGTCATTCAAAAACAATCCAATCACAGAGTAAAAATCCCACCAGTATCACGTGCCGTAGTCTCAAGTTACCTACTTCAGCCAGTTAGTCTTGTTTATCTACGCTGCACGTAGCCGGCGATGTCTTTGTTAAATATGCTCCACAACAGACAACTCAAATACACTTCATGAAACCCTTATCACAAGTGGTTAGGGTTGAAAAATGCTTGTGAGAGGTGGTTCTATAAGTTTGTATGGCACTTGAATGCATCTCCGCGAGCTATTCAGTGCAGTGACGGCGTATACATTATAACATCAGGCTTCAGTCGGACGGGTTTGTTTGTTCTACGAATATATAGACTATTTTTTCAGAATTCAGGAAATTTCGTTTTGAAGTAAATACGGTTGTATTGTTGGCATCTTTTTGGAAAAGTTTTTTACATGTTTTTTATTAGCATCGATAGCCTTGTCACCTCATTTTTATTTTTTTAAACGACTTCAAAATGAAGGTTTTTTAATAGGTCGAACCCTAAGAGAATAAACATACACAAGGAAATAAATCACCTCGCTGATTTGGCACCGACTTCAATCAGCACCAAAATAGTAAGCAATTTCATAGAAAGAATCAACTAACTATTCCACAACTTAACAATAATTACAATGAGTTTAATTTACAACCGAGTCTTCCAGAAATTCACCAACTTAGTTCTGAAATACTTGGACGTATCGAGGCATGACAAACGACTTGCTCACGAGCATGACGCATGTCTCTCTACGGATGAGCTCAACCGCTGCGACCCTGAGACTGAGCTGTTGCAGACAGCTTGACGAGTGGAACTCTAAATGTTATGTAACATTAGGAACTTGGATAATTTCGACAGACTCCTTGGAAATGTGGACAGGAATTTGGTGAATATCGTTGATAAGAAGGACAAGGGATGATGTTATAAATTATCTTAGTATAAAACCTAGATCTAATCAATATTTTACACACTATCTCATTAAATATATTTGGCGACTTCAAAAGCAGCTAAGAACAAGTAAAAATGCATTATTAACGTCTTGTAGATGATAAATAGTTGTCAATATAAAACTATACCCTGTAATTTGTCACATTCACCGTCCTTTACGTAGGCAAAACCTTGTACAAAATCTAGTGATTCATAAGAGAAATAAATCCAATGTTTTAGAATTTACCAGTTCATTTACTACGCCATTCAAAATATTGAATGTTGAATGAAAACCACATAGAGAAACGTTTACCGGTTTACCACAAAACAGAGAATAATCTATTAATTAAAATCATTTATGCCCGGCCGATAATTACATGCGATTGATGCCAGTAGCAATTGATCATTAAATGCAGTGAGACGTGCATTGATTTAAGCTAAATTATAATATATATTATAATACTTAATTGGAAATACAGAGACTAGTAATTATGTACTAGTATGTAACGTGAAATCCGTGTTTCATTAGTTCAGCTGAGTACTGGTAGGTATACATTGTATTTTGTTAATACGAACTTAAAAGAGATTTTGCTATGGCTTTAATGCAATGGCCTGAGATTTCTCGTATCAAATGTAAAAAGTAGGAAAAATTACGAACAAATTCTTATTCTTTTGTATATGATGTTAGATATACAAAATTCTACTAACGTAGTCTATTTTTACATTTCGGTTTACGTCGGTCACTCACATGAAACTTCTTAAACTCAGACTTAACGTAAGTTTCTCTGAACATTTAAAGCTTACACCACGAATGCCGCAAAAACTGTCGACTCATACTTGTTCGCGTATCAAACGTGAACTTAGAGTGCTAGCTTGTATTGTGAGCTTCATTCAGAGTTGAGACGATTCTAGAAGTACCATACGATTTGTGATACATTGCGTGGTGCGTAGTTAGAGTAAGATAAGTCTTCGACCATGGACGGTAATGTAAGGCAATTTGAACTATACGCTCGTAGTCTAAGGGGTATTTCTTGGTACCCCACTTATACATACGACCTCATGCTATTGTAATAATCCTTACATACAGGGTTACAAACACAAAATGTAATACCATTACTTGTATATCCCAAAAATATCGTATGTAAGATTATAATAAGACTCCTGACAATGGAACGTCGTATTATAATAAAAATAAGGTTACAGTAACAGACAACAAAGGCCTCGAGACTAATACGATTAGTACAGTCGAACGCACGTCAATAGCAATCATGTAAAACGAAAATCGACCTTAGTGTCATGATAATAGAAGGGACAATTTGGTTATTGTGTTTAAGGATTGTGGGGTAGACTGTACTAGACAAAATCTGTCGCTATTTCGGATATTGCTATATTTGTTGGTAGGAATTTGGCAGTTTGCTCAAAGTTTGATAATTCTGTAGGTATTTATTTTGGCCTTTGACGACAATACTTGTTTTATACATTTTGCAATGACAGCCTTTGGCAAGATTTTAGTTCCAGCGATTCTCTACTATTTAAATACGTTTTATATGTGTGTACTTAGTATGACTAATATAAATTTCAGCCTATATCTTTTCCGAAACTATGATAACTAGCTTCAAATTTTATTAGGTTCATCTGTATTTCCGTGAATTGACTACCTTGTTGGTGGTCATAATTGAAACAAAAATACTACGTATGTTGCCCCTACGTTTTCGATATAAAATACTTTTATACTTGTACTAATGTAGACCGAGTAGATACGAACTATCTTGACTATTGCATTATTTATTGAGAGTGCTCCCTTTAAGAGCTAAAATCATTAATATGGATTTGTCTAAAAGGCGAGACTCTTTCCTCTCTGGCTGAGGGTTTCCGAAGACTTTTATGACAAGTGACACTTGACAGACCCCCCAGAGGTCAGTCTGAGGAAGCCTGGAAGAGTTTCGTGCAAATTAAATTTTGATTTAGTGCTCTCGGCTACTTGTGGTCAAAAATTTGAGACAAATAGTACCAAACAGAATTTTGTCACGAAAGAAATTACTTTATAATTAAACTGCAAATAAATATTCCTAAACAAATAAGATAAAATAAACTATTATACTTAGTAGTATCATTTAAATTTTCATGGTTTTCCAGTTGCAAGAATAACCCATACTAATCTACCTCGCAAAAGCAGCTGCGCATACTTATTCTAACCCCGTCTAATCGGACTAGGGCAGTAAATATTTAGTCTAACTTAACACAAACTATTCTGCAGCTGTACGTACACGTGTAGCCTCCTTTGACTGGTTTCAGAGCCACTCAACACTGCATCCGGGTGTTCAGTGTCTGAAAGTGGGAAATGGGAAAAGGGTTTTGTTAGGTAGGTAAAAGAATTTCTTTTTAGAAGTGAATTGAGCTTTGGAGCTCCTTCCACGTGTGACGGCTTGGTATTTCACGTGTGTGATTTGTAGTGTTTGCTTGCAAAATAAAGGACGTTTCAGTTTGAGTAAAGAAAAGGAAATTTTAAGGCCGTAATGCCAAGGCAATCAAATATAGAAGAGATAAAAAAAATGCCGGAAACATAAGATTATTTTATAATGGAATGTTAGTTGTTGTTATAACGTGATTTGTCTCTCTCGTTTTCTACAAAGGTATGCTTAAAAGTATCTTTCAGCGTTTGGTAAAGTGAGTATTTAGCTTCAAAACGATAAATGTTGTAAGCCGATAACCAATCTGTAAAGCTAATCTAGGCATAACAGTCAAGTCAGTCTAACATTTCGGCTGTTTGTTAGGGTTTACTTCTAAAAACTTAATACTCTTTGTTCAATCAAATACAAAGCGATCTCTCAACAAAATCTAGTCGTTTAGTTGACTGATGGCATCGCTTATTCAAAGTCAGCCTAATTCGGAAACCCGTAGAAGTCCTATACTAAGGCACGCCTAAGTTTTCTAGTTAAATTAAAAAGTTTGGCTTCGTTCATCTGGAGTAATCTGTTCAATAAGGGTTTATGTTGCCTGTTATTGGTTTTGAACGGAATAAAGAATTTGATTTGAGGCCTAGACACGATATAATTTATTTTGTGTGGAGAAAACTTTAGCAGTGAATGTAAGCATTCGTTAATGAAAATCCGAACTCCCCATTCTTTGTTTACCAACAAACTATAGGTACTAATTAAAATAAGTTTTTTTCTTATTGTCTACGTGGTAATAAGGGGTATAAATACCTTCTCCTTCTTTTTAGATTTCTTGGCCATCTTGCACAAGCCGTGGATACGCGACCGATGTCAGCTCAGCGCGACGTTGGCGCGTTGTTCCGTACCCATAACTGCCCTTATCCTCACTTCACTATTATAAATGTTCAATTATCAGATACTTTAAGACACTACAATAACGTACTTTTTACACTGATGGACTTTATTTGACGACATAACATATTTATTTTCGCGGTTCAAGTTTTTAGCTTTTTTTTTAATTCTACCGCACTAAGTCAATATATTATCTACCTACAGATTACGTGAGTATTATCTTAAGTAGGTAACTAATTATAATGATTTAAATGTCGATTGATCTTACAAGTCTTTAGGTACTCTAAAATCTTTCAGCAACTGAATAAAAAACCGTAGTTTTCAAATCCTAGAGCATATTTTCCACGAAATAGAATCGCGCTTAATATTGCGAGGAAATCCGAAGCCATTTAAAAGAAATACGAAAAAATATAAACGTTTCGCCACAATTGTATTCTGCAGGAAAGTATTTGCAACCAGCTTTTACGATACAATCATAAAAGCAAATCTTTGTCGCCGATCTTATGAGTATTGGTTACCACCGAGTTCTGAAAGGCTGATCAATTGAACTGATGGCTTGAAGAAAATTATGTATCGTTTGTTTCATCGGCTCCTTTTAAGTAAAACATACGTTATTCTGGAATCGGTTTTTATCCAAGAACCAAAATTAATTTCATGCTATTTCATACGTAAAAAGGACCGTAAGTACCTACTTAATTGGTAATATTTCAAATAATTAAAATCTCATCTTATGTTGAAATACAATTTAGCTTTAAATTTTGAATGATAAAATGACCAATCGTTAGTCATCTACGGCTCAGGAATAAGCTGGTACAAGTCTCGGGTCGCAAGTCGCTGTTATTGACCAGTCATAGAAACAACCAAACTACAAAAAAGTTGCCAAAGGTTCACATTTCATTGTCCATCTATCTTACCGGTTTTGCATGGTCGACGTATATGAATATTAATTTTGAAAAAAAAACATTTTTTTTTTAATACTTCATTGACTTTCAATTGAAGCTTGACAGTTCTTTGCTTTCGGTCAAACTTAAGGCTCTTAAAAGAAAAGGCGAAGAGCTCTTGAATCTCAATTTTTCGCCCCACTAGTGTATAAAGTGCGATGTAATAGAGTGGTCCACTAGCAATAAACGCTGGAAACCTTTCAACGGTACTCCATATTGTCGCCGACGCAATACGCCACTTGAAGTTTCATTAAGTCGCCTCTCTACTTAATACTATAGCCTTACAGTATACCTAATTCGAATGTGTGTCGCAATTCCAACTTGGTACGTTCGAAAAATACATTATTTATTTTATGCCTTGAAGCTGTTATCACATGCGCTCAGACGTGCGCCTTGAGTTTTTAAACAAAAAAACAGTGGTCGAATTAGACCACAAACCCATGGCTGCCTTTGATCTTTGAGATTTGAAGGTATAACTTAATCCAAATCCATTACAATACAAATATTTCAGCAGAACCTAATCTTTCTATTTTTTTTCTGTCATAGACATAGCAAAATATTTGCTAATTGCAAAATAGCAGGCACAAAAATACATTAACAATTTTATTAATTTTACTGCTATGTTTAAGCAAAATCTGACAAAATAAAATAGTTTTGATAAAGGTATAGTATAAAGATTTCATACAAAATGTCTGTTGAATAAAATTGCAGTTCTCTGTTGGGGCAATGCGCCACAATGATTATATTACCGTGGAGAGCGCTGCACTGGGCGGAATCTAATTTGCTATTAATTCCACAGTGCGCTGTACTTCGGCGTCAATAATACTATTACTATCGAAGACAAAGTTGCAGATATTGATAGAACCTACTGTTTACCGTAAGTAATAATGCTGTTAGAGTGACCTTAAATAAATATTCAAGAAGGCAGTTCCGACCTCTTCTATAGAATTAGAATGTAACAAGCCAAAGCAAAAAATATGAGAATCTGAAATCGCCAGTCCAGTGACCTAGCGTGGTAATCAAGGCTCAAACCTTCCGTGTATAGGAACAGGCCTTTGCCCAGCAGTGGGACATAAAAAGGTGAATTATTATTAACTTAATGCTTATATTACAAATAAAAACTTCGAATGGTAAAACATTGTCAATACAATAAATCTAGACCTATTTGTCCATAATTCAGAATCATAACTTTTTATTGTCTTTACAAACTGTAGTAATAATATCTCCACAGCGTCAGTTCATAAAAACTCCTTTACGAGTTTAGTTTAAGTTTAATAACTAGACTTAGTTCGGAATTGTTGGACAATGTTCCGGAAACTTTTAATGTAGATCGATGTGCTTCAAACTTGCTCCGGGAGTTTGTAAATCACTTGAAAAGCAAGATAAAAATAAACAAGTTTAAAATTGTGTTGAAGTTATGGAACCACCTTTGGTGTTTTGTTATGATTTGTTTTTTATTTACCTAGATGATTTGGATTAGTTTTTACTATTCATTGTAGATGTACTTACACTGTTCTGTGATGTGATTCTGATTCTTAAAAAAACAAAACATAATAACCTAACCCACTTTGCCCCTTCATACGCCTAACTGATTCAAGATATTTTTATTCTTTAAATATCCTATGAAGTGTGTATTATTCTTAAACATATCATCAACCTCCCTCCCCGCTCTCCCTATTATGCCCATTAGAGCTATCCGCATAGCCATTATGCTAGTTACATACTTCTGTAAGCTGGATAGGTCATATTATGGCACATGGCAAACAAAAATTCCTTATTGGGTCCTAGGCACGGCTACGCACGTTTCACATATTACGCTTTTTGTTTCGCTACTAGTAGGGATTTGCCGGACTACAAAAAAATGCTATGTAATGTGTTTTAGCATCCGTCACCTACATGGGAAGCGTCATAAGTATGTAAAAGTATGCGGTTTACAAAACAAATCTGAACTTTATAAGTAAGTACCTTATCCATCTTTAATACCAAAAAATATTTTCAGCTTCAGTTAGTAACAACAGCACATAATAAACAACACAAAGCTATTGTCCAACAGAAGAATACCGAACAAGAATTTAATTAGGTATTTGTAAGTAAAACATTTTTATTACGTAGAAAATAATTTCGCGAAATAAAGACAAAGCCTTCGCCCTCGGCCATACATTGTTTGTTTTCTTAGTACACAGGTAATTGGTACGTTTGTGTAAAAGAAAAGTATCATTAGGCTAATGTACTATTGTGAGGTATTTTAAATTAAAACAAGAGAAATTGCTTTGAATCCAACAGAAAGGTTAACTACATTTAAACCATTATAAGGATAATAATTATTAATTACCTTATTTAATAACAAAGCATTGATAAATACAGTTAATTTAGAAACAATTATATTTTAACAGTTAACCTTTTCAAAGGTCTTTTGGCTATAAAAGTTCGTTTATTTTGGTGATACCTCCACCTGAATCTGATTTAGAATTTTATTTACCTTGTAAGATTGTATTCGCACTTCTCATTTCTGTACGATGACTCAGTGTTTTCCATCAGGCATAAAATATTAAGCATCCACTCCAATCCTAGGCATTATATATCTATTTTTAGGCATAAGTACTCTGTTTATAATATATCTTCCTATTTTGTGTTTGAACCTACTCTCAAAGTTTTCCCATTTGTTAGGAAAAGGCCGGGTATTTCAGTTTTGCGATGGAAATATTAGAAATTCCTCAGTGACACGTTTGCTTGTATTTATTCTCGTCTTAAAAAAGAAAGGTCGTGTATGTTATGTGTCTAGAAAAATCTTTTTTCGCGAACCTTTTTTCATTTTGTGCCTGGAAAATCTTTATAGCTCTGCGAGAAAACTAAGGGCCCTAACAACTAGATTTATAAGAAAATTCATTGACAATTTTTTGCTCGGAAAATTCTTACCTTGATTCTATTAGTTTTGCCTTTTATTTCATTTTAATCTAGGTTCTGTTAAAGATATAAATAATTACACATGAGCCAGGAATATAGATACTCTGCCGGTTGAACTAAAAGAGAGGCAAGTGTATTTCAAACTTCAAAAGTTTCCTTTCTCGGGGGGCAGGGGGTAGTGTCAAACTACTACTGACTAAATCTGAAACACCGTGCTACTTCATCAGCGTTTTTGGTGTCAGTAGCGTTGCAAATCTTCATGCAGTAACCGCGTTATATAGGATGCCATAATAACGAATAACTTGAGGCGACTTCTATCGAAGTAAATGAGGTCTATAACCTTAATGACACAAAGCGCAAAATCCGATCGTTGATTCTTTAAACTTCAAACAGATACTGTCCGGAAATTAAAGTTCCCGTTTGAGTACCATTAGCCGGGACATTTAAATTCTAATCATCCTTCTCATTTAGTTTGGTTCCTGTAGTTTGCTAATGTTGAGAGTCTATACCACGAGTTCAAAGCCAACAGATCAGTAAATCTGGCTTTTATACATAACATCAAAATTAATAATATGCACACCGCCGGGATAGAAGAGACCACGGAAGTACTTCTAAACTCGCTCATACCGGACGATCATCAAGGCGCCGACGACGACTATCACCAGCAAATAAGAACTTTCGCTGCCGATGTTCCTACATCTCCAATGTCAGACCTTCCATCTGCTGCCGAGTTTATCAATGTTGTTAGATCACTGTCTCTTAATAAAGCCTCCGGGGAAGACAAAATCTCTAACAGGATGATAAAGGAGGCATGCAAGGTATCGGGCGATTGTATTTTAACAGTGTTTAATAAATGTATTGCTGAAGGCATTTTCCCTCGTTTATGGCGTCAAGGCTTTATTAGAATTATCCCGAAAAGTGGCGATAAGGCGCCAGATGACCCTAAGTCTTATCGACCTATTACCCTGTTACCATCTTTGGGTAAATTACTTGAGCGCCTTATCGTCCCACGATTACTTCCGGACGGACCAAAATTTCACAAAAATCAATTCGGATTTACGATAGGAAAATCAACAATAGACGCGGCTATCTCGGTCAGAAGGCAGGTGTACTCGTCAGACGAGAACTACGTTTTGGGCATCTTCTTGGATATCTCCGGTGCCTTCGACAACGCATGGTGGCCAATGATACTTCTTAAATTAAAATCACGCGGCTGCTACCGTAACATCTATCAGCTTATTTATTCTTACTTCTTACATGGATCAGCTAAACTTAAACTTGGTCATCATTCTGTGTCGAAGGCATTGACCTTGGGATGCCCTCAAGGATCGGTGTTAGGCCCTTATTTATGGAACTTAGGGTTTGATGATTTCCTCGCGATACCTCTACCGCACGGCTGCTCACTTACGGGTTACGCGGACGATGGCCTTCTGCTTATTAAATCTAATACTCGTGCCGGGCTTGAAAATTTAGCCGATACAAGCTTGCGTTTAATTTCTAGTTGGGGTAAACGAAACCGTCTGACTTTTGCACCTCACAAAACATTTCAATTACTTCTCAAAGGAAATCTAAAATCGTCGCCTAGCATTAAATTTGATGGTATAACAGTTAAAAAACGAAATAGTGTTTGTTATCTCGGCCTTATTTTAGAGAGGAACTTTACATTCATTGAACATATCAAAACAATCGGAGAAAAAGCAAAAAACAACTTTTATGCTTTGACAAGGATTTCCACGTCAACCTGGGGGCTTTCCTTTAACACCTTGAAAATCGTCTACGGGGCTACCTACCTGGGATGTATTTGTTACGGGTCGCCTGTTTGGGCTGATAGGGCCACAATAGGCGCGGCACGACGTAAACTCCTTCAAAGTCAACGGTTGGCGTTGATTTTCTTGTGTAAAGCCTATCGGACTGTTAGTACTGAAGCCTTGCCAGTCTTGGCAGGCGTTTTACCGGTTGACCTCGAAATACAGCGTCGCGCGGCTATGTATTATTCAACCAGAGAATTTTTGAAAAACGATTTTTTAACCCTTCGCGAACGTAATAGGATCGGTAGATTATTTAAACCGCAAACAGATGTTTCCGAGGAACTGATGGTGGAATGGCAGGTTAGATGGGAAACGTCTATTAAGGGCCGTCATCTTTACCAGTTTTTTCCATCCGTTCATGAGCGGCTGGAGAAGACTTGGATAGAGATTGACCATTGTGTAGCCCAGTTCCTTACGGGACATGGTAACTTTAAAAGCAAATTATTTTCATTTAAACTTGTCGTTTCACCATTGTGTCAGTGTTCGACAGCAAACAGTGAATATGAGCAAACTGCACATCATATTCTGTGGGAGTGTGGTCTTTGGCATGACGAACGTAACGCTTTACTAGATAGTTTGCAACCGACATCCGGTGTTGTTTACTATGAGGATCTTGTTGCCACCAGAGCAAATTTCCGTGCTTTCAGACGCTTTTGCCATACCTATTATTGGAATCAAAATAACAGCTCCTAAAATCATAGGACCCATTAACTTTGTAAATTTAAATCCGTGGTGCCTGGCAACTGGGCCTAACTCAGTTGTAAAATCTCTATTCCTTGCTAATATTAGCTATTTCTTTTTGTCTCCCGCTTGCAATGGAGGGAAGTGGAACATATATTTTTTCCTACTCCTCCTTTTTTACTATTTCTGATTAATTTCGTTGCGGGTTCCAAGACAGTCAATCATTTTCCCCTGGGACACACCGAGCTTCACTGTTTCGGTGGTATTCGTTGGTCTCATTGTAGATCCTGGCTTACAGGAGTTGCAATGACGGGCATGTGTGGTGGGCTAGTCCCAAAAAAAAAAAAAATAATGTTGAGAGCTGAGTGCGTATTAAGTTTCGTTCCGTTTTCGGTTCTGGATTGTGCGATAGTTGGCCTGAATTTGTACTGTAGTGTTGTTCTTTTAAGTACATGATAGTAAAATAATCCCTAAAGCTATTGCTTACTAGTTACAGCAATTGGAAAAAAAATATATAAAAAGGAAATATTGGCGTCAAATTGATTATTTGACTTATTCATAATAGTATCGAAACAAATAAATAATTATCTATTACCATTTATTTATTCTTATTAAAATCTACGTTTTTTTTGAACGGGTAGATAAACGAAAATGTGGCTTTTTCATCTTATCGGAATACTAGACCAATATAATTTTATGAAGGGTTCTAGCAAAGTAATTCTGTTGTAAGATAGTAGAAATTCTAAATCAATCCGTTTATGTTTGAGTGAGTAAGATAATGTTCCATTTAGCTCATCCTATCGTAGCGAAGGTCCGTAAAATACGATTACGGGCAACTTAATATAAAAATGAATAGGACTTCGTATCGAATTTTATTTCGATCTATTCTTTTAACTTTTTATGTCTTTACTCTGCGCTAAATATTAATCTTGAACGGTACGGAAAACTTAAATGTGGTGCAAAATTTAAGTGAATTATAGGTACCTACACTTCTGTTTTTTAACATGTAAGTTTTCTTACGTATTAATAATTATTACGAAAAAATAAAAATATAAGGCAAAGCTTTTCATCGATTAATGGAGGGTTAATAAGAGAACCTAACACAAGCTAGTTTTATAGCTCAAAACTACAACACCGAGAAAACAGGATTCAATTTAAAAGAAAATCACTTTAAAAGAAAATGGAGTAAAAAATTCAGTAGTACTAACATTCTCGCCAAGAGCGACCAAATCCATTAGGATTATGCAACGGAACAGTCAGACTGTGAGGGTAAAATGAATTGTTTTGTAGCAGGGATATTGGTCGAAACCGATACCGGGACAGCTAATAAAAAGTCTATATTCACGACTAACATCATCATACAAGCCTAAGTAACTAAATAAACGTATAACACGAAAACAAATGAAACAACATTTTACTCGTTTCTACATAACTACATGCATTGCGAATTAAAGAGGTAACAAACCTCTAGCCACTATTATTTGCATGATAATGAACTGCCAGAACTCCCGAAAGTCGTTGTGAAAGCATTCATAATAATCATGCACCGCTATAATTTGCGGCAAATATACATTAGTCAAAACAATATCTTTCTAACGTCTGTTTGCAGAATTACAGTTGCGGTTTTCATGAAAGCATAATGAATTCCAACGCTTGCAAGCTGCGGTTTCATTTATGCTGGCACAGTAATACCTACGTTGTTGTACTTGAAATGTTTAGTTGAGAGGAAAATATAATAAATGAAAGTATCATTAAACGAATATCACTATTTATTTTACATTACTATAGTTAACCTATTTACAGCGTGGTGAGTATGTCTAAGGCGCGTCGTCTCCTCGGAGGGGAAGATATTGGTGACGTCTGCTCGCTAAAATCGTTCGTCGTTTGGGGTACATCGTGACAGATTCGACTGACGACCTGGACTGCGCCTCCTGGAGGTTCAGTGAGCTAACGGGAACTGGGGTAACTGCGTATCCAGCTGCTACCAACGCTGCAAACTCCTCTGGAGTATACGCCTTGTTGTTCTTAGGAGGAGGCAGTTGTGCTCTCTGTTCGTCTAAGTTCTGGCCATGCTGCTCAAGGTTTACCTGTTCAACGCTCGATTGCTGTTCTCGGTAGGCTGGTTGGGGTCTCGCTTGCTTCCTGGCTGCAGCCACATTTGCTTTGCTTACATAAATAGAGGACTGAGGAGGTTTCACGGGTTCTAACACTCTGGATTGGTCGGATTTAAGCTGGGCTTGCTGTTCGTATCTCGGACGCTGTTGCTGCTGCTGTTGTTGTTCGCTACCTCTGTACAACGGACGCAGGAAATATTGCTCACCAATGATTTGAGCAGGCTGTTGAGGTACTCCATCTTGGACTGGGTCATAGATTTTCACAGACCTCATCTTTTCGTGATCGGGGAAACGTTTCAAATACGCTATGGGACGTTCGACACTTTGGCTCGGGAGACGATGTTCCTGGGGCCTGATGGCTTGACGCGGGGCCTCGATGATCCTGTACTGCTTAGGTGTGGCCTCTTGTTGCTGGTACTGTGGCACAAGTCTGTAGTTCAGTTGAGCTCTAGGCTGTTGCTGCTGCAACTGTTGGAGTTTGGGTGCTGGGACCACTTTTAAACCTTGAGATTCGGGACGTTCGTACAATACCTGCTGAGACACAGCGGGGTTTTGTTGGAAGGTCACATAACGTAAAGCTTGAGGCGCTCTCTGTGCCTGAGGCTGGGGCTGCGGCGCCGGACGGTACAGTGGCGACTGTTGTTGCTGAACATTCGTCGTTTCAATCAGGTACTGCTGAGGAGCTGCAGCAGATGGCTGAGGCGGAACAATTTGGGCTTTGTTCCTCAGCTTTGATTTCTTGCTCGGCTTGGTAATGTATCTGTCCACCTGAAAACAAAATTTTAGAAGAAATTTCAATAAAAGATTCCATGCAGCTGATGAAATGATATTAGTGGCGCCATACTGACCTGCTGATACTGAGGTGCTACGCTTTGAACTTGGGCCGTCTGTTGTACTTGCTGCAAGTGCTGTGGTTGGGGCTGGGAGTAGAGCTGTTGACGGGGTTCCTCCGCTTGTCTTACTGGGGGCTGTCCGAGCAAGGCCAGTAGGTCCTGGTTGTAGGGGTCGGGGTTCGATCCTGAGTCACTGACGGATAAGGCGGCTCCAACTGAAGCTTCGCCGCCGTTTGAGGAGTAGTCGGGACGAGCGATCACGGCGTGAGATGATGGTTGATAAGATACCTGGAAAATAATAAAAAAATAATTTATGAATTAAGATAGTTGGATGGAATAAGTTCGAATAATCTATATAAAAATAGAGTTTAATAGATAGTAAATATTCTGGTGAAGAATACATCATATGAATCCAAGACTCTTTTTTACGACCGAGGTTAAATCATTGCCCTTTTGTATCTCAGTTCAAAAGCAAGAATTAACTTTAGAATGCCACTTAACTAGCACTTTATAACAAATACCTTCAAATTGGTTTTCCAATAATCTGATATTGTTCGTGGAATAACTAAACACTAATCTTATCTTAAACCACTCTCAAAACTGAAAGTTTAAGAATAGATAAAGGTATCAGCTTATAGATTAAATTTCTATTTATTAATATCTAACGAACGTGAGATAAAAGCATCATCGCGCAACAGCATCCCTAGCATAAGACCAATAAATAAATTTATTTGCTTACTCATTGTAAAAACTACATTTCACTGATTAACCTCCCGCGGGTCGGGACTATTGAAAAATTGAAAAATCGCAAGCGAATATTACACAAATTAATAAATCAATGTACGAGAAATTCATAGGTATCTGTTAGCTTCTTTTCATCATCATTATCTTCATCAGTGGCCTCTAACATCTATGAAAAATGATTGAAACAACAGCCGTGTTAATTTATTGGTTTTAAGCACTTGCGCCTGTGGCTATGAAGACCTATACAGAAGCGATAACGCCAGTCGCAAAGTCTACAAAGGAATTGTGTTCCCGGTGACGATGGAGGTTGTTATTATCTCCAGACCTGTATTAATAACCCACACTTTTTTTACGGGGGAAAGTCCTCATGGACTTCCACCGCCTTGGGAGAGACGGAGGGGCGTGCCGGACTTCTACACTAGCTTAACCTAGATGTATCTACTTTATCAATTTTAATAATAAATTCGACTCGCGACCCCGCCGCCGCGTCAGCTCATGATTAAGGACTCCGGTTGGGTCCGAAACTAGATAAATACGTGTGAGTAAACCGTTATAAATCTCTTAAATACTTTATCATAATTTTCGTTACCTGTCTGGCCCCCTGAGGTTCCAGATAATAGATCTGCTGGAGGTTCTGCTTGTGCTCCTGCTGCGGGCTGTTGTACAGTTGCTGCAGCAGCTGGTTGCTGGACAGCGGCGCCTTCCTCTCCGGCTGCAGCTCTAGCAACTCCTGGGCGTTCAGCGAGAACACCTGCCCAGGACGGTACTGCTCGTCGGAGCGGCTGGAAGGAGATGCGTTATTGATTAGGTATACGTGGAAATGTATTTACAGTATGTTTTTATAAGACCAGACCACTATATTTTGAAAAAAGACCTTTTTAGTTACAGATTTTTTTGTTCTGTAAAGATGTAATTAAAGCCAGGGTCTGTTTAAATACGTTATTGAGAAAATAACTTTAGAACATGGTAAAAACAATTTGGATGAGGTAACTTGCCATGATAAAAAATTTAAGAAAAATCTTCCCTGTGTTTTTCTTTCGTTTTTAATTTATTAAGCTGTGATATATAGGTATATTGCCTATTATGTGCTTGTATAGTAAAACTAAATGACAAATAAATTTTAATTTAATTATGAAGCTCCACGGTCCACATAATATCTCAATCCAAGTCTAATTCTTGGCATCAGACAAATTTTCCGATTTATTTTTGTCAAATCAGATGTGATTTTTGATATTGCGTGATGGCAACTTTTAGCGTAAATGCAGCAAACACGGTTGGCTAGAAGCCACACAGCAGTATTTTTAAGACAGGCAATGTACTTTAATCATAAAGTTTTATTTATCGTTCATCTGGACTAAGTTTTAGGATTTGGATAAGCTTTAATTTATTATGTGTACTAACACTATGGACACATGTCTGAAAATTATTTAAATTGAATTAAATTAGCGTTGTCTTTAATTTCAAAAGTTTTTTATGCACTATCTAAAGTTATTTGAAATCAAAATATTGTCTTAACAATTACTAAAGTTATTTATGTTGAAAAGTTTAAAGATAATAAAAAGTTAAGTTAAGTAATTTGCTCCTACACTAATTAATTCAAAAATGTTTGAACGAGTTTATTATTAATTTTAAAGGAAAATTAGTTTATCTTACCTGAGTCCTTTATCATCGTCTTGGGGCTCTTCAACGGGGGCAACTTGTTCCTGAAAAGCATAAAAAATATATGTAAGTGAAAATTTTCAAAAGTTTGTAAGGATCATAAAAAAAAACTTAAATCAAAATTCATTTATAAAAAATAGGCTACATTGTAGTACTTTTCGAACGCCAAAATGATAATAGACAGCACCCCATCGTCCACCCTTCACCGCTTCCTGTGTTTTCGCTGCGGGTGAAAAAATGGCGCAACAAACTCATCAAATAAAAAGTAAACACTATTTAATAAAAAGAATATCAATAAATAGTTAAATAATAATTCCTTATCAGTGACTACATTAGTCATTGCTGTATAAAATTACATAAAGTTAACCAAAACTAAATGAACAAGTACTATTAACAAACAACTACCAGAAAAAACTTGCAATAAGATGCTTTTCTCACATAATCATTAAAAAAATTTACCAAACAATCGACTTAACCAAACAAATTAACACTATGACAACAGTTCATGTCATAACAGTAGTCTGTAATCATGTATTACATTAGATGCGCATGCGTCGGCGAAAGCTACGGAAAACGAGACAATGCGTCGATTATCGGGCATTTTCGAAACAGAGGGCGGAGCGGTCGCACGCGTCGATCATTCTTGCACAAGCGATCAATTGTCTGCCAGTATCCGGTTTACGAAATTCGGAACAATTAGGTAAATTGGAGTGGACTAATTTATGCACTGATTTTGCAACTGAAGAAACTAAGTACCTAGAATCGCAATTGAGGGTTGTCAATTCAAATCACAATACAAACAGGTTCAGACAGCAATAAACCATGGTAACAAAGGTAACTTAAAAAATTGAATCAATGTAACAACAAATTCTCAATATTAAAATCGGAAATCGCCTACTCGCAATGACCAAGCATGGCAATCAATGCTCAATCTTTCTCAATATGTGATGAGGCTTGTTTTTGTTTGATAAAATATAATTAACAAAATTAACAAGCAATTTGTGACTACAAGTTATATGGTATTAGATAATATTTATCCAGAGACCTAACAATGCAATTCCACTGTGAGTTAGGCCAATAAAACAATGTGATACATATCTTCAAATATTAAACATCTAAAAC
The DNA here is from genome assembly GCA_941860345.1 of Chrysodeixis includens. NCBI lineage: Eukaryota > Metazoa > Arthropoda > Insecta > Lepidoptera > Noctuidae > Chrysodeixis > Chrysodeixis includens. The sequence goes on along the minus strand of OW796113.1, from coordinate 5,222,517 downwards.
TAGGTATGCCACAAGTTATATTACTAAACAAAGAAAAGATTAATCAAACATTTTGATTGTAACAGTAGCCAATATTAATTCAATTACGATTTCTCTAGAACTAATATTTGCATACAACGGAGAAAGTTTAATAAGAGAGAATTATATGACAGTGGGTGTACGTGTATTTATTGTATCAATTTGCTAATACGGTGACATTATTTGTTTTATTACAATAGAGAAATCAGATAGGTATATTAGGAATGGAGATTAAAAGTAAAGAAATCTCGCGGCAGATTAAGGCGAGACGAAATCTGAAACCCATTTATTCTGAACTTAATTTCTATAATATCTCGGAACATTCAGTATTTAGTGTTTAATCTTTGTTCATATGAAAGAATAATCTTCACACTAAACCTAAACAAGTCTGCCTACTTAAACGATAACATAATACTTCTCACAACCTTACCTGAAGCGCTTGATAAAATTATTACGTTTAATGTACTAATTAGCACAACACTTACAAAATAGCGTGCATACCAAACATGCCTCGTCGTGTTATTAGCCTGCACTTGCAATCCCTACTTGGCAAACGTCTATCCGTCCCCTACCATATGTCGTAAGCCGCTATTAAAAACGTATTAAGAATAGCGCCAAAGCGGATTACTGTGACCAATTTCATAAAAGGAGGTTCGTTACTCTTTAATGACAGATTTAGACTGTTTCGCGGTTATTATTGCAAGTCTGTGATTGTCTATGCGGTTTTAATTGTCTGGTTTTGAAAATAGAATGTAGCACCCATTTGTAATGTGACCTCTTTTTGTTTGGTAACAATTTTTCAGCCAATGTAATTTTCATTTGTTAGTTTTTTTTTATGAATGGGTGTTGACAGTGATTATAAAAATAGTTTGTTTTAGTGACATTTGAAACATCATTTTACATTTTCTAATGTATACAACATTCATATAGGTATTATTAGTCACGAGTGAACTTAATTAATTCCGTGTTATATTAATACTTAAAATCAAATACCTACCTATCTATCATTAATTTAACATAACAATCTTTCGTGATTGTTATATTAATCAGAAAATTCTTCAGTCAAACACAAAATGCCAATTAAAAATAAAAAAGACGAGTAAAGTTACGCTTTTCGATTTTGCAGTATGAAACATCAGTAATATTTAGGTATAGACAAAAGCATTGTTCATAAATATTCTGTAGGGCTTCCAAACTGCCAGTAGTATATTATTTAGTTGCGTGCGTGCCTGGCCTTGAGTCATGTACAAGAAAAGCTTTATTCATTAACTGTTAACGAAAAAGGCTAGAAATGGCCAAATTATGAAGACGAAACCTTTTTGTATTTGTTGTACGTTTCCAAACGTTTATTTTTGCCCTATTCGTGATTTTATTGTTGCTTATCACCTCCCTAAAGTATTTCTGTTAATTTTGACTATAGGACAATTCCACGTAATAAAAACAAAAACTATTTAATTTTATTATATTAGGTTTAAAGAAAAACCCATTGAAAAAGGGCCCTAACGCATTCGTATCTTAAAAAAATATAGGCCGAAAACTATACACCTTTTTATCGTAACATCACACTACATCAAACTAACTAAGCATTCCTAACAAAGTTCGTGACACACACAGATTATACTAATACACTAATACTAAAGTCACATAAAGTAACAACTAAAACAATAGGAAAGTAATCACTCAGCCAGATGAGTTCTAGTCGACTTGTCAATCTCATTAGTAGGAAAAGGTTATGTTACTGGCACATGACAAAACATTCGCAATATGTCGCCTTTGATTTTTTCTTTATCATGAGGATACATTTCTTGTGGTAACTTAGTAACATATTTCTAGCATTTTTTGTCTCGAGTATAGAAACGACGAACGGCGTATTTTCATTCTTTATCATCCATCTTTGATAGTTTCAGGTAATAAGAAAAATAGTAGGTAGTTAAAACTTACTGGTTACGATTTGATTTTGAAAATTTGTAAATTTAACCAAAAACATATTTAAACAAGGTAAAAAATCATAGAAGGACTCGGGGGAGGCCTTTGCCCAGTTGTGGGACGGGCTAGGAAAAACTACATATTTTAGAATAAATCGTGATACCGTTTCACCATTGTTGTAAAGACTCCCTTTCGATATCAAAAAGATTTCAAGTATCAAGAGATATTTTTAATAGATCAAATCTCAATCAATCTCAACGTATAAATCAAAATCAAAACCAAACTGCACCAATTTTCTCTCTTCTTTTTTTTATTCCACAGTTCCCCAGTACTCGTGGTACAGGCATTGCAGGCATACATCCCCGGTTACTGATCAGCTTGCCTCGACTCGAGCCTTCGTAAGCGTTTCGACAACAATGCCGGTACGCTCTGCCGTCGGAATACCTAAATTGGATCGCACGCCAGACGGGGCATAGCCATAGGTACTACATATTTATACGTATGTGATGTAGAAGGCTATAGAGTTAGCTCTGAACATGGAAAATTGGTTTTCCGTTAATATTGACATTTTAGAACCGCGCAACTAGAGTCAGTAACGTTTTGAAAGAGCCTACTCGAAATAAAAACCTTTTGATTTTTGATTGTGATCTAATATGAGCGTTTTGAAATAATTGGATTGTAATTTATGACAGTATTTTTTTGAATGAGGATATTTGAACATTGTGATTCGACAATTTAGTCACTTATATTATTTTAAGTTGTTTGTTTATTTGATTGACACAGGAAACATTTAAAACGAATAGATGTTTATGAATCATGCTATCAAAGTTTTAAAAAATGTATGCCTTTTAAAGTCTTATATCAAAACATTAGTAATGGCACAAAAACCATAGATAAACACAATTACGATTAGCTAGAAAATTGACCTACTTTATCCGTAATAATAGAAAGAGTTTATACTCTATACTCTATGTACACAAGGTCATATTGTAAGTAAATGTCAGTTATTGATACGGCTAATTTATTCAAAGGTTCTCACAACTGCCGGGTTCTCAGTATTTGTTCTCTAATTTGTTTTTCATAGCTCACGTTTTATTTTATGAAAATATCCCATATTAGGTCAGTAACCACACCATTGTTTATTACTTTGTTATTTAGAATAGTTCTGCAGCGCAAATCATATTCGTAATGAATTTATTGTTTCTAATGTTGGTATAATTTGTGTTTGGGATATTGCGGTCTCATTATACATAGAATAAATGCAATAGAGTAGAAAAAATATTTCGAATACATAAATAAAAAAATAATACTAATAAAAATTTTAGAATAATCTGGATCAAAAATCATTTTGGACATCTAAAGCATGAGGGAAAAAACAAAGTTAGGACTAAATTCTATTATTTTCAACCATTTTTCGCAATGAGTAAATGATCATAACGCTACCCAATAGTCAAGATGGAAAATTTTCAGGCAGTGAAATTTGATTTATCACGAAAATCCACCCAGTAAAGAGTCTGTCAATCAAATGTCAACATAATCAGCAATTAGTTAGTTCCGTTCATTATCGTTTACCATAAATAGATATAAAATGGACGTTGTTAACTTCATCGTAAGATTGGTTTACTAATTAAAGGCGAACGTAACACGGATTATCAATTATAAGACAGGAGAGATTGAAAAAGCTGTCGTTAAAATCTTGTTAGATCCGTATCGTTGACGCGAAGGCTCATAATATAATTTGTAGAGAGTATTTTAGTCGTTTTAACAGCTAGACGCTTCAAAAATGCTACATAGTTGGTGATTGGAATGAAAGGAAGCAATATAAAGTTAATATTTTAAATAAATACAAAAATATATCTAGAAGGTAAAGTTAAGGTACAATTTCAAAGATCGACCTGATTTAGCCAATGATGATTGAATATGAAAAGTGGGGTGAGAGTTATACAGGTTACTTAAAGCTCAGAAATAAGATAAATAGTTATTATAATAGCATTTTGTATGAAATTGAAAAAGTTCAATTAAAGTGGATGCTTAAAAAGACTCGTTACGTTAAACATGACGACCCAGAATCTGTCAATAATGTTGGTAAAACATGTCTACCTAATTTGAGGCGTAAGAATTTACATCGGTTAAAGCTACCAGCAATTTCGAATACATTTTGCTATTTTATTTGACCCTCAGGGCAACTAGTTAAGTGGGCAATCGAGATATTCGTCGATAGGTTATCAACAATCTGTCCTTTTGCATAATAAAACTGCGGGTTCGTGCGAATATTGGGGCAAGTATAATGTTTGTATTGCCATGTTCATTGCATTTCGTGTAGTATAGGATTGCAATACTTCAGGAAGTAGTAGAGTACAAAATACAAAAATCTTTAATTTTGACTTTCTAACAATCAGTGGACTTGAACTTAATCTTTTGATCTGCAAAACACTGCGTATACTATTTGTTGTAAACGCTAAGAACTCGGTTACGTCCAAAACTTTTGACATGTCATTAATTCTAAGTAAGTAGCTGATCTATTTATTGTTTACTAGTAGTGACCAGTATGAGATAAGACATGAAATTAATATACCATAGTAAAGTATCACAGTTTTATTCCTCAAATATCATATTTCACGAAACACCTATTCGTAAACAAAAACATCTCGCCAATAAACCAGCTATTCGATCTCTAATAACGACACCAGAGTTTAAAGGACTGGTCGCTCGTGACTGTAAGTAGGTCATAGAAGTGAAAGGGCGACTTAGGACATGATCCGGTGAAGTTGACTCACTTTATTATGAAGGAAGAACAATGGAAGGTATCGGTGAAGTCGGATCTTTTAAACATGATTGTGATGATTTAGAAGTAACGTTAGATTTTATTGATTTTGTGAACAGTGTTTGTGTATGGGAACGGTTAGTTTTGGTTGGTGTTTTTGATATAGGTTAGGGGTTTTTCATGGTTGGTTCCCACAGCAAGGTAACAAGTTATAGAAAGATCGTAAAATAAATGTAATTAACAATAAAAGATAAGAACCAGAAAGAAAATCTTTATCTATGCCCATAAAATTTGTAATATTCAATTGTGCTTTATGAAAAATTATCTTCTTAATGACTCATTTAAAATATCGGGAATGTTTATTGTTGTCACTATCGAGGACAATTATCTACATACCTGACATTGCAACAACACAAAAATCGAACAAAACACTGTCGACGTGGAAAACAAGAACTCTTACAACATCACAAAGATGAGAAACAGCTGATACTTTTTTAATTTGCATATCGCCATGTGAAGATCATTATGCTCCAATATCTTAGTGTATGGATCTTCTACACCTATTAAAGTTATCGCGACTACTTACAATGGCCGGATTCCGCATTTTTTGTCATATATCTTGCAAATATATTACGGTTGTGTTTACGAATATAAAAGAGCATTCGACGACTATTATCACTAAATATAACATACAAATTTGTACGAAATGTCTTGTAAATACTTCTACTACTTCCTAAAACAAAAGAAAGCTTCTCAAAAATAGGCAGGTAGCCTAATAAATAAGTGTCTGTTGAGACTCATTACACGTGTTCGAAAGATTTATGTGGACTCGTTAGCCCGAATGCCACAGGGTCATTACTTTGGTCCCTTACGTTTACGATTCCCAAAACTGGGTACTTATGAGTAAAGGTATAGGCCTAGGTTTAATCGCTTAAATCTTGTCTTACAGTTCTCCCACGGTCCGCGATGAATAATTCAAGATTCAGACATTCACTGGAAGACCACTGAATCTGAATGGGCTTGTTAATGTCTGCTTAAATGTGTTTGACATTAGGTAACGTGTGATGTCCATCTATGACATGCTTATCTGTAAAATGCTGTATAAACGTATGGGTACCTTAATGTTCATCCTGTTTAGTATTTTGCTTAAAAAATTACAAACAAAATTCGTAGAAGGAAAGAAATAATTATAGCAATTTTTCTAATATCCGTAGTTAGAAACGCGTGAGCACTCGAGCGGTATCCTAGACTACCTAATCACAGTCGTCACACTTAAAATGTCATTGTAATTACAGGTATTTAGCTGTCTCCTATATTTGGCGTAGCGTTCCCCGCTAATCCATCACTACCGGTCAATATGTAATTGACATGAAACATACCTACTACCGGTTGAAACCCGGAATAGGAAATTTTAATATTTCATAATTTCCCAACTCTCATATTACCTTCCATTAGCAATTGAATATTAATGTAGAAAATGTGGTTTTATTATTGGAAATTAAAAGGAAATACTGTACATTTGTCATACTTGAAATAATGAACGGGTTGGATAATTTTCCTGTATACGTTTTGGTGGCGGGTTATGTGATAGTTGTAACATAAAGTTTTAATGTTACGTGTGACGAATTAAGGTAACTTTACGTGGTATGTGGTTGATGTCTAAATGGTTTTCTTTCCATTAAGTATGGCTGCTTACAACTATTCATCATGAGTTGTACAGACTACTGACTAGTCTATAATAAATGCCCCATAATTAAGCCTGGGATGAAAAAAAATGAAAACGCCAAGCACAAATTTGTTTTTCGTTCTTGGTAGCACGGAAATCTCTATTGCTAGTTTATCTATATCTGCATTCTATTTCTAGTGTATGATTAGTGCCAAGAACACTGCGTTATGGATCCTCGGCATTTAACCAAATGTTACCTGTTTGCGAGCCGTCCTGTATCCGAGATGGGTGTGCACAAGTTCGCCTTGTGTTTGTCTCTTCTCCTTGTTTAACGCAGGCTCTGCTGCTTTTTCTGTCTCTTTCACGTCAGCCGCGTACGCGCAAATCACGAGTGCTGTAACAAATAGTATAGGAACATTAGGAAAAACTATGTAATTGTCTTTGTTTGGTCGAAAAATTTTCAAAGACAGCCAATTCGGTAGATATTGTGACAACTTCTTGATTTGCTCTATTAAATTATAACCTGAATGCGTTTATGGACATAATGTGTTTCTAGTAATTTTAATTAACTAACTTTAGTTGGTTTGATAACAGTAAACCATTGGGAAAATATTGTACAATATCTATCACTTCCATATTCATATTTTGTCACTTTTACATAAATATCCATGTTTAACGAACTGAAGTAATTTCATCGACATTTTACCATCTATATTGACTGTTTATTGACCAATATCATCTGCAAATGGCGAGCATTCACTTTAATACAGGTGAATGGTTAATGGTGATGTCCAACTGTCGGCTCGTTATCGAAAGTCTATAATATGCTTACGTCAATAACACTAATTAATCTAATGCAATATGAAGATTAAATTGATGGTTTCGAGATAAACCGCAAAAATATTACGTAAAAATACAAATATGTTTTCATAATTTAGTATTTTTTGATAGAAATATTAACGGCACTCTAAGTTAGGAATAAATAATGATAATCTCGTGACTACCCGCCAGTTACAGCGGATTTTCTTGGTAACTATGCAGCGTAGAAACTTGACAAAGTAATACATCATATTAACCCACATTCTGCACTACATACTGAAATATTTACTAGAGTCTGTGTATTAGTTTTGGTACCAGTTGAGTGTACCTAGAATAATGTTTCTAAAAACAAAATGTAGTAAGCACTTTTACTGTACCTACGTTTAAATATCAGTATTCAACCAAAACCCTTTCAATCTTCGATATTTTCTTGCTGTAATTTTCTAGGCGTATAATAGAAGTATTCAAATCTAATCCAAACCCCGTTTCTTTTCACAAATGATTGATGGTAGCACTTACAAATTCAGTAGTCAGGATGTTTATTCTCTATAGTTACGTAAATAAAGCTCTTTAGTTATAAACCTCAATCGTATCCCATATAGGTTTCCCGCTAAAAGCAAAGTTGCAAAATGGAGGCAGTTGAAGTAAATGTCACATCGAAGCGATATTAATACCGTCTGTTAAGTTGGCATTACGTTTTATGCCAGTCGTACCAACATACTTGAAAGCTCTCGTAAATTAATTTCGTTTTAATCTACATTCCGTAATGCAGGCCGCTTGTGTTCGAATTTTCTTGTTTCGAAATTTTCGTTTCTATCCTTATGTGTTAAGATTATTGGTATTTAATCGGGATCATTCTACTCGTAACCATTTAACGGGTAAATTTATTATCCCATAACGCAGGTTTATGTAGTAAAATTTTATAAAGACAATTAATTCACTATAGTCAACTATTATGACAAACAATAAATTAGATTATTTGTGCCACACTATTTACCATCCGTTTCGTAAAGTTTACTCCAAGATAATTTAGAATAGTTACCTACAATAGTAGGTGCATAACCTTTAGACAATAGGTTTATTTTAGCGTATTTTCTTATCTTACATATGTCTTTGTAAGTCCTCAATAGACCGGTCTATTTTTAGCTATGAAAAGACAATGAAGTGTATGTGGCTTAATAGCTAATGCGCAGATTGATCTCGGCGCGGCTGCGACATCGAGGCGCCGCTATTTCTTGGATGGGTTGACCTATTAGATGTTCTCTTATAAAGAGCACATAAAATTGAGTGGTCATTTCCAACTGTAGATATAATGAATTTCATATGTGCCATTAATGAGCAAGCTATTGAATGCTCTAGATTAAAAAAAAAACCGAAGTTTTATTTTAATATCAGCATGATCCGAACGTCGCAGTTTGTTCAAACCTTTTTTTTAAACCTACCAAGAAGTTTGGCTTAAACTATCAAAGCATTCAAATAGTCCTGGCTGGTGAGTAACTTATTAAAAACAAAATTGCTTCCTTGCTTTACCTAAACTTGAATATGGAACAAAAACAATCAGCCAAATTGTACGGTTTCAGTTTATACTATTCCTAGGATATCTAGGACCATAATTCCGCAGAAATCACAGTATTACGTCGCTATTCCGCTCCACAATATTTCGCTAACATTATTATTATAACGAGATTGAATCCCTTTCGTCTAACTCATTTATATCATCTTATTCGATGGAATTGTTAACCCTGGACCCTAACCCTTGACCCGACAACATGAAATTTATTCAAATAAAACTATTTTTGAGGGTCTTGAGATTTAAAGGACATGTATTTTGAGAGGTTCTTGTTATTCGTAATTGTCAAAAAAAGTATGGCTCATACGTTTATACACACTTGAAAGTGGTTTTTCGTATTCACAATTAAAATAGATGATAAAAACAAAGACAAAACGTTTCGGATTCCATGTTCAAAATTAAAAAAAACGTGACGGTTGTTCAGATATCAAACCTTCATAGTTCGCGTTTTTTCACAAGTAATAAGTATTTCATAAAGTAACTCAAAATAATTGTCCGCAGCGAAGATCCAAGCATTCCTTCTAACATATCATTAATAAACAATTCAAGAAGGTCATTGTTGAAGACAATACTGTATTTAGACTGTCACGACATCCTTTTCTAACGTAGGTTTTGATGGCCCAAAACTATTTGATTGTCAATGTCCCATCCATTTGAAGACGAGGCTCAAAATTGGATAGAAAATTACAGTATTTTGTACCAAAGAATTCTTGTACTTGAACGCCAAGCAAATAGGTTTAACTAGAACATTCTTAGTGTTTTCGTGACTTAGAAGACATACCAAACATTGTGTTTGTCTTTGTGCGTTTAGAATTGGAGTAGAATATGTTTAACTGTGAAAATACGCTTCAAAAAGGAATGCTGTGTCGTTATTTGATGCCTCTGTCTTATCAGATCTAACATGATAACAACAACACGAAAGGAAGAAGGTTTTAACATAAAATTTAAAGCTTAACAATGAGGTAACATTTAATAAGGAGTGCAATAAAATAATTGAGTATTAAGGTAATTCATGTCTGTCTGTCGCAACCTAACACCTCAAATGTGACAAAGATGACTTAACAACGATTTAAAACTGATTGATGTGCGAATAAAACTTACTTTGACAAAAAAAAGACGATAAGATTGAAAAAAGACAAATACCATTGATGAAATAGCTCAGAACAAGCTTAGTGCTAGCACTGGTGTTGCACTCGTGTAAGCGAGACAGCATACTATACAGCATAGTGGCATCTCTCTTCCACAACTGCAAATCTTATTCTATAAGGTGGTGGACCCCTGATATCTTAATCGATTCTCCAAGATTTCCCATCAGAAAGATAAATGTAAATATAATTAGGTATTACATATCAATCCTTTTTTGTTATAATCTCGTTTCAACACGATTAGATATAAAAAGTAGATGCTCTCGTAACTGGTCATCAAGGTTTATAACTATATTGCGATAATACGGAACCGTTTTGTTTCGCATAATGACGCTGTCAAGTATTATGAAGTGATGTTATAATAAAACTTATAAATCGGTCTATAATGTAGTGGGTTAAAACTGTACTTTTTAGTAATTTTTTTGTAGTAATGTCATTCAAATGAAGATTTGACAGAGAGACAGCGTAAATCACTGTGATGTTTTATGACTTACCTACCAATTACGAAGAAGAGTATTTTTAGAAATGTTATCCAAACATACGGGACAGAAAAATCTCATTTTCTTATTTCAACATCTCAAATGAAACCAGCCGCAAAAATAAAAAATGTGTAAAACAAAAAAGGAACGCCTATGACGTCATTCTGTGCCTTCATTCGAACGAACACGTCAGAGTTGTTCGAATTTCAAAATTGTGACGTAGGTCGTTCGAAGTTGGAGGTTACAGGTTAACTTAGTGTGTCTGAAATTGTTCTAATTTTAAACTTTTTTTTTTCTTTTGTTAATGGTTTTAATGCTGCCAAGCTTAAATGGAATTGGGCAGGCCACATCTGCCGAATGCCAAATGAGTTCTGGGCAAAATCAACCACACATTGGGTGCCAAACAACAGAAGGAGACCTCGTGGTAGACCCAGGAGGAGATGGCGCGATGAGCTCAACTCATTTATACAAAACTGGCCCCAATTAGCCATAGACCGGGATAGCTGGAAGGAGGGAAGGGAGGCCTTTGCCCCGCAGTGGGACACTAACGGCTAGTAATAATAATAATAATGGTTTTAATGAAGAGAGCATTCCATCTTATTGTTGTATAAATTGCATTTTAATGTTTTTTTTCTTAATTACCTATTTGTCTACTTCTTATAGCAAATAATGTTGTATTTGAATGTCAATGTTTTTTTTTCTAATTATTTGTCTAAGCACTTCTTATCTTATGGCAAATAATGTCAAACGCAGTAAAAACATATTGGATATGTATTATTTCCGTAATAACTACGTAAGACTAGTAGGTAATAGTCGTAATAACTTGTTATTGGCACACGAGAGGAATGCTGCCACATCTCATGACTTAATAAACCTTAATCGCTTTACGAGATACACAAGACATCGTGTTAAAAATGTAATTTATTTTCTTTTTGGACGTAATAACTTCTTTTTGGAATTTGCTTGAAATACAATTTACAAGTAGTATGGATTTTATTATGCATTTTTATTGCGCTATTGTATTGTAAGTGATACGTAATACTAGATTATAAACCGTTAATACCTACATATATATTATAGCTACAACCAAAAACAGTAATATTCCACAGATTTACGCACCAATGAGATCTGAATGAGTATGCATTAAAAGTTGCCAGTCACGTTCGAATTTCGAATCATGTGACGTATGGAACCTCTTTACACGTTCCCGCCTTTTCACAAACTAACCTAACCCAGCCATTATGTGATTTGTCAAACGTCTGGTTTATTTTGTAAGAGCTACAATACAATGCAATTTATCAGTCACTAAACAAGCTCGTTACCATGGAAACGCCTTGATTGGCACAACAAAGCAATCATCATTTTTCAAAACACACGTTTTAGGGTTCCGTAGCTAAATGGTAAAAACGGAACCATCTATAAGGGTACCATTTTTCGCCATGTCTGCCTGTCCGTCCGTATGTCACAGCCACAATTTTCCTAAACTGTTATAATGTTGAAACTTGGTAAGAAGATGATATTCTATGAACCGCATTTGTATTTTTACAAAAAAAAAAAAAACAATAAACTTGGGTTTCCAGTAAGTAGATAGTTTTAAGTTCTAGTTTTTTTTTACTACGTCATAAATCGTAAACCACAACCCATCGACTCGTACTTGGCCGCTTTATAATATAACTATCCACCAATATTTCAATATTAATTGGGAATTAGACTTATAAATCATTTCTAAGAACATCCTTTGAAAGCGTTTTATTTAATGTTTAATATAATTGTATGAAAGTGCACAATTTAGTATTCTGTAATATGTTTTCACTTTCTAAGATTCTCATGTTGAGTGTATTATGAAATAAACTTCGACTGAATATCGAAATTTATATTACATTTGCTTATTGCATACGCTCATCGCGTTTCGTTTTTGCGGGATATGACATATGATGTAATCGAATAAGATGCAATATTGAGTTTTATAGTTTTGCTATTAAAATTATGCGTTTAGCTATGCTGTGAATAATATAATCCTTTACTGTTTAATAGCGAGATCAATGAATAATCTTATATACGGTCGAATGGAGAAACCTTCTCCTTTTTAAAGTCGGTTAAAAAGAAAATCTTCACAGTAAAAACATTTTTTAAATTCCCTCTTAATTCCTAACCTCTCCCTTGGTTTTTAATTTACGCTATCGATAGACTAAAACATAGCTTATTTTTTCTTCGTCTATGTCAGTATCACTTTTAACAGAGTGGTCTTGGTTATCACTTCAGATGTTAGTGCCGCCACTCCTCTCTGATGGCTAGTATGGCTACTTATTTCTAATAAGCCCTCTCAAAACAGAACTATTTCCGTTGCGCTAGCGAGATGACACGCAGTGCAGTATACGTAGGTATAAACCGACAAATCAAATCATTTGCCATAATTGTTGTAGGTACAAATGTAGGTCTTAAAGTATATATTTTGTTCGGAACACTTAGTCGAGAATGTAATGCCTCGCTTTCAAAGTAAAACAGTGCGATAAAAGTACGTCGAGAACGATTTAAAATTGCCTACAAAAAGAAATGCGGCAAACCTACTTCAACTAAGAAAAGACTGACACTGACCTGAAGATATTATAACTAATTTACATTCCAAAAACAGTTCCCATAAATACAAGAAATTCGCAGCATGTTTGCGATATAACTCGATATAACTAACGAAGAAAAACCTTTTCGAATCGAATGGTTTGAACTAGCGCACGCTACGATATTTTTTATTCCTATTCCTTGATCAACTTCGTTTTGCTTTGAACTTTTAATCAACTACTCGTGCTATACGTTAGGTTTTTGTGACTCTGTCGACGTTGTAAATGAAATGTTATGTTGTTTCTACATTCGCTTTTTAAGCTACGAGTTGTTAACTTTTCCTTTTCCGTGTTTTGCGATGTTTATTTGTTTAACTAACATGGCACTCGTTTGTGCAATTAAACCTGTGCCATGTTTTGTACAAAGTTTATTCCGAATTTAGTAAATAAATGCAATTATTTGTTAGTGTAAATATAGTATACATCTTAATGTTAGGTAATTAAAGTTCAATTTCGTTTATATCTTCCCGAAGCTACCAAAACTATTATTCTTTTTATATCATTTGTTTTTCGCAACAAGCTTCCAAAAAACATTTTTAGTTACAGAAAAAAGCCAACGAATTTTCCTAGCCAGTGACACGAAAATATCTAGACATAGACATACATTGAAGGGGCTGTACACAAAAACCTTGGCATTCCAATTCTTTAGTAATGATATACTTGAGTAAGCTTGAATTTTCGTTTGTTTCTCAGAATCGCGGAAACTCTTCGCGAAAATCAATAGGCTTTGGTAAGAGACGCTTTCCTGTGTTAAAGTGTCTCTACAGAATGGAAATACTTCCTCATTAACATTTGTTTGTTGACTTAATATGGCTGCAACTGATACAACAAAAATATTATATTTTGCAGATTTTTCCTACCTTTAGTAATTTGGAAACTGAGGAATTTTATTAGTGTTTCGAGAAGGCTTTACAAAATACATTCAAATAAACTTATTTAAGAACCAAGGAATATTATCTATGTTCCCAGGCTTTTACAAATTGTATTTTAAGCAGAAAACCATTAAGTTTTGGAAAAACTTTATAGAGATCAAAATTTTTTTTCGTCTCATACACAGTCAAACATTATGTTGTCACTTAACTATCATGGTGACACTCGGCTTTAAGTGCAATCAGAAAGTAACATTATGCGAATATACTGAAGTGATTGTTGACCTGTACTTACAAAACCGTTCAGGAATTCCAAAAAAAAAAACGTTTTAACCAAATGTTGAAATTCGATAAAGTAACTGTTGCCATCCTGCAATCCTTTCCTTGGGCCTTGAGATTATCTGTATCAAGATATAAACGATATGACCGTTTAGTATCGTTGGCCAACTGGACGCCTACATCCTGTCTATATCTTTTTACACCTAGTTACGTCAAAACATTGATTTGTTTGAAAATGGCTGCCACCTTAAACAAAAATGGCCTGATTCTGTAGAACGTACAATATATCGTCTTTTATTTAGACAATGAAGTTTCTAAACAAATCAATACTATTAAGAAACAAACCCTAAGAATAGAATTTTCTTTTTTCAGCGTGTTTTTTTTTATTTTCCTTTTATTAATAATTATCATTTCAGTCATTCATTACCGTTATTTAATACATATAATTTACTTTCTACGACGCAAAAATCAAATTGCTTACTGCAGTTAAATTATTCCAAATAAAAACAAATCTACATTATATTATTGAGTTCCGTTCAAGTATTAGTTGCCCTTATATAATTACAAATGCAGTTTTTCCAGCTAAGTTCCTTTGCACTGCCTTGGTATTTAAAATAAAACATATACTATTGGCCGCAGTATACCTGGGCATAAGTACCGGACGTTAAGCAATATTCAAATGTACTTAACTTAGAAAAGGAAGTTTAACTGGCTGGGGCTAACTGACAGTTGCATGTTAAATATTGGTTAAGTTTAACCTGTTCTAGCGTAAAACTAGCGAGATAGAGCCATCTAGATAATACGTAGATAAGTTGGTATTTCTCGTTTCTGCGGTAAACGTTTAGTTATTTCCTAGTTTGGTAGGAAATGGTTTATCTTTTACGTGGCTATGGCTAAGAAAAGAGGAATCATAAAAGTCATACTCCAAAAGTTGAAATATATGAGCACCTACTATGTTAAGAGCTTCCAGAGACTGAAATTGGTTATTTGCCAAAAAAATCTAAGTACTCCGTCAGATAAATTCTTAAAAAAATTGACGAGGTAGTTTTTTTAAGTCAAATAACTGATCACATCATTGCACGTGCCTACCCTATATTACAAAAGGGCTTTAAGTATCGACTTCAATCTAAATGTTCGAACAGGTGCATCTTTCCGTTCCAATTTGCCAAAATCAATAGTTGAACCAATTACAATAAACGTTCCAAAGACATAGACCACCTGGCACCATTAAACTATTTTTGGGAACAAAGTACATTGGCACCACCATTTATGCATATACCTTATGGAAAGTCAGTCCAAAGACTAAATAGTTTCCATAAATGGGTGTACAAACTCCTTTACACCAGGTTTGAAGACAGTTCGAAGGTCAAACGCTCAGGTGGCCAACGGCCTCTCACTCCATAGGCACTCACGAACCGGTAGAGTCTGCAAAAAGTTTTTACTACAACATACTAGTTACTCTCGCTTTCAGACAATTAATCTTGAACCTCTTTTTAGAAACCGGTTAGTGTAAAAGTGTGGCCAATGTGCTGTAATGTAATAAAGAGTTTGGATTATGATCTCCTTTTTTTTGGAGATTTGTTCTGCCGTTTTCAATTTACATAAAAAGTTTTCAAATTCTTTGATATTTGACAGTTTTGCAATGACATGCTTTCGCTAAGGTTAACCGCACAGATCAGATTTTTGATGATCTCAACAATGTTTTCTTAAATATCCTTCACAAGTTTTATTTATAAAAAAAATACATTTCGAATTTAAGTTTATTAGTTCAACTTGAATGTTAGTAATAATAATAAAAAGTTCATTGACGTCGCGAATAAAATGGCGTTTCAACTAAAGCGTATAATTATGACTGTTATAATTATATTTTAGTACCGTGAATAATGGTTACTTTTTCTGCTGACTGTCTTGGGCCGGCCTAGTTCCCACAGATGTTTATAATGTCAAACGTTAAACGCATAATAACGAATTTTTAGCGAAGTTTTACGTATGTAACTGTGACCTCCATTTTTACTTAAGATGACACTATCACTTTTTTTGTGACGCGACTGTGCTGTTGCTAAGGAATTCAATTTTCGAATTCATTTTAAATTTGTTTTTTTTTTTTATTAAAATGATTATGATCTTTTTTTTTTATTTTTAGTCACCAGGATTATAAATTATGGTTCCTGTTGTGATGTTTTTTTTTTTAATTATGATACATGAACTTTTTTGTTGTAGTAACTTAAATCGATAACCGTTTCTTTCAGGGCTGTGTAATATAATTAATTGTAAATTGAGATAAGATTGAAGTCTAAAGAAGAAACAGTTTCCATTAATTAAATACAAAAGGAAGGAAAGATAAGCGAATCACTTTCGCATTTCTACTAATGTAAAAATATCACAAACGGATTTACGAAGTCAGCAAATCACGGTGAACTTGTAAATCATGATGATGTAGCTACAACTGAACAGTTAATCACACAGCTTTGCCAAACACTTCCTTAACAACGCTTTTATGTGAATGCAATAAAGTTCATTTTTGAATGGCTTTTGTTTTTGAACTTCTGATCACGTGCGGTCGGCTGTACGTTCACTTCCTTAAGTCGTAGCAATAAGGATCGTTTTTGAATAGCAGTTGGTCTTTGCGTCTCATATGCTGTACGTATTTGGAATTGATACGTTCGATCTCTGTAAGTAGATTACAAGCGATATAATCTTATTCGATGCTATTACATAGTAGACAATGGAGGTACGCTCGCCGCTTGATCTCAAATTCAATTAAGGTCGACTAGCCAATGCCCGCGGCGTTGCTTGTGATAACGTAATTGTAATATTCACTTAATATACTGTGCCCACTGCCCAGGTTGTGCTGCCTAGGAATAGATTAATATTCCTAAATGTATCTTTAAATTTAGAAAGAAAACTGATGTGTGTAAAAAAAGATCAATTTAAAGCATTCGTACATACGCAGCATTAAAAAAAATATTCAAAACAATTAAAAGGAAGAAATTAATTATATTCTCACAAAACGTAACAAGATACATTAGTAACCTTTCTTTGATTTTTAAAAAGCTTATATCGGTAATAATAATTTTATAACAGAGCATAGCGTGTACGCCGACGTCGACAGAGCACGTGTATCGACTGTTTTTTTATTGTTTTTGTCGCAATCATCAAACTCAATTTCGTACGCTATGAATCCACCAAACGCATCTGAATCCGTGAAATACCATCGACATTCCAAGCTGGATTAGTTTATTTAGAACTAGGTTTTTCAGTATAAAAATCTATAATTCTTGTTAGGTCATTTAACAGTAATGAGTTTTCGAGAAACAAACAATTGCTAACAGACACTAATAGATTAATTATAATATAATATTTTTTGTACTTTTAAATTAAAAAAAATACTTGAACTGTATTTTAAGCATGCATTACGTACGTATTATAGGAATTGAAATGCCTAAGGTTACTAAGATCGTTTAAACACGTATATAAATTTATAAAGAAAATTCCATCCCGTAGAATACGCTTCAACAACTTCTACTTTTCCATATCATTTAAAAAACTCAACAAAATGAAAAACAATGTGCGTGTCCACGTCCGTCCGCGTCTGAAAGTCAAATGAAAGTGATTGCGTGCGGGAACGCACACACAACACAGTAAAAGTAAACTTCCCAATCAAGTAGTACAATAGACAATTATACGCGTTACAAACTCACGCGACCGGCGACCGCGTGAATTTGGAACACTGTGTCAGTATTTCGGAAGGTCAACTTTTATTTTGGCGTTGATTCGCGGTCGCTACCGCGTGGGTACATCCTCAAACGATACTAGAAACTTCGTTACAATCCATTGCGGAGTCACACATCACTTATATTAAAACTGATGTATCGTCGCCGTCAATGTATTACAACTATGTATATTTCTCGCTTCGTTACAATGAGACTTTTTTTTCTCGCTTCCTTGAGTTGAGAACCTCTCGATGTACGTCAATGAGTCATAGTATTAGGGACCGTAATTAGTGTGCTTGACCTCCTTTTTGGTTTTTGTAAATGTGGCCGTTTTGTGGGTACACTTTCTTTAATAACTGTTTTAATAGAAATTTGGCGAGATCGTTGGAAGCTTCTAGTTATTTATTTTTGAAATACAAAGACGAAAACATAACGAAAAGATTCCTATCCAAGAGTTTACATAAGGAAATCTCTCATATCGCATAACTTTTTATCGTAAGTTTTGAAAAGTCCAGCCAAAAATAACTACAAACGTTATTCAGGCATTTTTTCTGACTAAATAGCAAGATAATGATCTTAAAGTGATAAACACAGCAGTATTAACAACAAACCCTATCAAATTGATTGACGGTATAAACAAACACTTTATTGTGAAGATCTACTGAATCTACGGTTGTCTATAACCTTTATACAATATTGTCCCAGGTTCGCGTCATTTCAAGTGATAACCAGTAAGTGTTTTTGCTTTCACTCGGGACTAGGTATCATCCTACCCGGTTTTCAAACTGGTAATATTTACCATTTAAAATATGGGTATTTAACAACAAATTGAAGAGGCCATTTATTAAGTACCGACAGGATAGTTCTTAAGCAGCGGAAAAGAGATTAATGCCTACGGGTAAAATTTTGTAAATGCCGCCACATAAAAGAATTACATGTTGATGAAGCGTGACAGAGTCTTACACGGCCATAGGCACTCTTTGCCTACAACTGTATTGACTGGTGTCTGGTAAGTTCTCTAATTGAACAACTGTACGCGACGTTTCGTGGGTTCGATCCCCGCGTAGGACAAAAATTTGTGCGATCCACAAAGGCTTGTTCTGAGTCTGGGTGTCTTTGTGTGAATTGAATGTCTGTGAAACCCCCCGCAATACAAATATTAAATTACTTAGAGCTAGAGTCGTATTTAAAAATAAATTAGCAAATGTAGAAATGATTCCGTTGAAGTTAAATCTAAGAAAATCCTAGCAACGTTTGTACCACAATTTTGATCATAATTAAGGGAGAATCCGATACATGTGTACAAAATCTCCAATCTAATTGTAACATTAACATTTTACCTTTTAGTTTGACGTATTTGTGTCCATTTTAGCCTGAAATCTAGACACAAAACACGACTAAACCATGTTATATAGACACATAAAGCGTATATAATAAAGAAGCCATCTCCGGACCGTAAAGAATAGCTCCAGTAGAGTTCCACATCTCGTGTCCTTTGCCGGCAAATTACTTCCTATATTTTCCCACGTTTCGAAACTCAATTTATTTTTATCGCACTCACTTAGACGGACGTCATGACCTCCCTGACCCCGTTTCCCGTTCAAAACAAAGCTAACAAAGGCTTTTCAATGATCTTGTTTTGAAGAAAACTTCGTCCTGGAAGTAAATAGTAATAACACTATAATTTTAGTTCTCCGGTTGGGAGCATAAATCAGTGTCGTGTCTTGCGAGCTACAGGTCGTTAACCTCTAACCTAATACCACATATTAAAAGTAAATGTCTTACAACTTTTAAGATTAGTTGAGAAAATGTGTTTCCCCACGTTTGCGTCATGCATTATGAAAGCAACTAATCTATCGACTGAACCAGATATTAGTCAAGAAAGTCAATCGATGTATAAGAGGTTAATCTTTTAGAGTTTGGCAAGTATTGATTATAATCTAATCATATTCTGTCAAATTTTAAATTTGTCCTAAATCCGATCTTGCGTCGAAGACTTAAGCCAACTCGATTACTGCGGTACACCATTAAATTTTTTGCACAGTTCATGCGATATAAATCGATGAACAGACAACGATTAGTCATAAAAATCTATTTGCCCGATCAATCGATTAATTTATCGATAAAATCGATATGGGTTTGTTAAATCGAGTCTTAATCCTTTCCACACGATGACTTTGTGTACAGGAGAAATTCTAGTCTGTGCCACTGATTATCTTAAAAGCCTGGATTAAGCTTAGAAACTTATTAAACCTGATACTGAAGGCATTGACCTCACTGACCCTTAACTAAGATGTTTGTCTTATTGTAATTATTTGCGAGACAATTACCTCTTTATATCGAAACTTGTTTTTGTAGGACTTGTACTAAGAGCTTTCAAAACAGGACTATTATCGTTGTGGAGGCGAGATGCCGCTATACGGATTATGTTGCCGTCTCGCTTCCACACCCGCAAAAGTCCTGCTTTGAGAGCACAAATAATAGGTATAGGATTAAATACTACACTGAAGAGCCTATTATCTTTATCTGATGCGTAAGAATGTACAACAATTTGCACATTAATGACCGAGAGAGATGAAATGAGCAAAATGTAATTGCTTTTCGCAATTATTGGATTAGTGATACATATCTGTATTAATTATGATTATCTCTATTAGACACACGTCGAAAACAGTGATACCAAGTTGTTAAAATGAAACGTGCTGATTGAAAATTTTCAATTTCGGTGTAAATTTTAATGTGCAGTCAATTCGTAAATTATGTTTTCTCGTACTTAAGAATAATTAATACTGTATAACTATTTTGTATTTTTTTTACTCGATCATGCAAATCCAACCATGAAAATATACCGTTAATTTTGAGATACCTGTTGTATGCAGGCTTAAAATGAAAACCGAATGCAACCTAGTACCAGTTCGAACCTGGCCACTTACAAAAAGAAACAAGCAACTATCACAAAATTCCAAATCCAAAACATTTTCACTTTCAAACCAGATTATTCTTTTCACAAGTGAAATTGTAGTCCCGATAACCTGCAAAAAGATTTAACACAATGGAGCAAGTTAGGGTCAAAACGAAACACGTTAGCCGTCGTGACCAGTCCCTGTACCACGAAACTCTAGCAGCATGACTACTATCGTTGTAGGTGCGAGATGGCGCAACACAAACCGTAGCGACGTCTTCTTTTTACGATAGCAAGAGTCTTGTTTTTAAGGTTTCATGGTACAAGGAGGTTGTTGATTGCAGCATTCAAGGGTTACTGTTGATAAATGACAATGGTGTTGCTTAACTTTGCAATAAATTGTAGGTGTATGCTAGTTTAGTAGATAGAGTGGTAAATTCGACGTGAAGACTTGATTGGCGACACACTTAGTTGCTTGTTAAACCTATTAAGAGGCTTTGCAATGGGATAATGTACTAAAACCCTTCTGTACTATGTTTCTTTTAATTCATTCTTTTCTGACCATGTTTACCCCCTATTAGTAGTTAACAATAGTTTTGATTGAATTAGGGCTGTTTATTCAATCGTGTTGAGGTTTACGTAAAATTTCTTATCAAGAAAATTCTTGTAACATCACTACATACAGGTCAAAATCATAACCCTACTTTTTCCTCCACCGCAGTCGGGTAAAATTGTCTTAAGCACCTATAATTATTTTGGACACACTTTCGATTATAATTATCTACAATTATATAAAGAAAAGTCTACTACATTTTTTGTCCACAAAACAATTTCGTACAGCCGGTTGTCTGGTTCTAAGATGTTATTAACTAAGTCGTAAAATTTTATATCTTCATAGTTTATCGTATTAATATAAGTAAGCTAATGCTTCAACTTTTGTCTCGATATTAATCTGATAAAACACTTAGAAAAATGATAGGTGATATTAAAATTGTAGTTTGTCTTGAGCTTCTTAAAGTATCTACTAGGTTAACTTTATTTATTTATAGAGACGAAAATTCATAATGTTTGTCCCCTATAAGTTTCCAAGAAAAAATAATAAATTGTGATATAACTTTGGTAGAAGGGACCCAATAACCGGGATGATTTTGAGACGGTAGCCCCCGTGGCCGAAATCGTTTATGTCGAAAACAGGTTAATATGTAATGTTAATACCTTTAGCCCTAGCAGATGTCTGGTATCAGGTTTTCCAATTAAAACCTTCTTTAACGTTCAACAAGACGATTTAATAATCAAACCATTGACAAACTCAAGTGAGCTATAGAAACCAATAGAGAGGCGACGATAGCTACTCTTTACTTCTCACGCCTTGACACTCAATCGTTTACAAGGCGTATAGGCTACTATTAAAACGAAATAAAGAAGCATAAAAACGTACGTAAACACCAAAACAATTGAACGTAAGCTGTGTAAGTTTTTTAGCGTAGACAATGCTCTCTGCGGTTAGGGGTTACGCAAGAGATAAGACAAGAAACGAGAAATGAATGCCGAACATGAATGAATGAACGTTACGTTGAGATGCGGTAGGTTGACCGCAAGGTTTTCTTTAAGGAAATTCGTTTTGTCAATTTCCTTAGCAATTATAACTATGATTGTGTTTACATAGCTTTAGTTGTAGAATATTATGAGTAGGTAATCTAAGATTTCGCACGAATTTTCTGGAAACATAAGAATTTGAACAGATGGCCCACACCGCTTTTCTCATCTAACCTAAGAAACTTACTTTGATATTCTAAGTACAGTGATTAGTTGATGTACCTTTTTATAATAAGAAATAAATAAACCCAAACTGTCCGACAGCTATGCTAAACCCTCCCTCGAATACTTTCAAAATTCTCTATCCAGCATCACTGTTTTGTCATATCACATGCGTTTTTGTCATCGAATATCTCTTTCTAGACCGTCCAAATGTGGCGCCATCCATCCGATTTTAGCGACATATAAATTTTAAAGTTAATAAAATGTTAAATATACATTCAAGTACTCTTCATCTTCATTACATGGACATTTTATATACTTATTGGTTGTTAAAATATAATTAATCGTTACTTACGACATTATAAGTTGAGGCAACGTCGAATCCTCTTTTCATTGCTAAACTTAACGCAACATAAAATTGCCGGTTTTAAATTTGTTTCACTTACGTCCATACAGCAGGCATAATTACATGACCTGGGCATCCTAAACAGTTACTTATATCGCAAGAGATTGCAAGACATTTCTTCCGAGTATTATGTTGTAGATGTAACAAACATTTATGTATTTTACCTATTGTTCCGAACAACACTCGGTAGTTTACAACTGCTTATGTTATTCTCAGTTTACGATTCAAAATTGACCAATTATGTAAACGAGAAGCACTTACGTTATTATTGAGTAAGTTTAATTTAAAATGAATATGTTTTAGTATCTATAAACTGTTGCAACAATGTAGTATTAATGTCATGCCAACAAAGTTTTCCTTTCATTCTCAGATTGAAGATTTAAAATCTTAACGAGAAAAAAGTACATAATTATGACACACGACGCCACGCGTTTCGATCTAAACGAAAACGAAAATCAAGTGAAAACATAATAAATAAATCAGTGTTGAAACAATGCGGGGAAGTGATCATAAAAGTTGCAAATGGACCGGCTATCTTGGCACACGCAACATTCTTTCATCTATAATTAATAGATTTAATTATCTTAAGCGGCTCATCTGATCATGATCTGTATTGGACATAATGGCTTCGCCGAACGCATATTATCGCGGGAAACAACGCCTACTGAACTACTTTGTACAGACACTTTACTTTCGTAATGCATTATGATTAATAGTGTACCTAGATTGAGATCACATGAAAATGATATCAGTTCACACTGATTGGGAATAAATTAAGCGCATTAGAATCATATGGTGTAGCGGAACGTAAGTTTACTTAAATGTAACTCTGCTTAAGTTTCATATATCTATCTTACAAGAAAGAAAACACATTTATTAATATTTTAGTACTTTGTTTTAGTAAGATTTAGTACTATACTAATACCTTGAAGTTAATACAAGTAAAAGCTTGCCAAGAAAGTTTTATTTACTTTAATATATCAGTAATGTAATAAGAAAATAAATCTCAACTACAGTACCTACGTATTACGTAAGATAAAGTGGTGCTCACTGTGGAGATTCTTGCTCATTACTCATCCGAAGATGTACGGGTTTAGCCGAAATTGCACGACCTAATGCCAAGTTTACACAGTACACAGAATCCTAGGTCAGTGTACATGTGTATTTAATTTTATATTGTAATTAAATATTATTTGTCTCTTAAAAAAATCTAGAACCGCCATTCTTATTAAGCTAGATTTAGTTTTGTATTATTTGTGAAGGTCCAAGGGAAAATTCAATGATACAACATCGTAACAATTACATAACATTTTGACAATTATACGCAGTTGTTCAAAGTATTGAAATCTGTTAACTATTGCAACTATTGCTATAAGTTTTTCTTATTAGTTTGTCTATTGCATTAGGTTAAGTTACCTGTAATGATAGATTTAAGTTTTTAGTAAATAAATAAATTATTTTTTTCTCTAATTACCTATAGATTTTTTTTGCGATTAAAAGTAGGTGCTGTATTAAGGAAAATCTCCAACATTAAAATTTATTACACACAGTAGGTATAACAAAACCCAGACATGTTTAGTGAATTATTTATCTCAAAACTATTTCAAGATACGTATGTGTCGTCCGGGCAGACAACCCACGCGGTATGAATAGGGTTGGCAAATGTGTGTCCATCTGAAACAGATTGTGGGCCCAGGGTTACCCATGATTGGGTAACCGCGGTATTCGGGTTCAAACCCTATTTATCTCTGTTTAACGCTGGCGATCTGTAACTACAGATTGTCTATTTATAAATTTTGTTGCCTTGAAAATTTCGGTTCTTAAAAAAAAAGTTTTTTGGGCAAATCATAGTGACAGTTGGTAGGTAAATAGAAACGGCTGAAAATGACGTCACAGATCTTAATTGACTTTTAGTATACCTATCTATCTCTCTTATAACACGGGATAACTTCAAGAGAAGAAACACAGTTTTTTTAGAGTTCTTTTTTTTAAATACTTTGGAAACATTCTTTACTTTATTTTGTGCATAATTATTACCTATATGAATAATATTTTAAGTTCAGAATATAATGTTATCAGTTGTATTATTATTTGCAAGGTTACATTAACATAATTTATATAATTATGACGAAACTGTAATATTATTTTAAAGTAAATTTCGTAATAGATTGGGTTCATTTTCAAGTACTTACAGCGTAATATTATGTTTCCGATAAAATTACGTGTTTTGAAATATGTTAAAAAGGTAGAAACAAATATTATAGAGTACCGTAATTAAATAATAAAAAAAACCTTAAAATGTAATGAACAAATATTGTTTAAATTTGCAAGAGTTCAAAATATTTCATAATTAAAACAAAGTAGCATAAATAACAATTCTTTAAAATCCCAGCTTTATTTTAATTTGTATATGACGGTGGTAATGTTGGCAGCAATGTCACAGCCTGAAACCACAACCGGTGCGATAATAAGGCTTAAACCGTGTTTTGTTTCGCCCCAACGCGTTCCAAAATGATTTGTTACAAAAATACACCCGTATTTGTTTCCCACAAGCCGTTACGTAAACACTTTCAAAAGAAATTCGTGCGACAGTTAATAAAACAACTAAATTTATAAGTAGGGACTATAGCCTACCACTGCCTCTAAAAACAATTTATTATTACAGTTGTGGAACTGTGATAGCGTTCTACACGACGTATGGCGTCTCTCTTCCACAACTGCAATATTTCTTTCGACGCAGAAAGGGAAAACAAAAAAGACCATTATCTAAGTACTCGTATTTATATTGACCTCACGTAGAAGAAATGAGTGAAAGTGTCACCGGACATGGGAAATTGTATAAAACAATACGTAAGGAAATAATTATCTGTTTTGATTTGTTTTACATTTTCGGAAAGCGATTATGTTTGGATTTTATGGCCCTTGTAATTTGGTAGGGCATTTTCTATTCAGAATACCGTTCTGTATTAAAGTCACAATATCGATAAAATTATATCTCTGGTAACATTCATAATATTATTATGAATGTATTTTTTGTTTTTATATTTCGTAGGTTCGATTCCTACCTAGGAAAAATGTTTGTGTGATGAGCACGATCATTTGTTCTGTGTGTTTATCAGTTGTCTAGTACTCATAATACTAACTCTGCTTAGTTTGAGACTAAATGGCGTAGTGGTAAAGTCGTCAAATATTATCATATACATAAATGTGTATGCTTATCTTACTCAATAGTCAAAGAAAGCAACAACTGAAAGTTTCAGTAACACTTCATTGAAATAATTTGACCGTGACATTGGGCAGCGAAGCTAAGCCAGAGCAAAGAGGTCACAGACATAAGTTTTGTTTCAAACCACCCACGACTTTAGTAATACTTGTAGTTCTAAGTAAAGAGAAGATAATGTTTCAAAAATAATGATGATTGATAAGTAGAAGCGGTGAGTAAAATATAGTTTTAAGTAAGTGGGTGTTTAGTTTTGCAAAACTCATTTCGTAGTGTAATTAAAGTTAGTGCCTGTACTATGACTCTATGACGACGTTGGAATCAAGATGGCGATCTTAAATACACGTAGCTGCGTCTCACTTCCACATAAGCTACAGTTATTATGTGTGATCAGAATAAAGTTCTTATAATACCACACGTATACATAGTATTTTACATACTAACTTATAAATGTAACAAAACAGTGCGAATGTGTGTGCAAACATTGTTTTGTTAAACAGATATTCAGGTGTATTTTATATTCATATCATAACAAGAATACACCCCATTACCACCCGAAAATAGAGTTCATAAAAAACAAAGTACTTGAACTATCCAATGAAATCTTCGTCGTACAATGCTGTATTACCTAGCGTAGGTTTAGTAAATTGTCGTAGAAAACGCGCAATGCATTTTGTATTAACTAAATGTAACGGTTTTGGGAAAGGTCACGGGTTACTGCGTCTAGTTTACTACAGAACGGTCGTTTAGTAGAAAGCTTGCCATTCCGTCGCACCTTTTGTGGAATTGTATGAAGCTTAATGAAATAGTCTGTTATTTTGTATGAAAGTAGGTACTTGAAAAGAAAATATAACATTGTATGGGCAAGTGATAATAATCGTATCTAAGCGCAACCTACATAAATAATATTTACTATTCATTCAATTTTCCTTTTTGCCTGTAAGTTATAAAAAAAATAAGTACTTTATAATATTTTGATTTATGTTGATAATAATTAAAAATCAAACTGCATAATAAATTGCTTGTCACAGAATATCTAATAGACGATGTAAATCAATTTGTAATTAATTCTATGTTATAGATAATCTTGCCTAACATTATTTATACAAAAAAATAGTCTTCCTCGAAAAACAAACGAAGTACGCAAATGTAAAATAAATAAAACAAGAGTAATAAAACAACATAGTATGTTTTGTTTGAAGAGCGCACCGTGTTCCCTCTCCCGTAACTAATTCTATTCACTTTGTCTATGTCTAGCACTAATCTCCGTGTAGCATTAGAAACAAGAGCTACATTGTGAATACATATGAAACGAAATTAAATGTAGTTTTTGGGAAAATCTAATATTATGATTGTGGATACTTATGCACTCTAAGTTTATCTACAACGACTCGAAAAACACTTATTGTACAGAGATCTTGTGGTACCTATAATGTAGTTTTTAAGTGTAGAAACTTGAATTAGTATAAACGATATTCTTATTTGTTCCTATTTAAGTAACATTTATAGTATGGATTTCACAATATTTACAATCTTAACTCCTCTTGTAAGGAACTGTCTTTGTTCCTTTTGTAAGGAACAATAAATATGTTTAATAAAACTAAAATTAAAATATTTACACATTTATTATTATTATTTATTTATTTACATATTTGTTCCTACAGACAAACAATATTTTGACAAATATTGACATTAATAGATTTATGTAAAATCTCGCTACGATGGATCGCGAGACATAGTCTTACGATTTTAATACATTCGATAGAATGCTGATTTATTTTTAACCTTCATTTCAGATTCCATAAAAAAAAATACTTTCCTAATTTTTGATATTCCAAGCATTAGACGCTTGATTGCATAAAAACACAAACAAAACCGAAAATAAACAAATCCTTAAAAATCAACAAAATCGAATATCGGTCAGAAGTTACTACATAAAACAGCTTGACTACCTTCCTATAAGATAGATAGATAGCGGTAGAAGGTGCGTCTAATTGATTGGTTCTCATTGACGCAATCGAATCCCTTGATTAATTCTGCTATAAATTGCCCGTTCCCGACCAAGTGTTTATTCTTAGGGAATTTATTGAGGGTCCCTCCCGACACTCGGTACAGGTGCGCCTAACTTATAATTGGGTATTGTAAAACAAAAGACGGTTGTCAAGGAAGGTGTGTATATGTTGGGACTGAGAAAGTTCGTTCGTTTTAGTGTATGGAGATACATTATGTAATAACGTCCCACAGCTGGGCAAAAACTTCTTCTTGCTTAAGCTATGAGGAGCTATTGGGTTTAAAAAGATGCGTTTTACTGTTGTTTTGCTGATCGTGTAACTAGCGTGTTAGGAGGGTAGATTATGGACTCCATCAATAGGTATATGCTATAATCATATCTAAGATTTTCTGAATAATTTTACCTTTTCTTAACCAATACAAAACATTGCTACGCAATGAAATTCATAATGATTTATAGTAATTTTGATTTGTATAAACTGCAATATTCAAAATAGAAATTTAGGAGAGTGACAGCCTCTCTTCTAAATTTTGCGTGCCGGATAGAGTCCAATTTACCACCTCTGTTAAATATGGAATGGAATGCAATAAACAATAATGATTGAGTATTGATAGGCTAGAAACTACATACGGCAGTTTCTAGAGAAATTTTGAACTGTGTAACAAAATTACAAATGAAGAATTTCGAATTTACGAATTCTAAACAAATGACAATATACCTACCTGTATATTGAATTTTAATAACAAGAAAGCATATCGAAGTATAGCTAATTTAATACCAATTTAATAGTACTGCAACGTCACGCTAGGGCTACCTTCGTTATACTTATATAACAGTTGCAGGCCCGAATAAATATAATAACATGTAATCAAAGTTTTGTGAAACACGAACATTTTTGTGTTTTATGTTGTGGAAAATTGCAAATGTGTGTTAGGTCATTTTCCGTAACATAGCATTAGTTTTGAATTCGATATTTAATGTTACACCCGATATTTTTTGTAGTTTCTAATTCTTAGAAATTAAAAGAAAATATCGGTTCAATTCTTGGACTCCAATTTCAAAGGAAAACTTAACAGGATTTTGTTAAAAGACTAAGTATTTGTCGCTACATTAGACCTAACGTTGACAAAGTCAATATATCCACCACGGAAGTAGCAATCAAATACATCGACACTGTCGTAGAACAAAGACAGATGTGACAAAACAACGAAATCGTTTTTATTTTAGAATAGTCTTCAGTTACAAATGAGCTATCGATACATCCAAGAAAAAGTAAAATTTTCCGAATAGTTTCCGAGATATTGAGTAGAACAAAGTCGGTTCTGAAAACTGTTCCAAAAAACAAAGTTATAAGATCAGTACCGTCACTGTCGGTTGGAAATGAGCGCCGTGCGCGCCAGTATTATCGTCAGTAGCGGCGTTGTTCGACGGCAAACGGCCAGGTACGCTGCTAAATTATCAGTTTAGTTAAATAACTGTGTAATTGTTTTGATTAGGTTATTTTTTTAATGAACTTAGTTTAAAAATGTCTCAGTCACATAAAATAATGAAAAATGTAAAAAATAACAAAGAAACAAGAAATAAATTATTTGTTGAGGCGGCCAGTAATTCAAATTTGGAAGAAAATATACTTCAAGCAGGTACGTAACGCTATTTATTTTTAGTCTGAAATATATAAGAGCCATTAAATATATGTTTTATTATTTTCAAGCTATTATTAGCATTTTATCATGAAAAGTTGAAAGTTCCCTAAAACAAGGTCGGTTCTACACATACGATACAGCGTATTATGCAGAACCGACATTGTTCTACGGAGATAAAAAATGTTTTATTTATTAATTATTTGACTATTTCCATGACTTGTTTTGTTAACACATTTATTCATGTACTTTATTTATTGAATCCCTACTTTGGATTTTATGATGTCGTATATTTAAATGTAACGTTTATCTTCGAAATTTAATAAAATTTTACTAGTGGCTTGTAGACATACAACGTTATATTCCGGAGTATGATTTCATTTTTTATGCCGCATATTAAGAACGGACAGTGTTCTTTGACATAATTTCACATACGACTTTGTTAGTATACTTTAAATGCTAATAAAACATATTTTATGTAAAATTAGAACCATTTTGTTTATTTTTTTATATTGTAGATGTATAGTTCTAAATAATTTCATAATTTGCAGGCCCTGGTGTTGAAAAATCTGACTCGTTGTTACCACCAGGCGTAGAGGCGAACATTTTTAGTTCGCCATTTACTATTGAAATTTTGAGGCTTCCTCTTCTACCACTATAGAGGGATGCGGAGATGATGTTGTAGGTACACCTAAATCACTACATAAAATTTATATCTCTATGCTTTCGCCGAAAAATTGTCACAGAAATTATGAAGACGTTTTTGTAATAAAATGAAATGAAATCATTTATTTTGTAACTAGGATAATTATATCACTTATACATGTTGTATATATGTTTTGAGCTCGCAAAATTCGACATTTCCTAACTGACTACCCTGAGAAGAAATGTCTAAACAAACTCAGGAGTAAACATAAACATGGGGTGTACATGACACCTATGTAGAACAGCTTTTCAATCTTTACTGGATACTGTTAATGGAGTAAATTCAGTGTCTGAATCTGAAACCAGCCCTGGGTCATCTTTAGGCCGAAAGAAACGTAAGAAGTGCAAGGGTTCGTGGTTAGTGTCAGAGAAAATGATTTAGGGAAAAACATATGTTAAAATGAGGTAAAATTTTCATGAAAAGGTTATGGGTTCGCCTTGCAAATGACGATTTTAATGTTCTGTTAATATTACTCGTAAGTACACAGAGATTGTGTTGCTTCACAATGTTTTGGAGTCTGGGTTTCAGATTAAAATGTTGGTTTGACTAGCGTGTTTGTTAGATTTTTCGTTAAGTATTTGAAAGCACTTTAATTTAATAAAAGTCTAGAGTGGATCAGCTGGTGTTGCACCGAAAGACAAAAGGGAAACCTCAAAAATTCACGGGTGCTACTTTGTGTTTGAGCTTGAGTAATTTGTATTGCACCTTACAGCTTGATAGGTTGTGACTGTGATTAAAGGTCTGGTGCAGAAAACGAAGGATAGTCAAGAGAACTCCTCAACGGCTAGGAGTTAAAAATAAACTTCTGTATAAGTTAATCTTTCATATGTATCGATAGTTGTGTTCTTTTATAATTATTACGTAGGCCTTATTTTAAGAAGTAAATCTTAACTCTAAGAAGAATAATAAACATATACCCCTCGGGGCGAGTCGTTACCTCATCATGGGGATAACGCAAGACCTGAGGATAGAGGATATTAACATGCTATTTCAATTCTTGAGGTATAAATAAAAAATGTATCTGAAGGTCTATGAAGGAGCACACATCCGCAGGGCAGCTTGTGGCGAGCTGTTTGTGCAGTACAGAAACAGACTGTACTGTACAAAAAAGTAAATTTTAAAGACACAGACTTAATTTGTGATTGATTTTTTTTGTATCATTTCAATAATTTTAATTAAGTCTGATTAGGCGTATTAATTTAAAAAGTGATTTGAAAACTGTGATATTCCTTACTTTTGGTAATTACGAGTACATACTTTCTACAATGTGGTTTTTTAATAATTAATAATATTAGATAATTGCTTCAGTAAAATTACCAAAAGATTGATAATTTTATTGCTGTTCTGTTTTAAAGTAAATTGTACAAGTTCGATAAAATTATAAGTATTTGCCTGGAATATTTCTGATTTGTTAATTAAAATATTTAATGTCGTGTTTCATGATATTCATATTTTTACTTGATTCATATTGATATGATGGTTCTTGATCTATACTTTATTAAGAACAAATTGATTTTATTATTTCTTTAATAATATGGTTTCATTATTGTGTACCTTATCATTTATAATTGTCTTGAATTAAGATTATGATTAAAATAATTAAGCCATGTTAAAAACTTTTCTTGTATTTTGTCTAACTTATTACTTTTAGTATATTTTTTTTTTGCTGATGTCATTTTGACCGTGTTTAAACGTAAAAAATAAATGTTTTATGTTTAAATTTTAATATTTTACCCCTTTATAATAGGGATACGACATTAAATTAATGTTAAATTCCGTAAAACAATGTGGCATGTATACATTCGTAGTACTAGTTTCCGTAGTACAAAGTCGCAAAGTCACACCAAACCAAACAAGGGACGCAGTACAATGTCGCATCTATACATACGAAGCCTTTTTTTTAAATAAATTAATAAAATTGAATGTTCTAAATGTATTTATTAAGACGATTTTACAACAAAAAGCTATTACGTATTATATTTCAATTTTATTTGATGTGTAAAAAGTTATACAGAAAAATGTGAAACTTAAACTTTAAACTGCTCTCCTGTAAAGTTGATATTTTGCAGATCCGTCTTTGTTCTACGACAGTGTCGACATAAAAGCAAAATAGACATTAAACATCTTATCTTATCTCGACTGTCCGTAAGGAGTATGTTATTTACAAAGTTCTTCAGCCTATTAACACAGAC
Organism: Chrysodeixis includens; assembly: GCA_941860345.1. Classification (NCBI taxonomy): domain Eukaryota; kingdom Metazoa; phylum Arthropoda; class Insecta; order Lepidoptera; family Noctuidae; genus Chrysodeixis; species Chrysodeixis includens. The sequence goes on along the minus strand of OW796113.1, from coordinate 5,189,819 downwards.
TATGGCAGTAGTAAATAGGTCAATAAACATTCTCTACAAATCCACTAAAAGATAAATCCCAATTAATACAACATTACGTATTAATTCTACGAAGAGGTTAAGGTCCAAAAAGGTTGCTCTATAGCCAAATAAGACATAAAGCCTTATCGGTCACCGATCCAATTAGCATCGTTCGCAAAGGTTGCTTAACCGCGACCGTGCGGATATTAACGCCGCGACCTGGTCTTTGTTTTAACAATAATGTGAACCCGCGTGAATTACCACGAGGTCGGCAGACTGAGGCGTGATTGTATTAACTATCCCACAATAATTAACAGCGAAGGCCGAACGACTGCTCCATATGTCTAGTTTCTCTTAATATTCTTGGGTAAGCAGTTTATGGAAACTGTGGAGCTTTTGTTGGTACTGGGCTTGTGGAAGTAGGGCGTATGACTAACTGCTAGCTAAGTAAGTGCCCTCATCTTCAATGAACACCTGGGCAGTAGTATGACTAACCACGAGATAAGTTGCAAGTTGATTTTGAAAAAAAAAAAGTGTTTTATCGATACTTCTTTTCTCCAATTTACGATACAACTCGTAAAAGAAGTATCGAATTATATCAAATTGTGAATAAGACCCGATTGTTATCTAAAATATGTGTTCGATTCGCAAAAGTTAAAAAAAAAGTTATAGTAAAACAGCCAAACCTTTATGAAAAATTATAAGATAGTCTAGAAAAAAATGTGAACCTCATCCTTTTAGTGCTCCAGTTTGCAAGATACCAATGTGCTTAAAGGTTTGAATCTAAGATTGATTATAAGAAGTTTGACCTACATAAAAAAGTACATCATTATCACTCAAAAACGAATCACTAAAATGCCTCCTAGGGCGAACTGAAACAATTAACGAAAAATCAAGGTCTTTCCCGCAACGTTTGGCATTTCAAATTCATTGTTAAGTTAACGACGTCCGATATTATCTATTGATATAATCAATTTTATTACAAAACGAACTGTATCTAAAAGCTGACTTTAATAGATCATATCGCGCAAATTGTTATACATTGAAGGCGGAGATATATCGCTTTTGATACCAGAGCTGTGTGACTCGGCGATGGATTGCAATTCACACGATATTAACTCGTAACGTTTCCATTAGGTTAAGTTTTATAGTTCGTAATAAACATTAGTACTTTTCGTGGGATATCTAAGTGACCTTGATTACTGAGAATGAAGTACAGTCTGCATCAAAAGTTTATGAACACAATCTGATTTAAATACAAAATATCTTAACATAATAGCCACATTTAAGTTTTAGCAATTGACATAGCTTACCCAGAAGGAGACGGTGGGGTGAGCTCAATTCATATTCATAAAACTGGCACCAATTAGACATAGACCGGGGTACGTGGAAGGAGGAAAGGGAGGCCTTTTCCCTACAGTGGGACACTAAGGGCTAATAATAATAATATCCATTTATAGTCATTTTTGTAAAGTTAGTGTCGTAAACGCTGTAACAATAATGTTATTTTTAGATGTGTTATTTGGCCCCAAGATTGTGTTAATTTTGATGCTGACTATACTAAAGTTGGCTCTAGTCATTCTTTTAATATTGTATGCGGATGTCTGTGATTTATCAATTTGTGTAATTTTCTCATGCAGATGTAATCCGTGACTGAGACGCGGAATCTCAGCAAAATAAATTATATGCGGATGTAAAATGAACATATATGAGCTTTTAGACATTTTTAATGTTTCTTTGTTATTAAAGCACCGACTGCCATTGCTAAAGCTATTATTTGAATAGTTTAGGAAACATTTAGGAAGTGAAAATAGTTCTTTTAAGAACACAACGAATTTAACGTGATATCCTTCAAGAACAATGGTATTTTTAAGGTTGCTATCGTTAATAAAAGTTATGGTGTGTAAATAATCTCAATAATAGCCCATTTTTACTACTATTTATATCTTTTCTAAGTTTACCCATACCTTGATTACTAATAGGTATAAAACTTGCCATTAATTGGCACTAACATGAAACTTTACGACTGACCGTGAGCATTAGATAACAATCGAAGTTCATTGTTAAGAAGGCTTATGTTAATTTTTATCGTGTTTGGAATTATGCCAAGAGCTTATCTTGCTAAAAACTTCGTCTTATACACTATTTGACCCTTACTATGAAACTTGGAGTTTCTTGCCGGTTCTTCTCCATAAGAATGACATTTTGGAACCGCACAACTAAAGTCAGTAACGTTTTAAAAGTGTCTGAAAAGGCCTACTCGAAATAAAAACCTTTAAATTTTGATTTTGACTTAAAAGTAGGCCAGTTGCCGTTGTAGCAACGAGACGCCGTTATATGCAGTGTATTGTGCCATCTTGCTTGCACGATAGCAAGTTTTCTTTTAAGAGTACGTGGTACAGGGGCTGGTCACTAGAAAAGCACTCATATTGATATCGAAACTTTGCTAAGATAATATTATCGTTTAGTTTTGCTGAACGCTGAATTTTTATTTTTCATTGTAACTGAAAAATCTTGAAGGAATTTTAGTTTTACAAACCTCGGTCACCACTATTATTTTAATATATTAACTCGAAAGTTTCAGACTTATTTGGATATGTATGTAACTGATTACAAAGTGAGAATACTTTTGGTATTTCTAAGGCCTAAGATGTACCTAATATGGTAGACATTTGTATAGCATTTAAAATATCACCATCATCTTTAGCTTGTAATAAGTAGACTTCCTATTATTGGGCTAATACTTTTCTATAGTTTGATGGGCTTGTTGGTCTACTGGTTATTGGTTCTGACTGTTAGAATGGAAGTCGTGGGCTCGATTTCCACCCAGGACAAATATTTGTGTGAAGAGCAAGATCATTTGTTCTGTGTCGGATTTTTTTTAATAATATGTATGCATTTAGAAAATATACGTATGTTTATCAGTTGTCTAGTACGCAGAACACAAGTTACTCTCGTATACTTTATTTGAGACTAGATAGCGTTGTGGGAATGTTGAGACATGTTTATAGTTTAACCTCCCGACCTGTCTCTTACCAATCGCACCCCTGTTTCTGCAATCTTGTGACGTTAATCTTAAATTAAAATACATTTATTTATGTTAATAGACAAATATTATACAATACTTAATTATTTCTTTCTCGTTTTAAGCAAGTAAGTCACTGGGACAACATAATAACATGCAGCATCTTACTATACCACTGTATTGCATAAATTTATGTTTTATTCATAGACCACTTGCACTTTCTTGATTATTTTTAGACGCCCACGTTTTTAATTGCTTAACTAAAATTAATTTATTTTATTTACGGCGTTAAACACAAATGTTTTAGTTATTTTGATAATAAGACCTAATTTTTTAATGTTTTTTTAGATTTTTTTGGACATTATTACATTATACGAAGATTACTTAAGAGATCTAGTTTATCATGGTTTTTTTTTTATTTTTTTCTATCTGAACCAAAACAAATTCAGACATCGGATTCGTAGGAAAATATTTGAGCAACATAAATGAAACGTAAAAGTATTTTTTTTTATTACGGCTAAAACAAATAACTCGTGTTTGGGCGGAAGTCCGTGATTTAAAAGCTAATATAGAAATATTATTTTCGAAAAAGCAAAATCGAATAATTAAGTAAAATAATAATATGTTAAAGTCCACGTTATTTAAAAAAATGTAGGAATGCATAACTTTTCTCTATTTTTTTAAATGTTTGCAATGAGACTTTGTTTTAAAATATACTTTCAATAAACATAAAAGTAATTAATGAACGATATAATCGAATGAACTTAACTAAAACATTTATAAACGTCGACTGAATTATATTGAGAGCATCCAATCACGGGGTTTGTGTGAACAGCCTGTGTTTGTGCGGACAAATAAGCAGCGTGCATACATTACACCCTGTATATATCAGAGTAATGAACCGTGGTATAGAGCAGGTAGCTAAAATGGTGTTTTTGAGGAGTCAGACTATGAATTAAAAGCAGCGTTGCAACTAAGAGTATGTGACTATGTGATTATGATTATGAATGTTGAGGAATATTTATTATTAACGCTGGTGGCGTCGGAGAAGTGTATCGAACGAAAGCCAAAGTTTAAGAAAACTGACTTAGAGGTAACGAATGTCATTTGCTCGATTTCGTGCAATATTACGGCTTGCAACTAATGTCACCTGCTAAGGGCTGGTGGGAACTGGGAATAAAATAGATCGTAGTCATATTATCTTTAAAATCATGTACAGCAAAATTAAAATGACTTAAAAAAAGATTAGGTACAATGATGAATTTAAAGAAAAATCGTTAATTCGTGTTAAAGATAAAATTACAATTCATATTTAAAAATGATTTTTTTAAAAGGATTATGTCGTTGAATTTATACAAAAATAGTCAATTCGCGTTGAATATAAAATTACAATTCATATTAATTGACACAATTCTGATTCTGCGAAACGAACATTTTAGCGGCCCGGGTCATATAGACGAGCTATAAAGATCGCTATGTGTATCTAATCGAATCTCGAACGTTGTCACGGCATTCTGATAGTTTGTATTCCAAGTTTAAATCTAGAACGTTGTCACGCTTTTCAATCGGTTTATTCGATAGCGTGTCAACGAGAAAAGCAATTATTTATTCGATGTATGCAAAGCTTTTCAATTTATTTATTGTGACGTATCAGTTTGATGAAATGTGGTGAATGTGTCATCTGTCTATATGCTCAACCGCAACACTGAATCGTTTGTGCAATATAGGTACTATATTCAATCACGATTATATTAATACACAGTTTTATACAATGTACAATGAGTAGGTAATCCTTGTGGTAGTCACTTTGGTTTGCTCCCGAAGCAATCTTTCTAAAGAATTGCCCAAACAAATACAAAAATCAACCACAGTAAGTATATTTTAAGTTTAAAAAAAAATCGCTTTAATGTCAATAAAGTTTTTCGCTTAACATAGGTTAGTATTAGATTAAGCACGTAAAATAATTTAAAAAATACTAAAATTTCAGTAAAAACTATTCCAATCCTCAAATAAATGCCCGCCATGATTGTTAGGTACTTATGCTATGTTTACCACCTAATGCAATAAAGTATTGAGTAAATAGTTGAGGTACCTAATGCTTCTCGACCAGCGAAAGAGTCTACCATCGCATTTCAAAGTAAGACTAGCAGTGAGAAAGCGAGACAGAGCACTACACGACGTAGAGCGGCATCTCTCTTCTACACCTACAGACTTACTTCAAGATCTCGTGGTAAGTCTCAAGTTCATTCTGTATGTCAATTTTGGCGGCAAATTGATCTTGGCTAGAGTCAGTGTTTACACAGATCCGATTTGATTAAAGTTACCTTTCGACAGCTAATATTAGTACAATCTGCAATCGTGAAATTACGACGGTTAGTAAATTTACTTTTTCAAGTATTTAGGGCGAATGGTATGGCTTATATAAAATCATTTTATATCTGCATTATAAAAAGGTGACTTGTTCAAATTTCTGCTGTAGGTACTATAAATAGCATAGGATGGTATGGCATTAATTATTATATAAATACTTATAATAGGAATCAAGAGAAAGTATATTCTAAAGCGCAAAATATGCGTGTTATAGACTTCGATAAATCATATTTTTCCGTGTCATATCAATATGTTGTAAAACGATTAAAACACTAACAGTAGTATTTACCTCTATAACGTTGTAGGAATTCATCTCAATGAAAACTACTGAAAATTATTAGAACGAGTACCTACAGCGGTCTTAATAATGACTAATTAGGCCTTAACTGTAGGTATTAAAAATTTGATCGGGTCAGGTCCACTCACTGATCTTCCATCATGTTAAAAATTTTAATGTGGTATGATATTTTGGCAAACAGACAGTCGTACCTAATTAAGTACCACAACAACACACTTCCTAAATCAAATTTCTCATTCAAATTATCATAAACATTAATTAATCATCTATATTTTTAATCTTTAATAGATACAGTAAAATGATATGACAGTGAAATGAAATATCATTTTTAATCATTTGGCTCTGCGTGAATCAACGGGTCATTGGCACGCGCCATTAGCATACTCGTAAACATTACCCAATAAGGTGAAACTGAGAGTGAATTTAACAAAATGCTAATTGAATAATTTAGTTTTATATTACAAACTAGTCCAGTGTTCGTATGAATGACGCAAACCGGTATTTAGTATAGGAATGCAAGAGTTTTGTAGTAGATTAGTTGTTAGCTATTTTAAAAGTAGGAGTTTGGGTGACAAAGTTCGGTCGCTCTTCTAGTTCAGATTATCATTATGAGCTCTGAATAACCCAAATCTAGGCATGTGCCCCCTACACTAGTCCTTTATTAAGACAGCGTAATAATTAGACGCTTATTTTTTAAGATTACAAGATTTAAATCACGCAATTAAAACCTTACATCTATAACATGACTCGTGTCCATAAATTACGCCTCATGACGTCAAAATTTATCACAAAACCGTGACGTCATTAATCCCCACACCTTCTATTTACAATTTCTATTAAACAATTCAAGTGCATTTCAATACTTTTTTAATAGATGTCGTCAAGCTAATAATATAATTATATTAATACAAGTTTAGTAACTTTATCTTCTCTTAATAAAAACCATTAAACAAATCTCGTTTAGGTCTTTATGTAGTCGATTTCGATTTCTATATAAAAATCCGGAAGAAAGTTAATTCCTATATAGGCATATTATGAAACAGTAAGCGTTAATTTCTAATATTCCGATCTCGAATCGACAAATCTTTGATAGTTATTAATTAGGAGATAAACTATTGAGACCTTAGTTATTAAGTGTACTAGATACAGATAAAGATGACGGGCCTGTTGGTCTAGTGGTTAGTTGCCTCGACTGCTATTCCGGAGTGTCCAGAGGTCGTAAGTTCGATTCCCACGCAGGACAATTTTTTGTGTGATGAGCACGATCATTGTTGTGTGTCTGGATGTAATTTACTTTTAATATGTATATATTTAGTAATATTTAAATATGTTTATCAGTTACCTAGTACTCATAACACAAGTTACTCTCGTATTCTTAATTTGAGACTAGATGGCGCGATGTGTGATTGTTGAAGAATATTTATTTATTTAAAGACAATTTTCCAGCTCATGTCCTGGTAATTAAACGACTCGAGATATAACACTGCAAACAATTTTTTAAGCTGGACTTTTATCGTTGTGGAAGAGAGACGAAACTCTACGTAGCGTAGACCGCTATTTCGCTTCCCCAACTTCATTCTAACTTTAATAGTTATAGGTAGGTCTTTAGTTAGTAACTAGTTTTGTCTAGACTTTGTAGGCGTATGTTTTAGTATGAGTTTTCAACTGTTAACTGTTTATTTGCTAAAGTGTATGTTGACAGAGCTCTCGGGTTACGTCTGAATTTATACGGTAGTGAGTTGCTAATGTGATGGAGATTTGTTTGTTTTGTTATGAAAAGATAGGATATTACTATACTACCTCTTTATAATTATGATAAGCCTGTATTTATGACAAGAAAACAGAATCTGATTGAAGTAAAATTATGAAATAACAGTGACTTAACATTTAAACATATTTTGATTTAATAGTATAAGCAACTATCACATTTCAAACTAAAATTATGGACGTGTTTTTATGTAACCACACATCATCATCATCATCATCATCTTCCTGCCCTTATACCATTTTACTTGGGGTCGGCGCAACATGTTTTTTTTTTATGAACATGTTGCTAATGGATTTGGCTATGGTTTTATAGTCGGCCGCCTGCCTGACACTAACCCTCTTTGGGAATGCGATTGTTGGTGGTTTACCCGCCACCATTCGGGTGACCCAAGGTGCTTGGTACAGTGCACTAGGTCTTAAGGTCCATTAGTCGCCTTTTACGACACCCAGTGGAGGATATGGGGTGGCGCTATTCTTTATATCCGGACACCACACGGATCCACCACACACTATATACAAATTAAGATTTTAATCTTTTAGGCAATCTACTGTCTAGAAAACTATTAATTGAATTATGCTAAGCTTTAAAACGTACAAAAGCAGAGAAATATATTCATTGAAAATCTCGTATTTACATAATTTCAATAAAATAATATTACTATAGTTTATTACTTATTTCAATAAAAAAATATCTTAGACAATGAAAGTGATATATCACTGAAGAATAAAGAGTTATTAGCTGTAGTAAAGTCGTTTGTGGTTTAATAAAACTTTAACTGCAATTAAACTGCCGACGATGAGTAAATACCTGTTTATAGTCGTTTTAAAATGCGTAAAGCTCTTTATCGTATACCTAAGGCCCTACCAGCATATTTTAAAGGAATACTATAGCAGTTGTGGAAGTGTGACCGTGCACTACATGGCATAGAGCGGCGTCTCTCTTACACGTCTGCAATAATATAACTTTGAAAGTTGGTGGTAGTTCTGGTGTAATGAAAATGTTGAATTGCTGTTTAATGTTTTGAAGGAACAAGAATAAAAAAATGATTAGGTTGGAAGCGTAAGCGTGACATAGTTATAACCTTTTTTATACCTAGATTACCAATTCGTTGCAGTTTTAAAAGTTTGTCATAGTAAGTATAGTATGGTTTATCATATGTCTTGAAGATTAAATATTTTACAAAAGCATTCGAAAGCCCTTGAATAATTGACTGAAAATCAAAAGTATTAACGCAATATTAAAATGACTGAATTACAATAACCTAAACTTTTAAATATGTTGAAACGTATTTGTGTTAAAACTAACATGAATCGATATTTTCATAATAATAACATATTTGTTATACTCTATATTTGTCTGTGTTTTTAAACATGAATTGAAAAAAAAATGTAAAGAGCAAAGTTTTAAATCAAATTAAAAAACGCAATTATACAAAGCTAAAATAAAAAAAGCAAGTGATAATGTGTGATAATTACATACAATTTAAACAAGATTCCGGATTAAATTGATTTATTTTTTAAACTCTCTTGCACTTTACACTTTCTATTCAACGTTCTAAGTATTCTAAGATAAGTCATATTTTAAGAAAAGCGAACTCGGTAATTTATTTTGAAATTAAATTAGATTTTTTATAGAAGTCCACATGTAAATAGTGGAAAGTAAAAAAAAAAACATTTTTTTTAAACCCCTTCTTACATACATTTTATGGTGTACATGGACTTTTTTTATATCTACGAGTTAATATGTTGAAAGAAGTCTTTAAAAAAATGTGGTACACTGCTAAGTAGGTAAATTGTATATAGGTAAACATTTTCAGGTATTTGATTAACTTCCGTGAGCCCAGCTGGCCCCACCACGCCGCGTCTGCTCATGATTAAGGACTCCGGTTGGGTCCGAAATTAGTCGGACATTCCCGAAAAATACGTATGAGTTAACCGTATAATTCAACAATTCTATATAAAAGGAACTTCATTAAATTTCAACTCCTTGCAACAATTATTATTACCAAATAAATTAAACGAACCAGATCTAGACTCCATACAAAAGTGATAGTAGACGCGTAATAGATTGTAATGCGTTAAATTTCTGATAGAGATCATTTCAAAACAATAGCATCAAGATAAACAAATGAAAGGCTACATACACTGATAACACCTCTATTTTGAAACAATATGGAAGTAACTATAGGAATTACGTGTATGCCTGTATGTGTAACTATCGGACCGGTCGCCGGAATCAGTTGATTGCATGGTTAGGTTTTTTGGAGGCAGTTGAATAAGGGACACTCTATACAGAGAAAAGTATTAGAAAAAAGACCTGGGCTCACCTATATTCAATCTATGGAAAAACTTACAAAGGTAAACAATCTAAACTAGATACAAAACGAACACACCTAATGTTAAATGTAGGCAAACATTAATGGTGTTTCGAAAAACATTAAGATAGACCATATTTTCTCTATTGGAATTCAAGAAAACCATTCAAAATAAATACAGAACCTTGTTGAAATCGATGAAAAACAATAACCTAATGATTTTCACATTATTATCTCACTACGTTTAACCATAGGTTGAAACCACTGGCTCGGTTTCTCTGTAACCGTAATCCGTAATAGTTCTGCACTTGACCCTGTGCGTGACCTTTATTCGCTCGCAAATCGTAGAAATGACCTTTTATTACATTTACTAATGTATGAGAATAACGCGTCTGAGAAATATACGATTAATATCTAAGTAATTAATAACTTAATGGTAGTTAATCTTTTGACATTGTTATTTGATTTTAACGAATGAATGAACTGACGTAGGTAAAGAAGAACAATGTTTTATTTTTTTTCATTTTCTTAGTAATTTTGATAGATGGTAAAATTTAATAAGATTACTTGATTGATTTCTATAAATAAAGATATTGATACTAAACTTTCGCCCTTAAGTCAAATCAGATTTTGAGCAATGATTTGAATAGACGAGGATGGCTAAAATAAATAAAACACTGCACTTTCTTTAGGTCTAAGCATAATAAATTTCATTCAAATCGTTCAAGCAGTTACACCGTAATCGTCTCACCAATACTTAGTTACTTTCGCATACATATTAGTAACATCTCAATACCTCAACCACTGCAACCATTAACCTAAATAAATCTCAATACTACACCATAAAATACTAAAGACTGATAAAGAAACTTACTTATTCTAAGGAACACAAACCAGAAATACTCATCATCATTAGCCTATACTTCTACAGACGGGAGATAATGTCATCGTAGTATTAATGTTCGCTATGACATTTCTCACAATGGCCCATCGATCTAAGGCTTTTATATGCTTCCCACGTACAAGTAAATATGTTGAAAACTGCAGAATTGTGTTTATTAACGTGACCCCGTCAGATTGACTGAGATTTAGGACTGAAGCCCTTACTATGAGAACTAAAATGACCACTGTTTGTATAGTGGAAGCGAGACAAAAGTTTGCGCTGTGTATTGCGCCGTCCCACTTCCACAATAGCTACAGTCTTGATGAGTCTTGTTTCATAGTCTCATGGTAAGAAAGTAGACCCTTTTAAGCGTCTTATCTATATAACAGAAAGGGTATGATGATAAAAATACTGTTTCAGATGGATTTTATTACGTACGGACGTGGATTAGGATTATTTTTTTCACAAATACATTTATACTCGCCTTTCGTGGCGTGACAATGTACGGTAAATATAGTCAAATCCAGCGAGCTTAAAAGAGAAATAAGTTTATTAATAGCCTATTTTATATTAAAATTTCATCTCTTTAAATATACTCTAAATACTATGAAAATAATATCAGTAACAAAATTGCTACGTACAATGATACAATTGATCTCACAAACTAGAGCGAACAAGCACAATTGGATTCCGAACTACATATTAAACCATCTATTGTATTACTTAGTGAACAAAAACAGAACTCTATGTCATTGCGACCAAATACTATAGGTACCTTACATATAGCTGTATATGCAAAAAGTTTCGTAGATTGAAAGATAATGGATAATTCCTTAGTACTGAAGGACTTACATGAGAACTGTTAGCGTCTGTAAGTAGATTTATATCAGGTTATTGTCTTAAAGCTTCTACGTTTCCCACAGTAAGAAGCCGACAGATATTCGATCGTAAGCCTTCAGAAATTAAATGTTATTACAGCTTATGGGAAACTTGATGTAGTAAGGTTTAAGGGCTTCTATAACAGATTAAAAAAATGATGCATCAATAGTTTATTCGTAAATTCAACTGCGGTTGCTTCTTAAAAATATTGCCTCCGCTCAGGATTTCAGGCAAAAAATATTTAAAACAAGTACCAAGCTCTTTTGTGTAAGATTAAAATACCTAAATTCAGACCACTTTCATTACCCTATTTGCATATTTTATTAATAAACAAACCGTTATCAAAACAAACCCTTTTAAATACGATTGAAAAACATCGGAAGCCAATATTGAAAGAAGGAATCGCGTTTCGCAGAAATTGTATACTTATTTGTTCTTTAAGATTAAAGCTGAGTCGGAGTCGAATCGAAGGCCCGTGTCGGGTGACGGTACAGTTAGCATCAGAAGTCGGTTTACACAAACCGATAACACGAACCGAACAAAGTGTCATTATTTTTCTGTGACATGTCGAAATTGGTGCTTATTATGTGTGAACCATATAGGTGTCAAGCCCTAATAGCACAACAGTAATTTATTGAATTCGATTGTGCACAGTTCGTTTAAAAATCTAAATTTGTTACCCTACCATCTACCACGGTTAGCCTACCATCATCTCTTAAAGTAATATAGCAGTTGTGGGAGCGGGACAGCGCACTACACGATTAACACAGTTGTCTGGAAGATATCGCTATTAGCGATAAGACCGCCATTGTACCCTTACTGTACATAATTTACTTTTTCACAGCTGTAACTACGGTGTAAAATAAAGAGTATTCTATTCTATTCTACACGGTGTAGCGCGCCGTCTCCTTTGCACATCCACAATAAAAATCCTTTAAGAGACCTTGGTAGGTCCAGAGACTCAATGGGTTGGACCATATTTCAGAGAAGCCCATTTATTTTGAAAGTGGAATACTACGAGGATTTTTCATCATATCTCTCCGTGTATTTGTAATGCCCTGAAGCTATGATAGATATTATTTCGTTTGGTAAGGTACTTACTTTATTATGTCAGTTTTAAATGCCTTACTTGACAATTTATTCTTTCATGTATAGGTAGTATTTTATCTATATCTTTTAATCTCGCTAATATTTTTTTGGTCTAAATTTTTCTAAAAAAGTATTTTTTATACAATCTTATTGAGGTTTTAGCTGCATGTTTAAAGATGTTTATTTACTGTTCATCAATCTAATACCGACAATACTATCATCCATCGAAAGGTACACAATACAGTGCATTAATGTTGCTTAAAGAATAGATAATAACTATAAAGCCTACACAATCAAAGTTACATTATAACCTTACCGCGCATTAGTCGCATGTATCATTGTGAATAACCAGTAACCGTGTAACGAATGTTAACTTAACACCTTATTAAGGTTAATAACCATAAATAAAGCGACAAACAATAATAATAAACAGACCGCGTACCATGAAAACTTATCGCAAAACTGTCGTTGGTGTGAAAGCGAGATGACGCTATACAAAGCGTATATCATCGTCCCTCTTTTACATCGACTACAGTCCGGCTTTACGAGTTTCATAGTACAGATACTAGTATTTCTATTGCTAGTAATAATGTCATTATTGTGAACATTAGAAAATGATTACGCGTCGGAAAAACATCGGCCATTGCCTATGTAGAGAAAAAGAGTTTGTTTGGCACTGCGTCTTCCACCCAATGCATTGTTCCGTTAATTCCAAGAAACTGACAATGTTGTAAAAGTATGTGTTTTGTATTGATACGAGATCTTTAATTAAAGGTTGTTAGACAATGTTGCGTAAAAAGTTCGTAGGTACATGGTCATTTTGATGGTCATTCGGGAGTACTTATTTTCTGCCTCGAAGGTAAGTAATTTGTCATTGTTTTAAGTTTAGTCTCTTCTTAAGACAAAAAAAAACCTTACTAACTATTGTTGTGTTATTACTAATTGTCTTTATTAACTTTGGTAGTGCCAAGGTAAGAACGTATCGTTTTTTATTCTATAGCACGAAATAAATTCAATTATAGTAATATGTAGAGTTTGTGATCAAAATCACAGTTGCACTAAGTTTCAAAAGTTTCTCGCAGTATAAGTAAAGAAAATACACGGAAAATTAAACAATGTCATAATAACCTTGTTGTAACACCTTAAAAATGTCTCTTGACAACGTTCACTGTGGGAATCGTACTAAATAGTGACTTTATCCTCATACTTAACCTACTACCCGCATAATTCACATTGACAAATATCCATTGACCCCATGGTATAAAGAACATATTTGTCTTTTGTTTCAAACTATTAATTTGAGACTTGTCCGCGATTTTATTTCCCACGATTTCAATTGTTTAGTTGAACTATATAGTCAATTACTCGCAGTTTTTTTTAACAGTCTGCCTATAAGTAACTGTTTTAGAGTTTGTCAAATGGATAGTAGACAGACGAAAATTTGATTTGTTATACCTTGCTATCGTGACATTTTTTTTGGTATCCGGTGGAAATCCTTCATGGATTTCCTCCGCCGTGGGGAGGAGACGAAGGGGTGTGCCGGATTCCTACCGGCTAAAACCACCGGAATGCTTCTCCGTTCCCTATTGCCCGGGGCCAGACGGGAACACTTTCACAAACTACCTTTACTTGCTATCGTGACTTAGCCCAGCAGTAGGATACTATAGCGTAACGAAAAAAGTATCGTGCTAAGAACCGTATGAGCATTTAACGGAAAATAAGTTACATTCTGAACAATAAAACAGATAATAATAAATAACCGATTACCGTAATTCTTGCAATTGTAGATCTTGATCTATAATATTATCGGACTTATGTAAGATTGTAATTATAATTACATCGGTATGAAGTAATGCAGTATGCAGTCACGGTTAATACGGAACCCGGCTGTGTAGCGGTTTCCTGTGCTCTATTATAGCATGATTCGAATCAAGTAATTATGTAGGTAAACAAATTGTTTGTTGGTTAAATCTCTGATTTAAATCGGAGAAGGTAATCCGAGTCTGAGTTATTTGTATTGTTCTATTTCTGTTTATTTCATAGAATTTCTAAGTTGTGAAGGACTTTGGAAATTGAAATGCGATGCCCAAAGTATTAAATAAAAATAAGACATTTAATGGAGCTCTTTTAATGGATAACTGATTATAATGTCCAATGCTCAATTTAATTAAATTATATTATTCCGAATATTCATGGGAAAGTTTCACTAATCTATACGCCATTGGAACGAACAGTAACGATGAAGTATTTCTTTGTACAATTCCTGCTACCTAATCTCACAATATCTATTCTAGTACTCCTAATCACAATTGACCCAGATTATCTTAATACATAGGTACGGAATTACAGATCATGGCTGATTAATAAAGCACTGGGAACTACCACCTCTTAGACTAAGACTTGTAGTTGTGGAAAAGAGACGCTGCTCTACATCGTCTATTGCGCTGTCTCGCTTCCGCAATTGCAACGGTCTTAGTTTAATAGGTGGTAGGACTGTTCTGAAATTGTTTCACAATGCAAACTTATCGATTCTACTTTCAGATAATTACAATTTCTATTGCGAAGTTATAATTGCGATTAATTATGGATAATGGTAACAATGTATATTACACTTATTGTGAAAATAATGTCGTCTCCGTTTTCTTTGTTTTTAATTATTATTTTATAGATTCGTACGAAATCTACAATATTATTATTTTTGTAGGTGCTCTACAATTTGCATCTTTTTGCATAATCAATTAACGATTTACAAGCATCTATAAAAGTGTTTCCTCTTTTTAATAAACGCTTTGTTGAATTACTTCCTTTGTTTATTTAATGTTGCTATTAAATCAATAAAAATAAATGTTCTAGGATGAATTAAACATTATTTAATTATAAAACAATATTCAATTATAAATAGTAATCATACAAGCGTTTATGCATAATATGAGTATTTACGATCATAAAATTATTGCGTTATAAAGAGCAATGAACTCTATTGAAACTTTAACTAGAACTTTTTAGATTAAAATTACGTTGTTTTATAATGCTATCTATACATATTTATTACATTTCCTAACATCTGTTAAGAGATGTAATAAATATGTACAATACAGTAGCAATAAGGTGAGTCATATTAAAACACTAAAATATATTCTTAACATTTTGCTACCTAAATATAACACTCAAATTGATCAATTTATCGATCAACGTCGTTTTAATGATAAATGATAAAAGCTAAAAAAACTTGTGAGAAAACAAAATCAAAGTAAATTTAGCAGCTAGCACACGCCAATTTCTTGTAAATATTTACCTTTCGTTTTATTTACACAGAGCGACCTAGTTATACATTTGCTACAAAAAATGCTAGACATGAGCAAAGCACATATCACGCACTCGCTCGCATGTCGGCTCGCCATCTGTCATTATACTATTAAAGCCTTTTTTCACTATCGAAGAAAACATAATTACTTGCATTGTCGTTTATTTGTGCGCACGCGTGATTTAATTAAGTCCGTCAGTCACCTCACATTTCCTCGTGAAGACAATGGGCATTTTATTAATTGTTTTCCTACGGGAGAGCAGAACAATGACTCTAAAGTTTCACAAAAGTGAATTGCGGTCATAAGTAGCCATAAAATATTTCACTTGTGTATTCACCTGTACCTCATTACCAAGTTTTGTGGTAAAGATTTAAACCGCAACACAAAAATACGCGACTAGTACAGACGTTAGCAAAGTGGCGGAAAATTGTCGTGCGTATTTTTTTTCGTTTCTCGCACCGAGTTTAACCATCAAGAATGTTTATGCTTTGTTTAATGTGCAAATCAGGAAGATATTGGCACTTGCGTGTTATCTTACTTTTCAAATAAACGTGCTCAAATATCACAAAAAATGACATGCGATAGTTTTTATACGCATTCTAACTAATGCGTGAAAAAATACCACGACTTATTGGGACATCAATAAAAAAAAAAACGACTTACCAAGAAAAACGAAAATCTTCATTGTAACGGTTTTTCAGTTTGCAACACTGACACAAGTTCAAAAGTAACAGAATCAGTTCGAAGTTCGAATGTGTTGAAGAGCGGCGTTCGACGTGGTCCGTCGCCGAGCCGCGTGTGTCAGATGCGCGCGCGCCGCGGCCGGGGACGGTGGCGCCTTCACTTTCTACGTGGTGGGGCACAGGAGCACCGGGAAACCAAGGGTTTGTTGACATCACACCGACGCATACGCACGAATGCGTAATCGGATGAATTAATTAGTGCTACGACAATTAACTGTCGTAGACGACAACTTGTTATTACTCTACATTTCGTAGTTCATGCCAATGAATAAGCAGAATTACTGATGCATTTACAATAAGTATGTGCCAAATATTACAATAATTTTAATGTGTCGTGTCTTTATTAATAAAAAATCCTCCTATACTTGTGAATACATTATTGTATTCATATTTTATTTTTTACTACCAGGCAACAGAGACAAGACAGTAAACAGTGTAATGAAAGTGGAACCATATAATTTGCCGAGCGAGCGCCGCGACTATGCAAATTACATTTTTATTGTAAACATAAATCACCTTGTCTTGTTGACTTAACTAGGTGAACAAAATTAAAAGGATTCGGTTTTTTGACAGTTGACGATTATTGCACACAAAATATATTGAAACACTTTTAAAATTATTTAATTAGTGTCACATTTCCAAATCTCCACATATTTATTATGCAAAATGAATTTCAGCCGTAAACTTCTAATAAGTATCTTCAAAGTTTTAGATATTGTAAGGTCTATAAAAATATTACCATAACAATTCGATGATTCGGCAATAGAAACCGTTGCAATGTGATTCATGGGTCTTTAATGAGTCACAGCTACAGAGAAATTCGACAATTGACAGAATTCCAATATGATTTACGAGTCTTTCATGAGTCACAAGAACAGAGAAATGGTTCAACAATGATTGTAGTACGTAACATTAGGGTAAAGAGCTTTCGTTGTTTTTTCAGTAACGAGAGAAGTACTGAACTCCTGTACAACTTTTGTGAGACGGATATAAACTAGTCGGGCGATCTCAAGAACAGATTCCGAAAAAAATCCTTGTCAAAATTGAAACATATCTAAGTTTCATATTTAAAAAAAAAATCTTGTCATATTTTGTGATTAATTTTTTAAAGTACTGACAGAAAAACAAACAGAAGTAGTAGTAATAAATAATGATAGCATGTTGTCTACTACATATTAGCATTATCTCCTACTTATAATCAGTCTGTCTAGGCGAGTTCTGGTGTGCAGTGAGGTAGGCGCTGTCGGCTCAGATCACGGAGATACAACGCCCAGACAAGCACAGCCCCGATCCATTAATTTCACTTGTTTTCTCGAAAACTGGTAACATTTGTGTGTTTACTTTCTGTAATAACTTGTAATATTCGTAGTCAACTATGGCTGGTTTTTTAAAGAAATTTGGCTGGAGATAAGATTTGACTGCACGGATAGCCGAGTAGTATAGGTCTCGACGCCAATTATCACTGTGCGCGACGTTTTGCGGGTTCGATCCCCGCGTAGGACAAGAATTCGTGCGTTCCACAAATGCTTATTCTGAGTCTGGGTGTGTCTGTATATGTGAATTGAATGTTTTTGAAACCCCCTGTGATACAATGATTAAATTCCTTAGTGCAGGAGTCGTTAAAAAAAAAACAAATAAAAAATTAAGGTGATTCTTAATTTGTCAATAAAATTGTCATCTGTTCTAGTTATTTTTATGTCAGCTACCAGTCTAACTGGACACAAGTTATAAATAAATTTAATGTGTACAAAGTTATTCTAGCAACATTTTTATGACGATCAATGCAGTTTGCGAAGTGCAGTCTTTGATTACTCCACTAGACTATATCTACATAATCTGAACATAAATTAGTATTTATCTACGATTTAATAGGTATTTAGTAATATTCCAATATATTGATATAACATTAGCAGATCGCTTCCTTATAAACCTTTATTGTATTTGTTGTATTGACGTCATTATCAAATTATTTACATTTTGATTTGGTTTTTGACGTCACACTTTCTAGACTATAGTTGTAACATTTTATTACACTGTGTTGTGCAAATTAAGAAGCTGCAAGCTGCCGTATCACCAATTTGGAGATTTGAAACACACCTACAGTCAAACGATATCTCTGAAGTCTGAACCAACCTTTCTGTAAAACTCAATATTATTTTAAACTGAGTAAAAAGTGGTGTTTCGTACTACTTTGTTCTTTAATTTTCAGTTAGCAAGCAATTTTATAAATTCGCTCGCGAGATCGCTAAGATTCTGTATTTCTTAACAATGTCGATGACAAAGTGTTTTACTCGTTTAAGTACGCTTTCTAGCTAAGGAAAAGAGTACCTACTCAGAGTAACAATACACCAATATAACAAGACAAATGACAAACATACATGTAGCTTACCACGCAGGTATAATTGACCAGTAATCGATAATCGGAAAATGAAATACACCCTACACGCAATCCAACATCATAATTTGGACATAACTAGGTATCGCGGTAACAATTAGTGCAGTGTCACACAAATAATATCACGTATTGCGTGCAAACGTTTGTGGACAGTAGCACTTCCGCTGAGAAAATTACTTCCATTTCCACTAAGAATGTCAACTTAAAACTACCGATTGACAAGCCAAAGCTAAAAATTATAATTAATTAAAAGAACAATAACTTTACACGTTACTGACTTTTATAGAAGGCTATTTAACAACAAAAAGTTTCAAATGGATCAGGTGCTACATACTAAAAAATATACACTAGTTTTTCCTATTCTGCGAGGAAAAAATGAGACGCTTAATCGATGATTAACAATTTCAACTGCGCTTAAAAATGTTTAGTATAATCTCTTTGTATGAATCACTTGGTTTAAATCAGTCAACCTCTCCAAGTGCTGCTGTTTGCAGCATTTCCCGTCAAAGTCCTATAAAATTAAGCCATTTAAGTTCCTCACATTAGAATAATACATTCCCACATACCAGCTAGCTGTGTGAACTATCTTTTGATAATAAAGTCATGGTTTCCCTCATTACCCTCACCAGGAACTCATAACATTACGTCAATCGTCTGTCCGTTGATTTGTAACACACGATTACATCTCTATTCTTTCAAACTGCTTACATGATCGTCATGGAACTTAGAAAGTCTATTCTTTGGTTCATATGTAGTGCAGAACTGTTTTCCTTCATCAGTCACCGTTAATAATCATGTTGACATGGAAGTATTGCAAAAGAAATCTTTAGTACTCACAAAATTTTAAGACTACTTTTAAAAAAGAAGGAGGTTCAATTCTGCTCTTCATATTTTTTATTAAAATTTGTTCGCGCACGACTTCGTCGCTTACCAAAAAATTTGTTTTTTTTTTTGTATTGTTAGAAAAGGTATACTTTTCAAAGGAACCCCTTAGTCAAAAAATCGGGATATTATGATGATGGAATCTTTTCGGAATAGAGGATACCCTTCAAATTTTATAATAAAGCTAGTTCGCGTTCAATAAATACCATCATCCACCCTTTGCCATCATATCGGATGATGAAATCGAAGCTGAATTTACATTTTACAAAAAAAAAGGCGCAAATATACTTTGAAAGTAAATAAACATTTGTATTTACGAATACAACCTAGCTCCTATCACGAAGGCTATCGAAAAAAATATTCGTATCGAAATACAAAAACAAATCTCTTTACTTTACTCGGTTACCAGGTTCGGAATCAGTTATTTTGGTTTCAAATTTGAATTTTCTGCGAAATTTGAAATGGAAGCTCAAATTGAATTCTATCGCAACTCGAGAGACTCGATGGGCACTTGAATTAAATAGGGTCGTCACTACCTATATAGGTATAACTTGATAGAAGGGTCTCAAGGCATCTACCTTCAACTCTGTTATAGAAGAGAGACGCCGCTCTACATCGTGTATTGCTCTCTCGCTCCCACAACTGCATTAGTCTACTAAAAGTTGGTGGTAGCCCTTCAGAACGTTTTAGTTCATTAAAATAATCCTTAAAGGAGTCAATCGTATTTAATTGGACTTAAACTCCGTCATTTAATTTGATTACTAGCTAGCTTAATGCTCACTTGATTATTCTAACTATATTAAACCGCTTTGGACGATGTTTTATTTATGAATGTTGATTCAAATGTCAGGATTTAAAATAGTTAATGCCATAACTATGGCAACTCCTAGATGTCGACTGAATATGTTGGTTTTGGCACAGCATGAATAAAATAGTACATAGTTAAACTTTCCTAAAAATATCTAAAAAATAAAAGTCTGTAGCCTCGTGGTACGTAATAGCGAAATGGTAAAGGGCTTTCTACCTGCAGCATTTTAACCACAACAGCAACCCACTGTTTGTTTATGACTGCGACACGCTCGCGACTAGATCATGCCACGGTCATGCCATTATTCGATAGCTCCCGTTGCGCTGGCTTGTGTGAAGATTTCATACTGCATATATTATTATACTATGATATTGGTTTTTGTCTCTAATTAACCATACCTTCGAGATATTTGCTTGTATAAGATTACCTTTGTATGTTTCTACTTTTTGTTTTCGTAATTAGGAAGATATTTCGTAAGCTTACAAAATACAAATAATGGAACTTGGTTATGAAATTATAATATTTTTGTTCCGATTGCGATAATTCTTAGGATACGAAAAATATCGTCTCAATTCATATGAGTACTAACATGTAAGTATGTTTGAGTGTCTTCTTATGAATCAGACTTAAGTAGGTATGTTAAGTATTTAGGTAAAAAGTCCCGAATTTTACGTAAATAAATGTAAGTAACATTATGCGATAGTTGCGTTTTGGCATTTTGGCGTGTACAATAAACGTTACGAATTAAATTGTAATAAAGCTTCTGCAAAGATAATATGCATGTAGGGAGCCTACTAAACTATTCACCACTTGTAGGCCTGCCACAAATGTCGCATGAACACCACACCAGAAGATTTAAACTGGCAAACAAATGAGCAACCGATCTGGCTACAGTTTGGGCTGATCTGATCTAAAACAATAGTCAGATATGATTAGAAAAATACTCCTTAAAGTATGAACAACATGTAATACAAAGACTCATGTACCAAAACTCGTCGAATATACACTTGGAACATTAGCTACCCACGTACTCACTTACGACGCCATTATTCAAATGTAAAAACTTTATTAATCATACGAGTACCGACACTTCTGTAAACAAGAGTCTTCATTATGCAAAGCAGTTGAACAGTCAAGGCACAGCAAAGAATAGAAAGTAATTTAACTTTGAATCTTACTTAGTATTCAAAGTCATCGAATTTTTGTTGAGGGTCTTTTACGGCCTGCATTAATGTAGTAAAGAGCATGAAATTTGGATCAAGCTTAAAAGACGGAAAACTTTTTGGTTTGATGTTTGAGATATTTACTCATATATTAACTTTGTTTAAAAGGACACATACGCACCAGAGATTGGCATATAAAAAAAAATAAATAAAAAGATTTATTGCAGAAACTTGTACAATATATAGATATAGAGCTTTAAACCAGACACTATGCACTATAATGTAGCGAGTCTTCTCTTTGTGATTTCTTTTTTGTCCAATTCAATCCTACTTCAGGGATTAGGCCTCTTACCGTAAACATCTCTACTGTATACTGCCCTGTCAAGAGTTGTGTACTGCCGATTAACGACCAATTTAAGCTCATCCCGATATAAAAAATCAGCTTAGGCCGGATGCGATGAATCATCTTCAAAACTAGGTATCACTTATGTAATTGAAGTTTAAATACCAACAACTTTGAAGAAACGACCAAGACCTACTTCCAGTTATTGAAAATCATCAAAATATAGACTTGTCTTGATCTAGTTGAGATTTCGGTAAATGTCAAAATAAATATCACTTATAGTGCAAGATGTTACATTGAGCTAGATCTTTCGGATCGATAATCAAAGTCCAAATCATCCAAATACTTGCAATATACAATTAACATTTAGATGTGAGAATTTATAACAGATAGGAGTGTGGCCAAGAGAATAGAATTAAGCATCCTGGGGTCTAGCACGACCCCTTTAAATAAAGCTATTTAAGTTTTGATAGCAGTTCAAAATGCTCTGTATTATAGTAGGTAGCGCGTTTTTTACGAGTTCAAATACTAAGTTTGGAAAGTAAATAGTGATGGTAAATTTCCTGCTTGCTACATTTTACCAATTTCTGAAACCGATTAATTAAAAATCGTAAAATGTTCTTCACATTAAATACCTTTAACCATATTGTCTATCCTTATCGGGAAGATATATTTTGGCCTCTTATTGTGAGACTATACCAATAAATAAAAATATAAAGTAAAGCAATTTCAAGTAAAGCTAATGCCCAAATTTAATAAAGATTTTAACTGCAATAATACAAGGATTATAGCACACATATCAAATGTTTTATAGTTACGTGTGTTGCGCAATGTTTTTATTATTATAACGCATGCATGGTCAGTGCCAGGAAGAAAGAGGTGCTAGCTAAACCTACTTACCACGTAATTTAACTACTATGCACTGAATACTGACAACTGTTATTTTACGCAATACTTAATTTAATACTAATTACCTGAATGTATATACAACAGGCTGAAATAAGCACTAATGCGAATTTAAACAAGGTTTTCTACAAGTAATAAACCTAGATTTGAAGATTAGCGCAGTCAATTTTTTCTTTGAAATTATTTCAAGGTATCGCAAAAAATAATATCCTTCTCATTATATAATGTTTTGCATTACATTTTGTTTATAATGTTATAAAGATTAAAATGATTAATAAATGGTTTTTAATTAAAACGATTATAACATTGCTAAAGAAAAGCTTCAAAATAAATAATAATTACGATAATATATGTAACATACAGGCAGAAAAACAGACACAACAATTACAGTTTTAACAGTTTCAGAGCTATTTCATTTTTATTTTTTACGTTTAATTAGTTTTCCAATTTAAAATAACTGCAAACGAAATGCTTTCATCAAAAAGGCCGTTCATTTAGATGTCAACGAAATTAATTGAAATATCCATCATACGGTTTGCAGGCCAGTACCTCTACTAAGATCAGGATGGTTGGATCTGATGCCGTTGTGGAAACGAGACGGTGCTCTATACTGCGCATAATGGCGTCTCGTTTTCACCAAAGCAAAAGTTCTGTTTAAAAGCGTAAGTACGTAGTGGTACTTACCTGTTGCACAGAGATTAACTAAAACAATACGAATTTGATTGACTTGTTCCCAATTTAAATTAAGCATTCCGACTCTTTGCATTCAAATTGGATTTGCAATATTGAGATTCCTTTTATTGTTTGTCATTTTCCACTTTGACCCAGTAAATAAGTAAGCGTATTTTTCTTTGTTGTACAAAGGCGCAAACAGTCGACGCTGCTTAATCATAAAACACTTTATCCATTTATAAAGTTTCTTATGTCAAACTATAATAGCTGTCCACTGCTAGACGTAGGCCTCCCTCAAGAAGCGTCAACCATCCCAGTCTTGGGAAGGCCGTACACTAACCATTCTCTCGAAATCTTCCTAAAATGGGCATATTTATAAGTACTTAGGTATAAACTGCTTACTATTAATTTATTGACATTTCTTAGACGTAATAATAATAATATCACTGAAAACCTCAATTACATACGAATTCTTACTAACTTAGCAGTCACACTTTTTTACCAAGAAATAATTTACTATTAAATAAGTTATTTATTATATTTTTTTTTAATTTAAGGGAAGTGTTACAATAAATTAAACTGGTGATATCGCCACGATAATTAAGACATAATACTGACTAACTACAACTCGTACGTCCTAGAAAAAAGCTTGTCCTAAAAAAAATAGAAATATATATTAGCTAACTTACGATCAAAAATTATACAAAAATAATGAATACATACTTAACCTTTGTCACAAAGGTAAACAAGCAAAATATAAAGCATGTTTAGAATAAAATATTCAAATTCAGCACTCGATTCATGACTAAATTATCGTCTGTTCATTTGAATGACAAAGAGAAAATTACTCTACATAATTTATTTGCAGTGACCTCTCATCATTGCGATAGTCTATGTAATTTGCTACAATTACTTACACTGAAATAAATAATGTTGTATCTTGATAATTTCGCTAAAGTATGCAAGCAAGGCCGTGGAAACAACGATATGTAGATCGTCTCTTGTTTAATGTAGCTATACTCCATTTGTTTAGGTAATTAACTTAATGTGAACAATTTTGATGTCTTTTAAACAAAATGTGATGTAGAAAAATGTAAAATATTTTTTATAACTTGAAATTCATTCAGATTTTCTAAAACTATAGATATTTGATTTGTAAGTAGTAATATCTATATTTTCATTTTTTTTTTTTTATAAAAAAGTAACGCCAAGATTGTTTACATTTAGTTAATTACCTGAACAAATGGAGTATAGGAAGATAGTAAATTTATTCGAGAAGCAAGTTAGAAACTTTGTAAACAGCTTTTACAAAGTTGCGTGTAAATTTTCATAATATCGTTTACAATTATCGGTTACAGGAATCTCTAATCGTTTTATGAGGTACGAAGTAACGGCTTTAAGCAACCTTACGACACACCATGTAAAATCAAGTATTGCATAATGCATCAGGTGTATAATAAACACAGATTTAAGATGACATTGTACCGAGTCTCACACTTGTAAGACATAATAAAAAAATTATACACCTAGGTGTAAAATTAAGTAACTTATTGCAGCCTTCTATTGAATTACACTGCATTATAAACATGACATTCAAAACCTTAATTAAAAGTACAAAAGACAATAAAGTCTGAAACAAAATAATCTAGATACTATTTAGTTATATGGACCGTGAGAATATTAATGTTCGCGAAGGTAATTTGTTAATCTATCATAGTAAATCGCCACTGCACCAATAAATCATGTTAGACGTAATTATAGTCACAGCAAAATGTAATAAATGTACGCTTCACACATTAACTTAGTTAATTAAACTAGTTTAGCTGATGTTCTGTGGGTTAAGCAAAACTAATAAAGCTGCCTGAGTTAGTACTAACAGTGTTTGCTGCACTTGTTTGGGCTGCCGGGTAAGAAATTTTTCCTGTATTTTGGGAGATTTATTTCCATGTGAAAGGAAAAAATAATTACAGATTATTGAAGTTGTATTCGTCGTCGCGCCTAGTATTAAATTATTTATAAATTTCATGATCATTTTAAAAACAAGCTAACTAAAATCGTATAAGTTGATGGCAGAGACATGGTCTATGAAACTACTTCAGAAAGCTGGTTATGGATTAATGATAAGAACTGAAGGTGACGTTTGCGAGAAAGCAGCTAACCGCAGCCAACCTATAGTATGTTCAATGGTGACTGAGAGACAAACCACTGAACAAGCTGGGTGCTATTAAGATGACTAACATATTGTTGATATGGACAAAATACTAATTTTCTTTATAAATATCCTCTATTTATATTTTTATCTCAATAAAATGGGTTGAAGTCGAGGTACTATTTCTATTGCCAGAAGGCCTAACACTATCTGTAATTGCAGTTAAAGTATTGCAATTGTGTGTCTCACGTCCACAACTGCACTAATACTACTTAAAGATTTCCATAAACCTAGAAGTGACAATACCTCATTATTAAATCTGTATTTAAGTAAATAAAGATTGTGAATATTCAAATAATTGCCGATCGTTACTTAATAAAATTAAATCAATCAATTTAAGGCCAGTATACTAAGAAGAAAAGTAATTCAGATGACACCAACAAGCACAGCTAGTTTAAACACAAAATTGTAAAAAAGAAATATGTTTCCATAAACGAGGGAGTTTTGAAACGAATATTAGGCAGTCACTATAGTTAAAACCAGCCTTGAAGCAAGAAAGGCTCGCGAAGCCAAATAGTTTAACATTCACAAGACTGCAATCCCAATATTTTTACGACAATGCCAAGCAGACATCGTTATTTGAAAGTTTATCCTTGGCCGAAGTTCAATACTACCATTTACGAGCAAAAATAACGTTACGGACAATTTTAGAGACTGTCAAAATTATTTTCGTTACGCTTCGAACGAAAGCTAAATTAGATAAAGTTCAAAAGTCTTGTAAACTTAATATCTTGGGCATAAAACTAATTTAAAAGAAAACGATCACTATTTGAAATTAACTTTTAATTTATTAATTCTTAGGTACTATTCCCTGAGGCGTGATCACGAGCAAGTAGTTTTCATAATGAAGTAGAAGCTTGCTTAGGCGCATTGCACACGCGGTCACGCATTTTGACGATTTCAGTCTTTAAATGAACAACTATCTTTTTTGCTCTCGACGTTAGAGAGTCATACAGCGGAGACTAAGGCTGTTTTTGGTCGACCAGTTATGTTATTTTAAGAATCATTCTCCTGCCCTTATTCCAATTATTATTTGGGGTTGGCGCAGCATGTCCTATTCTTCCACACATTCCTATCTGACGTCATCTCGCAAGTAACACTCTTTGCAGCCATATCATCTTTCACACAATCCATTCATCGTTTCCAGTTATGTTATTGTAATAAGACCAGGTTATGCCTCGTATATATAAAGCTTTACTTTTTGGTCACCCGATATCTAATTTTAATCCAATGATAGAAGGTTTCCATATTAATAAGATAGCAAAGTCATTTCAATTTACAAACAAAATTCAATACTTGATGGAATTATTTTGATGATTTGCCAAAACTTTAAGAAGCAATTCAACTTCATAACTATCGACTTGATACTGTTCATTTTTATTTACTTATATTACTTTAAGATTTTAAGAAGATATCCGTGTGGTGTCCGGATATAAAGAATAGCACCACCCCATATCCTACACTGGGTGTCGTAAAAGGCGACTAATGGACCTTAAGACCCAGTGCACTGTACCAAGCACCTTGGGTCACCCGAATGGTGGCGGGTAAACCACCAACAATCGCATTCCCAAAGAGGGTTAGTGTCAGGCAGGCGGCCGACTATAAAACCATAGCCAAAACTTTAAGCAACAAGTCTAGAAGACGTGTTGCGCCGACCCCAAATAATGATAATTGGGATAAGGGCAGGGGAATGATTACTTTAAGATTTTATTCGATTTGTTATTTATAAATAAAATTTTGGGTAAAATATGCACCCTACCTAAGTATTATGACGTGTTCTACAGATCAATGTAGTTAAACTTTTATGCAATTCTTACGTAATCTATAAACAATTTTAGATGACCAAATGTAGGAAAAATATTTATATTTATGCCTTTTTAACTGTCTTATCTTGTAAGGCTAATGTGCTTATTAACTTTCCTTTTCCTTAATCTAAGCAAATTAGATAACATACTATTACATCGTCATCGTTACCAGCCTTTTTAAGTAAGTACTAGGACATTAAATTATGACTAGGTTTAAACTTCAATTAAATACCTATAACATACATCAGTATCCGGTAGAGCGCGGTGAAATATGCTCATTAGATAACATTTCAATGTATGTTAACGATAGAATACATTCCAAGAAAGATGTAATAGAAGAAATTAAAATAATGAGACAACTCATTGACACTACGACGATGATTAGACAGAAAAGTGCAGCTCGATTAATATGGTCTATGATCTCTTAAAGCTGACTATTGCCATTGTGGAAGCAAGATACAGTTACTAGTGTTATAGCGCGCCATCTCGCTTTATTATACGCGATATTTTGGCTCTAAGCTCACAGTATAGCCACTGATTGAGCAAATACTTAACATCAACTTTCTGCTAACACATATAGATTACATTTATTTCTAATACTTATAAAACATCTATTACTAATGCGTTTCATAAGAGAGATGTTACAAAATGAAGATGAAATGCCGTTGATGTCTATCTTACTATCGAATTCAGACTTGAATGGTTACCAAATTAATGACGAACTCAGTTTATGATGACTTAATTTTATTACTGTTGACACTAATTGAGCTATTGGTACGTATTTTTTTAAGTGACTTCGAAAAAGGAGCTTCTATCATCTCATATGTAATAATATCTTGTTATATTGGTCTTATTGCGTGAGGATGATCGGGCGTATAATTGAACTGCCAACTATATCATTTGTCTGTCAATAGTAATGCTTGAACTTTAAACAATTGTTTATATAACATATTCTAAAGGAACATTTGTATTATGTACAATTTTATTGAGTAGGAAAAAAATAACCCTAAAATGTTGATACAAAAAATAAATCCTTTCCTACACGTACCTTTTATTTGATATAAAAGCACTCAAGGGTTAAAATGAAACACGCGTCGAATGAAATTTTAAATCGCGCTCTTACGTGGATACGTTCAATTCCGTACATTTCGAATATTGCTCTATATGTGTAAGTTTATTTGATTTGCTCTACAAATTGGTAGATCGATAAAATACTGAAGCTACGTTTTTCTGATCATTTAAGTGTGAAAAATATGCTTCACTTGATGGCAATATTTACGCCTTGTGTACCTACCTACCTACCTACTTACCACACTGTGTCTTTTTTTCTTAAAAGTCTAAGATTATAAGGACACAGTTTATTTAAATATTTTATCATATTGTCGTCTTGATAGCATTGACAACAGTTCAATAAGACTTTTAAAATAATTATTTTTATTACATACTTCGTTATTTTTTAATAACATTGACAATATCGTAAAAAAAATGTATTACTTTTATCATTATGACTCAGGAGCCGACGTGCGTGTTTGTCGACAGTTTGCAAAAGTCGGTAATGAATATACCTGCTAGC
This sequence comes from Chrysodeixis includens, assembly GCA_941860345.1. Lineage (NCBI taxonomy): Eukaryota > Metazoa > Arthropoda > Insecta > Lepidoptera > Noctuidae > Chrysodeixis > Chrysodeixis includens. The sequence continues at coordinate 5,160,389 of OW796113.1, read as the reverse complement.
TACTAGAAACACAATAATAAAGCTAAGTTATGTCCGACAGGCGCCATCTAACAACACAATATTTAACTAAATAGAAAGCAGTAAAGCGATACGATAGAGTAAAAAAGCGCCACCTAGCGGGCGCTGAAGAAACAGCCACACTGTGCAATACAACCACTTTCACCTACCATTGTACAAAGCTAAGCACACTTTCGGACTGCCCATAAGGTCGGTAGATGGTGCTAACTATCAGCGTTATCCAGATTAATTTCGAATCCAGTCCAGTGAACATGTAGTCGAATAAAAAAGCATTTAATCAATTCCATGCTTCTTACAGAATTAGGTTTAAGATTTGGTACAGTCTAACGTACAAAATGTATCTAATTTGCTTAACGAAGTTCTATCTCTTAGGGTAATTAGTAAAATTGATGATTTCGGTTTGTCGATATCATTTTTTATAACACTTAATTCAGTACTTACCAGACAAAATGCAAAATACAAGACTTACTAACTCTACCTTATCGTGGTCATCCTCTTTCCTAAAGGCTGTGATAAACACCTTTTATCCAACGGGATTGTCGGCTAAGGGTAGGAAATGGACAACCTTTCCGGAACATTCGGGAGTTTTACATACAAATGTATAAAATCTTCACGAATATTGAATATCTAATATCCATCAGGAAGTATGTCGTCAAGTACAATTGACCTTTTTATTGTTATCAGAGGCTGAATATGTAAAGGCATATCATTTTAAAAATGTATTGGTATCTAAACATGATACCAACATAGAAGACAGAGAATCATGGAAGGACTTGGGAGAGGCCTAAAAAAACACGATATTCTGTCAAGCTACAGTCGTAGCAAAATAAAAATGTTGTTTTTTTAACTAACTCTTGAATATACCTATAAAATATTGACGCTACTGGTAAACAGAGGGATAAAGAAACAAGGATAGTAATCAATAAAGTTGGTAATTTTTATACTTCAGGTAAACCATTCGTTTAAAACTAATTTTCTTAAGTAAAACCAGAACTTTCTTTGCAGGTATTCTGAATAGAATGAAAAGGCTTGGGAAAAAAGCTCGGTAGATTTGGATGGCAACAAATCAAGGGATAAAGGGTCAATGGAGACACATAAGGCTGACCTTTCTCGGAAATGTACTGTACTTCCACAGGCCCAATGGGTTTCAAAATAAATCACATTACGAAACAGATTTTTCGAAAAGGTTTTTTATTATTAAAAGTCGAAAAGTGAATCGAGGAGACAATTGTATTTCTTTATTTATATTGACTAGTTCTACATCCTTACAAAATATACGTATAACTACTGATGAAATAACATTGGAATGTAATATTTTTATTACGTAAACATAAAATAACTAAAACTAATTATAAAAGTATAGTCTATAATATCAATTCTCAAATAATAATAAACATATTTACTGAACAAATGTTTTACTATCTGCTAAAGTAGGTACGGAAAATAGAATAAGTAAGATTATAACAATAAAAATAATTGTTTCTTGCACATAACTCTGTGGCAACTAAACGGAAGAATTCACGATATGAAGTAATACTTACATTATTATTCTATAGTTTATATTACGTATAGTTACATAAAAAGTATTAAATAACCGACAATATGATTATTCAGTTAAAACTTAAAATATATGGTTATGAAGAAAGGAAAAAAAGATATAAAAGTACGTTAACAGAAAATCGAAGCCTCTTTTTTTGGTTTTTGAATTATTGGAAACAAGTTATACTTCTACGAGCACTTAACATTAAACGATGTATTATAAAGTATTAGAGCCGTAAGCAGGAGTTTATTATAGTTATAGTAACTAGTAATGATTTAATTTTCTGACGCTTATAGAAAATAAGTCCGTTGTAATTACGAAACCGAAACTGAACTCTACATGAATCAGAAACACAATTTATTAATTGTAAAACCAAGGTAAACAGAAATACAGATCTTAAGTAAAATTAAACACAGAGCGCTATGTGATGTCTTTGGTGAGCCTTAAACATAAACAGATACAATAATATACAAAATCTTGTAAAGAAAAAGTACAAGAAATATAATTCGTAAAGAAATGCATGGCGTAGAGACAACGTCGCTCTCCCACAACATTCTGTTTTAAAAAAGGGTGGAAAGCGCTCTATATTCGATCATTGATACATTTTACACTTTGACTTTAAATAGACAGTTGCCACTAACTTTTGTAGAACAATGTAGGCTATAATACTTTATAATATAACTTTAAAACTTAAACTAAGTTAGTAATCCATAATACATCACATATAGGTAACTTTAATGCGCGCGCTTATTATAATAGTATTATTTAAATATACTAAAAACCTTAACTATCATCACGATTAATTGATGTGGTATATATTTTTGCTATTAATATTAATTTGTTGTGTATTTACTTACATTAAATAATTGTAATATATTACTAAAGTACTTATAATAAAAAAGAATAATACAATCAATTGCTGTAATAAAAAACAAGGTATAGTGCTCTACAAAATGAAAAAAAGCAACCTACGGGACTATATTACTTACTGTGTGTATAAACCTCATAGTTTACCTTTTTCAAATTAATATGCTTGAAATAAATCATAAAAGTTAATATACCAGAAAAAGAAAAGCAGGTATAGCTTAGATTTATAGCTTTGAAACAAGTAAGTAAATGAAAATCTCGTAGAAAACTCATACTTAACAACTATAACTTATGAGTGCAATTTATAAAGAAACTGGTATATACTACATAAATAATTTTCTGAAATATCTTAGAAATAATAAAACAACTTTTTAAAGACATTACACATGCTCCCGACATAAAATTCAAATTCAAGTATAATTAATCTTTTACTACACTACTACATTAATAAAAACTAATTTACTATATTACCATACTTTTCGTCTCCCGATTCTACTTAATCGAATATTCTGGAAGCCTACCTACTACCAACTCTTAAACTAAGACTGTTGCGGTTGTCGAAGAGAGAGAGAGAAAGAGAGTAGTTCTACGTCCCGTAGCGTGCTGTCTCGCTTCCACAGTTACAATAGTCTTTATTTAAGAGGTGGTATTTCTCCTGAATGCATGTCACGTAAAAGTATTTAACTCGCTCCAACCCTGTAATATTGAATTCCTTAATCATAGCACGGGAATAAAAGATCTCAAATCGTTCTATAAAACATTTTTTTCAATTAAAATTCAAATTGAATGCGATGCTTTATGAATACCAAGGAAGGAATGAACTACTTTAAGGAAAAATAATTTTCATACTATGTCAAGTTGAAGTGTTAAAGAATCTTTACATTGGTAACTAAAATACTTCTAAATTATCTAGTTTGGGTCAAAGATAATACAATAATTACAGACCTACATAAGTGTAACAACACTTTAGCTTAACAACTTACTATAATAATTACAATACTGAATTATAAAAGAAAAACTTACTTTTAATATCAGGAAATTATTGCAAAAATAAACCATAATTCTCAAACTTCAATATTCTTTCGAATTTTGTTGCTGTTTTGTTTTTGTGAAAAAAAAAACGTGACATCTATTGACAGTTAAGCACTTATATCCAAATACTCTAATGCAACTTACTCTTTAAAACGCAAAATGGAAGGAATTTTACAGACCTATCAACTCTTTTCAAGATATACAAGAACATATTAAACTAAGCTTACATTTGAGCATAAAGTCCTAATGTACCTATATTATGCAGTTCCAAACCTCATGTTGTCACAACTCCGCCGCTTTCCTAGTTGTAGACAGAGCTGTGGCGAACCAACGATGTCGCCTAGAAACACGCTCAGTAGATAAAACTCTTTGGCTTGGTCCGGCGAACGCTTGTATTGGCTGAAAAGAAATTTCAATGGATGAGAAATGGGGTGTAAAATGTATGGATGTTGTAAAGAGAATAAATAGTAAGATGTTGTGGTTTATTATTTGTATAATGTTTTGTACTTTTTAGTGAAAGTTAGAGGTAAATAAAGTCTTAAAATTATATTACTATGAATATTTACGTCTTTGCTAAAGTTTTAGTTACATAAAGGTATATCCTTAACTTAATATTAGTTCCTTATGTTAGTCGTTTAGTTTTCTAATACAACCATGTGTAAATAAAAGAACTACTGTAAATATAAGACCCTTGTCGAACTGAACAAAGTCCACTTAAACACTAATAGAAAAATCCTTCTGCAAAAAATATTTCTGTAGTTGCCAAGTAATGGGCACACTAGCACTTACACCCAACTAAAACTTAAAGCACCAAAGTAATTAAATTCTTACAAAAGTATTTTTGCGTTCTGTTTAAAGCCGAGTAGAGAATTAGTTTTCAGTTTTCTGAGAACTAAAGGCTTACCAACACCTATTCAAATGTACTAGATATTGCAGTTGTGGAAGCGAGACGTCGCTCTATATCTTGTGTAGTGCCGTCTCGTTTTCACAGCCGTAAGATTAATTTAAGAGGTGATGGTAAGCCCGAGGTTTATTATGTCAGAGCTGCCAGAAAACGGGGTTTCCTCTACGTATTATGAGTGACAAATTACTGAGAAAGTCCCGTTATTTAGCTGAAATATGTTATGTGCAACGTGGTACTTCATTTTCCCGAATCCCTGTGTAGTGTTGTGTATGTGAGGCTACAGTTGACTATGTTGAGAACGGTAAAGGAAGAATGGAGACAAGTGAGTCCTATCTTTCATTTTAACATGAAAATACGCAGAAGTTTATCTTCTTCCTTTAATTAATGGAATAGTTGAATGTCCTTATATGCCAAATTAATGAACTTATGCATCTTAAAAAATAAATTACATAAATTATCTCTGGTCAATAGGGAAAATAGTTTGACAGGGTCACAACTATCCTCCCCATTATACTTAAGAAACCACTTTGACTTAAAGTATATCACCATTATTACAAACTAGGTTATGTTATTGTATTGAAAAGTTTATGGTATAATGACATGCTTACGCATATACCAATCGACCTTGGCTGACCTTAACCCAAATTGCCTAATTTTAGCACTAAAAATACGCAACTCCAATCAGAGGTATAATTTGTCATTTTTAGAATCAAACAGGCTAAAAATAAACACAAAAACAAAATAGTCAAAACGATACATTGTACTTCAAAACTAGTTCCAGCACGAACTGTTTACTAAATGCAAATAGCGCTTGAAATACAACCATGAGTAACGATTAATTTCACTGTGTTTATCTCCCCATTCAACAAATAGAAACTGCAAGTAATATGACAAATAACAGCTATTAAATAATCATTAAAATGAGATAGTACGGAACTGCATCCCCGTATACCACAGCCTAACAATTGCAACATAGCGACGGCAAAAAACCATACTGTATAATTTTAGAGCCAAGATGAAATGTCTAAGTGTGGTATTTCAATGTAATCTTAGATGTAGGGAAGCAGAATAAAGAGAAAATTAAATGAACCCTATGTTGAAGTCATAAGGTATACATTTGTTTGTTGTTTATGGAGTCTTAGAGCAGTGAAAGTGCTATGCGGTGTTGCATAATAGCGGCTCACCTCGGACGTCGAACGTAAAGTAGACGCTAGTCCACCAGGCAACAGATAATCTACTCATCTGCTTGGCCTTCGGATATTAAAGGGTAAAATTTTGCAATGACTGAGAAATATTTTAAGTTTCTAAAGTTGAATTAGCTATGAACCTTGAATTAATGTGAAGATATCGATGAGTAATGAAAATTGGGTATAGATACAAATCTAATCTACCTTAAATAATTTGCACATAATTAGTATTTCTGTAACGATGATACTTAACTATCATAATTAAAATAAAACTAATGACCCATCTACATTTTACCTAATTAAAATGGTTTCACTGTAATTAAAGCTAATAACTATTTTGATAAGGTTTAAAAAGCACGCTATAATGTCACATAAATCTACTCAGTAGTATTTTATATTTTTTGAAAGAGTAGCCCGTTTATATAAGTTTTTAAAGATATATCCAGATGTATCCATCAGTATAAAATCCTGCATGTGTTTCGCAACAGTCAACAATCCTCATGGTTGGGTGGGTACGCGAGCGGCGATGACCCGCGCGGTTGCGTACTACTATTACATCGATGTCCCACTTGCGACCAGCGGACACACTTAGCTGCATTCTTGTACGAAACGCCGACCACTGACCCGGTTCCATCAAATTGGACGTGGCATTGAAAACATTTGAATTAAGTGTTATGAAATATTCATAGAAACTGAGCGATGGACTCACGTTTCAAGGTCGTTTAGCAATAAAGGGTTGTATATGTCTGGTTATACATTTTTTATCGTCACGAGTATCCATGTTTCTCATTTTTCAAGGGATGCTCTACTTATCTCCGACATAGCTAAAAGTATGTCATACCTACGTCGGTATTTTAAAGGGTTCTTAACGTCATGTGTGGGCTAACGACGTATAAAGCTGAGATAAATATGACAGGAGACGAAGATAACCCTTACTGTACGGTGGAAAATGAAGAAGCAACTTTTAAGTAAAGTGTCAGCTTAATAAGCTTTACTCACTTTGCAAGTTAAATATTAATTCATTACATCAGTTTTATAACTTCATAACTTTGTCACTTTTTACGATTACGGGAAAGATAATGAGGGACTAACTGAGGGATAACTCTTATCAACCTACTTACATAATTAATTTACTTTAAAAGAATTACAAGGACTAACCATATCAACAATCCTAGTCTAAAAATATACCGAAAAGACAAGGGATCTCTACTTCAACAATACCAAGCCAGTGCACAAAATTGCAAACGTTTACTTAACCCACATTCCTTTCTCTTTCCATTTTAAGTCTTCTATACAAATGCATGGCATATCCCCACTGTCAGAGCCTCAATAACTATATCAGTTAAAAAAAATATCGTAACAAATGTGTACCTGAAAACATCAGGCCAATCCAATTGCTGGCGAGGCTGTGCTTGAGCTCTCGTCGCGTAGTGCGCACATACGCGTTCGAAGATACAGGATCGAGCCCCGAACTCGCCGATGATGTATTTCTCTACTTCAGTCACGTCATAAGGCTCTGGTTCTGATAGGGTCAGCTCACGGCGATTGCGGGAGCGGTAGGTTGCTGAAAAGATGGATAGAAAAGTTAATTTTTGATTTAGGCAGGGTCAATAGTGTCCTAAAAGACGTATTGATATAATTATTGCCATAAGAAATCGATGAAATCGTACCTAAATATTTTAGATCATCTAATCATCTAGCCACAAGTTAATATATCCTATTCTAAAATAACTTTCAATATCATCTTAATTCTAACAGGGTTGAAATTAAAGGGCCTAAATGTTTGTAATATAATAATTGAGTAATTCAGAGCCCCCAAAAACTTATACGTAAATGTCACATTCAAATTATTCGCATCACAGCAACACAATTAAAATGGCTTCAAAAAGGTTTGATTGCGAGAACAATACGTCATTGGAACAGATTGGAACAGCACACACGTAAGCTTACAACATTCGGGTTTTACGTACATCAGTGCGTGGACGATGTCACGCAGGCCGAACAATACGAAATCATTCGCAACGGACAAAGTATCAATTGGACCAGAATCAACCCGGGCTAGTACATTCCGATGGTAGAGCCAGCAATAAAGACGGTTAAAAACCGGCCAAGGGCGAGTTAGGCTCCGAACTATTAGAAGTATTCCGTACTATTATCTGTACACAGCGAAAATTTGAAACGTCTACCTGTTACCGTTTTTAATATTGAGTAAAAAAATACGAAATAACACGTCTATTGTTTTTAGACTCCCTTAACATTTTTACGGAAATACATCATGCTTTCTAGCTATCACAGTTTATGAGATACGTCCTGGAGACAGACAGACAGACAACGGAGGCTTAGTAATAGGGTTCCGTTTTACCCTTCGGGTTCGGAACCCTGAAAACTGAGGTTTACAAAACATCTTAATACACCAGCAAGTATATTACTGGTTGTAAAATAAAAGACCTTTGACTCCGGAAGACTGGTTCTGGTCTTACTAAACACCAATGTTGTAAAGGCCACTGAATATTTATGGCAGTTTGTAAAACCGACTTTGTTAATCGTCTTTTGTTACTGACCGTACCACAGGGTTTTGGGCATTGATGTGTTGAAGCTCTAAACTTAACAAAGTACTGATTACTTTTGTTGACTAACATGACAAATTACATACATTTCGAATTGAAAATTTCCTCACCTTTCATTAACCTTCAAATCAACCTACCATTGTTAAAATTAGATTATCATAATAGAAATATGAAATTTTATCTAAACTATTATTATAAAGAGGTAATATTTTTTTGTTTGTTTGTTTGTTACGAATAGGCTCAAAAACTACTGGACCGATTTTAAAAATTCTTTCACCATTCGAAAGCTATATTATCCACGAGTAACATAGACTATATTTTATTTTGGAAAAAAATAGGGTTCCGTAAGATATTTGGATTGTTTGTCATAAATAAATGATAGTTTTCATATTATTTTTGTCAGCAAAACGAAGTTTGCAGGGACAGCTAGTCGATAATAAGAATGCTCTTTCAACTGAGTTTTTAAAGGTTAGATACATTTCACTCAATCATTGTCAGAAAATTAGAATTCATTGAGGGAAGTTGATAAATTGATAGAATTGTGTATTATTCCGGTTCAAAATAACCTTTCAGGTAACTTTTTTCAAAATACAGGTTTTTTTTTGCGAAAAGGCCTAATTTATCACCTTTTGTAATTTTCTTATAATTATAATAGGGCTTGCATATCGGCTAGTAAGTATCATGCTTGCACAAAATACGTCCTAGTACCGAAGTGTTCAATTAACATATCAATAGATCTGAATATTTTTTTACTTTATTACTGAACACAGAATCATATTCAAACCATATTCGATACATGAAAAATCTTTCAATCGTTTATTTTTTTTCTCTTAAGATGTTTTACCGATGTTCTTGAAAAAACGTTTTACCCTATAAGCTACAGTGACACATTACACAAACCCGCTAAAAACTCTTCAAGGAATAGTATGGAACTATCTAGAAGACAAGTTATCTGAACAATTTTTTACCATCAAACGATCATTAGTTAGTTAATTGCCGATGTCTGCGTCCTAATTACTTCTGCACTTTATCTCTGCCAACATTCGTTTAGTTGAGACAAACTTTCTTTTCCTGGCTGTTTTTCGAAAAAGACAATTGTTACATAATAAGAGTAATATTTTTTAAGTAAACTCTTTTTAAACTATTATTTTTGTGGTAACAACTATAAAATTTTAACAGTAACTATATCAATAAACTTATAATAGTTTATTGTGTGCAAAGTTGGTATGGTGGATAAATCATTTTAAGTTACAATAAACTTGACGGGTTATAAAACAGAATTTCGCGTTAAGTAGTAAGTATATTCATTGCGACAACAGTCTCGCCTACATACAATACATTATTTTCCAATAAAACGTAAGAGCATTTACTCAGTATTTTACTGCTAAATCAATTCGCAATCCGGTTTTAGTTTACCCACATTCGACAGACACGTAACATATCCAAGTATTGCATGCAGTACTTATCGATTGCAAATAGGCTGGAAAGACTTGTTGAATTCCAGGGTAGTTATTAATGTGACAGACTGACGCACAAACGACGGTGATTTACGGATAACACCTTATTATGTATTAGAAGCAGCTAACCCGTTGATTAAGTCATCAATATTGCACATGAGCGTAGTAATTTCTGGGTACTCTAGTTTCTAGATGGACGACCAATTTGATCTGTTGTCAAATCAACCGGCGACGACTTAGATTTGTCGCCTACAAATCTTCTTATTAATCAAAGCGATTTGACGGATAACCAGCAAATTTTTGTGATGAACTTCCTTTCAAAAACCGGGAAGCTAGTGTGAAAGAAATCGCAACTTTTTCGAATTCGAGGTAAACCAATCTTTTAAAGGATCAACAGCAATTTGGCTTACGGGTAAATCTGACGGGTTCTCGTTCGCTGTGAGCTCGAAAATGGTTGAAACGTTGAAACGAAAAAGTCAAAGAGAATGGATTATCTTAGCAGCTTAACTAGACAGCATTGGCACCACGCCGAGGAAACTAGACCAAAACAATGTATCTAACTAATTTAAGTGGATGAAAACCGTCCAAGACGTTTGCAGTGTTTTAATTCTTAAGCTAGAATAAGCAAGGCAGACTTTAAAATTTAACAAACAAAGGTTTATTGGTCGCAGTTTTTTCTTTAGAATTATTAATGACACAAATAAAAAATGCCATTAAAAATGTAGGAAGCACTTTTAACGTCCGTAAATTATCATGATAAAATTACGTAAATCATATCTTTTTTATTACCCAAAGGTTCTATCATAAGCCTATGGTTGCTCCACTTATGTATAAAAAGTTCTTCGTAAACAGATATTAATGAGCATCGATCACTACAATCAAAAACATAACAGACCTACATACGAGCAATATGTTCATATAACTACCTACCTACTTCAAAATCCCATTCAATGTTTACAGCCAAGCAAAGGCAATACCAATGTTCTCTTTTCTGGGTCTAAAATATTCGTGGCTCGATCCAATATGTCAGGGCGGAGTGCTAAAGAGTGTCGAGTGCATTTATCACGGCGCAAGTTACACTAGCAACCAATATATCTGCCATTGCAACATACAGTTACGAAAAAGTCTACTTAAGTTATACGACCTTTAGGCTGTATAGTTGTGTGACCGCGACCGGCAATACTGTTTTTTTTTTTAAGATCCATTCAAATTAAACTACATTGATGTTTTTATTGTTTACAGTTTTTCTTCGCTCGTGTTTAGACACTTACACTTCACTATGAAAAAATGTTCAACGATGTAGAACCGCTAATTGAATTGTTGTTTTTTAGAAAATGAGCGTGCTTAGTGCTATCAATGTTTTTCTTTGACGAACGATGAACTAAAAAATTAGAACACAAACAACGTGGTTGTTGCATTTGCATTTGATTGTTTTTGATGCGAATCCGAAAGAGGTAAAACTAATTTTAATAATACAGTAATCTCAAACGGCAGCCTAATGGAAAAATTAGGATTATTTTTTTTAGTTTATAAACCAAACTACAAACAAAATGCTACCATCCTCTTAGTGCCATACAAATATCTTCAAAACTACTAAACTATATGATATTTTTGTCTTTGAAGCATATATAAAACAATAGAATACGATAACAACAACCCGACATGGCGGTAAAAAACGTTCTACTCAATGAATAATTGGGTCAAGAAAACAATTCAACAATTATGTAACTCAATTTTTGTCACGAACGTCGTAAGTTATTTTAAATCTCAATTAAATAATAAAGGTTTTATTGCTAGTAATAGTTTCAAATAAAAATACATAGAGTATACACGAATGGAAATAGGCTTGACAGGTACGTGTTGTGGTGTGATTATAACTGTTGTCTTTAAAAAAGCGATAGTGTATTCCGATGAAATTGTTTCACCTGCCATACAAACTTTGCTATGACTTTCATGAAATTTATTTTTTCATATTCCATTTTGTTCCGAGAGACTATGGTTTTCATAAAGTTAATTTACATGCATTAAGCCGTTATTTACATTATCCGTTATAAACTTATGTTGTTGCAACAATTAATAAAAAATAATACAATAATGGATTAGGTTTAGTATATTCCTAATGTTACTCACCTGGACTCAACGAATAAGAAAACTTTTTTAAGAAATTGGTCAACTTAACACTGGCTATAATAAACGGGAAGCCAACCAACTGCACTGGTAATTCAAACGGAGCTTCTTGACTGCACACATCATTACTAAACTGAACTATCAATAACACTAACGATAAAATTAATTTAAACCTCCAAAACTTCATTTTTAAAACAAGATTTTATAATACTTTTAAAAGTAAATAATAAAATCAAAACAATTGACGTAACGCGTTCCCGCTAAAACGCAACCACAGTCACCACAGAATATACAAAAAATAAATTTGAATTTCGAACGCGCGGTATCCGCAGTCAATTGGTATACTCAACTAGCCAGTGCTATGGTTAAGATCGCACTGCAAAAGCTCTGTGTACATGAGAAAGAACGTTCTCTCCAATCACTTTATGTAATGATTTTGTAGGTCAGTAATTTTATAGGCCCTCAATAACCGCTCTTGAATAAATATTATAACACTTGCATTTGTTATTATGACATTCTCAGATCTAGTTTTAGCACTTGAATTATAATATCTTCATTGTCCCATAGCTGGACATTGGCTCATTTGCTCTATTTATTGTTTAACATAGATTTTTAGAAAACCAATACCTATTTAAAAAGAAAAAATATTGTTGACCTAATTAAATAGACGATGTTGTTTATAAAATATATCGTTACCTGGGCTTAGTGCATATGATAATTTCTTCATGAAATTCGTCAGTCGAACAGCCATAATAATAAAAGGAAATCCGACCAACTGCACAGGCAGTTCAAAAGAGGTTTCTTGCGAAGATCCTTCCATCAAACATTGGAACAAAAGCAACGACAAAAGAGTCCAAATATAACACACTTTCATTAATTCCATTATTGGCTATGATTCGAATTCGTATTTCGAACGTTCAGCTCGCGCAATTCGATTTCACACACTGGAAAATAGCGAAGGTAACAAAAGATTGAATTAATTAATGCGATTTGTTGAGCCACTGCATTGTATAACGCGAACGACCTTTGTGGATTACTTCGTATAATATAACTGACCGTGTCTAACGCCGGCCACCTAGTTGTGGGTTATTAGTTATTTCGTAACGATATAATCAATGCAGTCCGGTCATTACTAAATCGTAGCTCGTAATGACACCTGCCATACATTTAGTGGATTTCGCAAAACTAGTATGTTTTGGTACATTACGAAGAAATATTAGGCAGTTATTCGATTAATTTAAGTGTAACGTACCTATTTATGTGTAACAGATCAATAGGTAACTTTAAAAATGTAAAATCAAAAACATGATGTAGAATATAGAGTAGGTAATCTAAAATAGTTCGTATATGTAATAATTTGTTTATATTGTAGTATATCAACTGCAATCTAAGTACCTCAAAGTCACCTTGAATTAAAAATAATGATATAAGTAAACCTACTTGTGCAATTCTTATTTCATCATACTTAACAATGTATAGGTTATAATTATGTCATTTTCAAGCCATTTTATAATAAAATTGATTTGAAATAGAACAACCAGGACTGCATAGACTAAAAAGATAAATTGAAAAATATTTTTATAAACATACTGACAAGTGTAAATAAATGTAAGCGTAACGTCACAAATCGCATACGAATTACAAACAGTTTTTAAAGCCACTGTTTTTTTTTCTTTTTATACAATATGTTTCTCGCTAAGCAAAGACCAAATCGACATACACTTTTCGCTTTGTAAAGGATCTATCTTGCTAACCAAAGACCGAATGTGACCGACACTCGAGTTGACAGAATGAACGATTTGTCATAGACTAGACTCCACTGCGCGCGAAATACCACTGCTGCAGGCGGATACAAGACAGATCTGTGTTGTGGCCAACCCCTCCAGACACTAATAGCTTTGTACATTAAGCAATAGAATGTACTTGCAAGGATTGAAGGCTGATAACATTGCGTGTTTAGAGGTTTTAGTGTTTCTAAATAGAAATACATGTATTACATAGATTTTAAGTTAAATGTTTTACAGGCAACTCACGACATGTAAATATCGTGATTCGATTTTGTTTTAATTTCAAAACGAATGTTTCCCTATGCAAGTACCGACACGAGTAAAAAAACAAGTCAAAATGCAAGTACCGAAACTTGCATCTGACTTGTTTTTTTCGGTCAACCTAAAATATTCCACTACAAGGGCCTGTTTTTCATTATTTTTCTATTGCCTTCCATTAATTTGATCGATTGTTTTCTCGTGCCAGGTTTTACTATGTACTTACATGAAGTTCATCTAATTCGAGACCTTACATACCTCCTTTCTCATCATTTAAACTCTCAAGTCTATTCTAGATAATGATAACAGGAGCGACCGCATGCAGGTGCTATAATACGAACAACCAGAGCATTTTCTTACACAATAGACCGCAAGTGAGCCGCGCACTGATACGACACCGGTTCGGTGCCAAAAATATATCAATTGAATTACATTCGAACCACAAAAGCGTGTCACAAAGCCTTGCTTACATGTATGATACAGGGTGATGCAATTTATGTGGATCAGAACAACCAAATAGATTATGTATGGGAATATTTTGAGATCCAAGGCTACGAACCTTTGATATTAGGACTCTACCTTTGTGTGACGTCATATTTTTATATGTGCTGGATATTCGAAAGACTTACGATGTTAAAAAGTGTATCCTATACGTTTTGAATTAGCAATGACGTCAATGACCTTGTATTTGAACATTAGTCATAGATGCCTAAAGATTTGGAAATCTGCTATAAATGAAGATGAGAGTTACACCCGGTGCATGGTTACTATAAAAAAGACTTTCTAATAATAATGAACCATCTTACAACAATCGCTCTTTAATTTACTACATGTTACATGAAAAAAAAACTCATGTACAAAATTTATTTTAAATCATTCATGTACCTTTATGTAAGTATAATAACAAAACACTGTCAACAACTGTACTATGAAATCCTAAAAATTATAAAGTTTTGGAAGCATAACGGCATTTTGCATGTATGAGATGTAAGTGATGTTCTTGTCTTAAAATTTCACTAACTTCCTGGCGCTCATATAACGCAATTAAAACATAAAATGTAATACAAAATAATTAAGTGCCTTTTATACTGACGTAAGTCTGTATTCTTTAAGTGGATCATAATTTAAGGCAGTTAAATGGAGATAGTTAAAGGGAAAATCGTTGTTTCGTCACATGCGAATAGTTAACTCATTCAAATGTCTTTAACTGACAATGAAGCACGCCTCTCACACTTGTAAACCCAATGGAAGCGGAAAACGGAAAAGAAAAACATGCAACATATCCTATTAACCCTTCTACTACTCTTTAAGTAAAAAGAAACAAATTTGAAATATTCGTTTCAGAAACAGTCGACAAGGGCTTATATTGACTAACTTTACTTCTTTATGATATAAATATGGAAAATGTCAGCTTCAAATCGTTACCTTCTATTTCTTACACAGATAAAAACCAATATCACCGATGTACCTCAACATATCAAAAGAGTAACTCAAATACACTCAAAACACCACTCAAATGACAAGAACCACACAAAAACTGTATCATATTCCTCATTACTGACACAGAATATAAAAGGTAACAATTTTCCTTACACCAAGTGCAAGGTACCTACCTACCACAACTTTCTAAACGAAGACTGTTGACTGTGGAAGCGAGACAGCGCTATATTCAGTATAGAGCGGCTTCTCGCTCTAACAACTGTAACAGTTTTATCCTAAGATGTGTCGGTAGGTTCGTAAGAGATGATTCCGGTGGAATCTCAAGTGACAAAGGGTGGGTAGGCACGCCATTACGACCACGTTACCGAGGGCCTTGTTATTCCGGGATTATGAGCCTGCTTCCCATGAAAATAATATGAAAACTGTTTCTCACTTGCCGAGTTCAGAACAGTTTATGTATTTGTAATAACTGGGATACTATAAAGGTTATTTCAAATTAAAAAAAAAACGCCCGCACTAAGGAATTTAATGCTTGTATCGCGGGAGATTTCACAGACATTAAATTCACATGCACAGTGACACCAAGACTCAGAACAAGCGTTTGTGAGAAGCACAAATTCTTGTCCTACGCGGGGATCGAACCCGCGACACGTCGCGTACAGTGGTAATTGGCGTGGTAATCTATACCACTCGGCCATCCGTGCAGTCGTATACGAGTTCACTGGTATCAACCAGTGAGTTCGTAATATTCTTTTTTAGCTTATATTTGCATAAATCTTCGTTCTAGCCAATGCAGTAGAGCTCTGTACTATGTAATCTTAAAGAAGTTGTGGAAACGAGACGGTGTACTGCGCTAAGCATAGCGGCATCTCGATTCCACAATGAGTCATTAGAAGCAAGTAGAAAAAATAAAACGTTTTGTTTACACTAAATAATATCATCTATTTTTATCGCTCTATATTAAAGTCACATGTAATTATAGCTCGTATATGTAAAATACTTTCATTTTACATAATTAATGTAGAGCAATATAATTAAAATGTAATTAAAATCAGGTTTCTCGCAAAACTTTACTTTCTAAGGAAACGCAATATCTACTTATTCAAATCATAATCGTTTATTAATTAAAAATATCTATGAGAAACTTTCTAATTACTCGATTTGTATGTTTATTGATTGTAATAAATCCATCAGATGTAAGAAAGATTAGGAACCTATGTAATATCCCGTGACTAAATCAATTAACTTAGTTACGAGATAAGCTATATTGTAAGCGAGAAAATGACGTCATTTCGATAAATAGATACTACTTTTTAATTATATAATTGACATTTTAATTTTTTTTTCCGATCATCTTTTTTATATCAAACGCCTACTTCTCGTTTGTCTGCGCCACCCTACGATTGACTAGGTAGAAAACGCCTCACGCATAAAGTCCGCCATTGGATTTATTTTGTATAAGTCATGAAAAACTTCTCATTTTTACACATTTAAATCATTCTATTAGCGGTTACTGATATAGAACTGTCACTTGTCTACGTAGCAGACTCTTTTGGAGTTTTGGCCCTCTTGCAAAACTACACGCTACTATAATTACGATCATAAAATCACAAACAAAAATGAACCTTAAAGAGTGTTATGTAAGTAGCCAACATAAAATAATACAGAAACGAGTAAGGTACCAAGAACATTGTTCCCACAGCTTATTCCTGCTACATTTACATAGTGCACAGAAGCCGAATGCCCATAACAATTCGTTACATCTGAGCACCGCAGGATTTCTTACAATACATTTTGTTTTTAGGGTCCCGTACCCAGTATGGTTAAATTGTATTTTTCTACGTTTAAAAGAGTATCTTATAGAGTATCTTGTCGGTTCTTCTTCATAAGAATGAAATTTTGGAAGCGCGTAACTAGAGTCTGGTTTAGTTTTTAGTCGCGTTTGATAGTGCCTTAGAAGACCTACTCGAAAAAAAACCTTTTGATTTTGATTTTATAGTAAAATTCCATAGACCTTTGAATAAGACTCTACTGTCTATTTGTCAATAGGCTGCCTATATCTCGAAAATCGTGACAGGTGAAATGTCAATTTTATTTTACTGCCACTATTACGACATACTACAATTTAAAAAGGCCTTTCAAACATTTTTTTATTCATATCGGTAAGGAACCCTGCTAGCACGAGATAGACTAGCAGTTTCCTTTTTTTATTTTACTCGACACGAGAATATAATACCCGGATAAGGCGAAGTATTAAATAATTTAAAACTGTATCCGAGTGTATTGTTACATACGAGAACGTTTCTGACAACTGAAAATGTATTAGAAAAACACGTAAGGCTCGTGCCTTTTGAAATAATCATTGTATGGAGGAAGTACATCCTTTACCTGTTATCATAATAGTTCAGTTCAATTACAGTCATAGTCATATCCTGAGCTCATACTAACTTGCTAGATATTAAAAACGTTATATTATTCACTATCGTAACAGTTACAGGACTTAGTTAATATTTCATGTTTTGAATGCCGTGCCGTACCGAAATGCCATGTGGAAGCCGGTATATAGTCTCACCTAATCTAACCAGACTCCTTGCTGAATATTGACCATTTAAATAGAGCTGACTACGTGATCATCACAGTCCATGTTACTAGGTAATCCAGACTCATTACACTTTATATTTGTGAAATAATAGAGCTAATCAGTAATTTTATTTAAACATTTGGGAGATAGTATCTAAATCGCGTCGTTTTCACCACAATCGGCTCTCGAGGGTTTTCGGGCTTAGCCACCATTACTGCCAAACTGTTATTGGATTTATCAGTAAATTCTACGTCTAAGGTCTATATTTAACAAAATCGTAAAAGATAGAGAAGTTTGGAAGGAGAAAGAGGAGGCCTTTGCCCAGCAGTGGAATCTTATTTAAACTGCATAAAAAGGTCTATATTTTATACCTACTTGGTTAAATCTTTGAGTATTATTAAGAACGAAAACTTCTATAATACAGCAACCATGCCCAAAAATTTACATATCTTGAATTCGATAGTAATTATCAAGCATCTATAAAAATTGCAAATATGCTTGCATGTCTGTGCATGTCTTCAAAACACAATTAATTTAAATCATCTTTAATTGTCAAAAAAACAATTGCTCTTTACATCCACTATTGACTTGTATATGTCACTTTTGTAAAATGTGTACCGATAAACTCATATCATATGATAAATACATTATCCTTCTCTATTTAAGAAGAGGACTATAACCAGGCTTTTTATATTAGGTGAGACCCTTACAAGTACATGTAACCACATAATAACACTAACAAATATCCATCCTTTTAGCTCCGTAACGAAATGAGAACAAATGCCACAGTTTTATGAGGTTCTCTTTCATTTGTGTATTAAATTGCTAGTATTTATCTCAATTCCCTCGCCCAGATTGTGTAACGATCATTTATTTTGCACGTGAAGCGTTTCCTAACTAGCTATGTCTATGTCTGGTATGATGTACGCACGGTATGCTACCAGTTCTAATAGTTTTTATGCTAATTGACAATCAAATTAGCGTAGAAAAATGACTAGAATGTGTCTTAGTTGCGTAGTGTACTGTAGTTGATACTTATTATATTGCTTTCATGTTATTACATAAAATGCAATATTGCAATGTATAATCACAGGTATAATAGTGTATCTTTACACAACACACAAAAGGGTGGGTAACGTTGTCAGAATTCATGTTTCACTGTGGCACTTGTCATATGCAAAAAGGTGTCTATATTAAACATATGTACATATACGTTTGTGAAAATATTCTTGTTTGAGTTTTAAAATGATTTACTTTTTAATTCTTACTTGCAAAATAACGGTCACACGAATGTTTTCGACCAGCAACAACATTACATATTATTAGAATGTTTTATTAGATTGTAACAATGTTACACAAATACATTACTTTCTTATACGCGAAGGTCGTAAAAGGTTTAATCGCGGTCATTTAATGCGGGTATCGATGGGAACAATTTAGATAGAACTGATTTATTCACATAAAGTTGAAATTACTTTCACAGTTCGCTTCTGTATTTGGAGTTATTATCAAACGGCTTTAATCAAAGCATTTGGATAGGGTCGTTTTGTTGTATTAAACTTAGATTTCAATTGATACGTATTTCAGTAATTAATATTCTGATACAATTAAGTAGTGCTTAGTTGTTATTTTTAATACTACTGTTGATCTACTAATGGCTAATCTACTTCATATAGGTAACTTTATTTCGATCAGAATATCTCTACCTGATCTAAGTCTTCCTCATTATTCAGATATCAATATAAGTAGGAACAAAGCAGAAGGAAAAAACAACTACAAAAAATGAAAGTACACTCACCTCTGCCTAATGACTCACTAACGACAAACAACACGAAAAAAATAACGAGGAAACACTTCGAAATGGCCATTACGAAATAATTCACGTATTAATTACAGAGAAAACAGTATATTTTGCCACAAGTAGTGTACGCGGCGGTTTGGACACGAATGGCAATTTCTTACTCAAAACTATTTCAAGAAACAATCTTAAATGGCATAAAATTATTTTAGAAAACGCAACCTTCGTGGGCTCAATGAAGCATTGACTTTATTAATTGATTCATTAAATCCATGTCCATTCACGAATAGTAGCGTGTTAGGGTCATCGCAAAAGAGGTTAATTGATATGAAAAACATTTGCCACTAAGCTATCACAGAAGCTGTGATAGCTTAGTGGCAAGACCGTAGGACTGCTAAGTCAGAGGTCTTGAGTTCAATCCCCACGGCGCGCACCGACTTTTCGAATGTTGTGTGCGTTTAAGAAATAAATATCACAGCTTCCGTGTTTCGGAAGGCACGTAAAAATGTGGGTCCTGCGCCTGATCTCTCTCCGGTCGTGTCGGATTACCGTCCCATCGGGCTATGAGAGTAAAAGGAATAGAGAGTGCACCTGTGTTTGCGCACACGCTTGTGCACTATAATATGTCCTGCGTAGCTGGCTGGTGTCATAGCAACACTGGCCGCCGTGGCCGAAATCGGTCGGACCGCTATTATTATATTATTACTATTATTAGCTATTATAATTCGTATTTGTAGCTTACAGCCCAAATGGAGTGTGAGAAATATTTGATTTAAGAATCTTGTAAACAATCTATCACAAAATTAAGATTACAAATTAAATTTAATTGAAGATTAAAGAGTATTTTCAATCTGAATGCTTCTGAAAAAGTAATCTGAAATGGATGAACTTCATTAAATATTGCATGAATGGTGTTGTAAGAAAACAATCGGCGTCTTAGTGGTTAAGTAAGTAAGCAAGGTTCGCAGAGAATTGCCTATATTAGGGTGGCCAGTCATTTACATAAAGCCTCATTAAGCCTTTCTCTAGATCTTCATAGGCTATTCTTTGAAAGTCTTGAAGATTCAACTCTGCAATCGCAAGTGTCTTATTTTTGTTTGTACGCATCAGTTTACTTGTAAATACAAGTAAACTGATGTTATCGAGCCACCAAAATTAGGCTACTAAAGATTTTTCAAAATCCAGTTGCTCCCGACATTAGTGCGTCCAAACAACTCTACATTTTTCTTTATTACAGTATAGAGAAGAACCATTGAACATAATAATATATCACTTAAGATTCATATAAATAATGAAGGAAGCATCCAACGTGGGTCTGCCGCTACAATCCTAATAACGGGAGGATAATGGCCCTTGAGAAATATTGCCAAACCAAGATGCTCGGCAAATATAATGAGTTTGGCAATCACGTAAATTGTATCTTATTCAGAAAGAAATTGGAAGCTTTATTATGCTGTGGTTATAACAGTAATAATGTCCGGACCAATTTCGGCCACGGCGGCTAGTGTTACTATGACACTGCACGAGACACAGTATAGTGAACAATTTAAGCGTGTGCGCAAACACAGGTGCACTCTCTATTCCTTTATTCTCATGCTCCGGTGGGACGGCAATCCGACATAACTGGAGAGAGGTCAGGCGCAGGGCTTACAGTTTTACGTCATTTCCGAAACACCAAAGCTGTGAAATTTATTTCTAAAACACACACAACATTCGAAAAGTTGGTGACCTTCATGGGGAGTCACCACCTGAGCTAGATTTCATTAAATTAGTAACATTTTCAAAATATAACTCTTCATAGAAAACCTGGATAATATTATAAACTAGTGCATTTAATTTTATAAAACATATTCAAGCTAAATAGGCATGCTATTTCATTTCCCAGCTTGAATAAATGTTTTCACAGTAAATTGCGAAAGTTCCATCGCAGTCTAAGAATCTTGAAGTGTATTGAATTATGCGTCCCTTAGGCACGAGCTAGGATAAAATGCAGCTTCCTTTTCATCTTATCAATGCCTTTACTATGAGATCTTAAAGCGGGACTATTGCAAACGATGAAGCGAGACAGCGCTCTTCATTGCCTAGCGGCCTCTCTTTTCAACAACGGTAATTGTACTTCTCTAAGAGTTCGTGCTATGAGGGCTGAACTAATTTGATCTTCAATGCACCTATTGATAGAACCTCCTTTCTTACGAACATATTAATATTGTCGCACTTTGAAAAACGCTGAGATCTTAAGAGGTTTCATTCATTTCAATTTCTTTAGTGACTTTATTAATGGCACCGGGTTTTTAAAAGGCTTTGCAATATCTACCTTTGCGCGGATCTTGTAAAATATTCAGTTTATATAGGAAATTATAATGCCACAGCCGGACAATTGTTCCTTTCACCGCTACAATACAATGGCAAAAGTAGAAAATAGATGGATAAAACACACTAATTACTTACTGAAATGCAGCTAAATTTATATCCAAAACACGATCCTTTACAACAATTAGCTACAATTACATCGTTCATTATTGTAATTACCAATGTATTCACTTTACAGTACCTAACACAGTCATCGAAGTCAACTATAATGTATGCCTGGACCGATTTCAGCCTCGGCGGCTACTGTTGCTATGACACCAACCAGCTACGCGGGACATATTATAGTGCACAAGCGTGTGCGCAAACACAGATGCACTCTCTGTTTCTTTACTCTCATAGCCAGATGGGACGGCAATCCGACATGACCGGTAAGTGATTAGGCGCAGGACCCACATTTTTACGTGCCATCTAAAATACAGAAGCTGTGGTATTTATTTCTAAGACGCACACAACATCCGAAAAGTTGGTGCGCGTCGTGGGGATCGAACTCGAGACCTTTGACTTGGCAACCCCGCGGTCTTACCACTAGGCTATCACAGCTACAGCTATACACCTACTTAAAGGTACTTTTATGTTGTGGCAGTTTTTTTAACAAGACCAACTTTTCTATTCTTTATATTCCCATAGTAATTTATTTTCACAATAAATTTAGCAGCTAATTCAATTCGGTATGTGTATTATATGAGTCATCATTACATAAGCATATACAACAATAGACTCGAGCTATGATATAGAAACCTGTAACAATAGATATAAAACTCAACGCTACACGCATTGAGTTAAGCTGTGGAAAATAATATCATTTTCCATGTACACTCGGGAACATTTCTGAGTTTCATAAATAAACATTTTAGTGGACATATTAAGTCTGACAAGTAATTTATATTTAAATACGATTTACAAAGCTATTATTATAATATTTATAAATACTTAAATTCATAACAATTTGTTCTAAATAATCTAAGTAGTGATAGGTACAATTCAATTTTTAATTAAAGATTTACTTTTCACATATCGATGAATTATAACAATGAATAAATGTAAATAAAAAGTTATTAGCCCCTGCACACAGTTCACCTTACACATTCACCTTATAAAATCTTACTATTTTTCTACTCCTATCATTGAAATCTGCATTAATTATTACTCTAAAGTACCTCACTTTATTTATAAACCTAACCCCAGTATACAGTATCGAGTGTACCGATTGCGTGTGTTACATAGCCGCACAATACGTAATTATGCGCATAAAAATTGGGTCGCACGTACGACCGTAGTTTTTTTGACACACTACTCCTTATATAAGAAACCTCTGAAAACGATTGTTGTGTAAACATCGTTATCGTGTAGTATTGTTCCAGAATGTATTTATTTCTAGATTCATTAAATATAATTATTATGTGACTTTTTATTTTTTTTCTTTACATATACATCCTGTAACAGAAAACTGAACATTATTTTTACTTAAACTAAAGGAGGTTCATGTCCATCTTTGGGTTATACAAAGTTAATAATGAAAATGTTACTAAACATTCGTACTATTCTTTAGGGTAATAAGTATCTTAACTCTATATAAAAGCAACGAAAATTTCTTTTTGCCTAGCCTATAGTGTAAAACTGTTTGGCAAAGGTCTCCCCCAAGTTCTTTCACGATTCTCGATTTAAAAGAAAAGTTTACTCATTATTCATGCCTTAATCTTCATTATCAGGTAAAAAAGTATGGTAATCGTTAATAATAAATAAGGTATGCCACAAAACAGTTATTACAGCCAATAACTCACCCACGACAGGATCATTATCCCATTAACTATAATTATAATTAATTCTCGAGACATTAAAAACATCGCGTGATACACACCTAGAAGAAACGCAACCTAAAAATTATATTAACGTCAATGTCTTGCGTCAGAACAAAAGCCCTATTTTCTTATAGACTAGAAATTAAAGAGAATTGGTTAATAATATTAAGCTAATTCGTTACTTTACTACGGACTGATGATGATTGATTTATGACTAAACTGTTATGTTTTGCTTCGTTCACTGTTAGAGTATAGAATCTATCGCCAACTCTTTAAGATTTATTGCAATACATTTTTTTACTACCCATTACAGTCCAAATGCAAACCAAAATCTACATTGTTTCTTTTTTCATTTTTCCCTGCCTCAGGGGCCAGTATTGTTAGAAAGATCTATTTTTTTAATCAAAATCAAAAGGTTTTTATTTCGAGTATGCCTTCTCAGACACTTTCAAAACGTTACTGACTCTAGTTGCGCATGGTCAATAATTATGAATTCAATATATCCATTTTTATGTTACAGCCAAACCATTCCATTTGAATGACATGCATTTGTTTATGATAGAATAATCACCTCGACTATACCCAAAATTTATCATTTCCCTTGTAACCTACAAACAGCAACCAAACCTTTACACGTTAAAGAAAACTAGCACAAAATACACAATCGTCTAATGCCCGTACGTTTAAAATGGACTGAAAACACAAGTCAGGTAAGGACAATTAGAAACGGGGACGAAACGCTCGGGACACGGGAGTCCGGACGTACAGTCACGAGCAAAAACATGTATATACGACCAAACAGTTGCAGTTGATTCCTTACGCGAAATTTCTAAAGTTGTTGTGAAATATTCCTGATATTGTAGGGTTGATATCAATTGTTTAATTTGAAAGAACATTTTACGGGTTCATTAATCATTTGACTAATTTGAATCATTTGACTTTAACTTCAATTGTTTAGTCGTGTACACATGTATATGTCCGTGACTGTACACTGTACTTGACAGAACTTGTGGAATGTTTAACTAACGACTTGCAAACGAGGATGCAGTAATGCTTTGTGAAGTTTGTACCTGTCTTGTGCAAAAGAAATGAATTAACTTGGGCTAAATTAAATTGCCCGTGAATATGATGCTTCTTTATTTATTTGGGACTGCCAGTTGCGTATTTTTTATAATTAAAAATGTTATATAAATGTGTCGACAAATCATCATTAATTGACGTAGTTTATAATTACGTTATTTTTTTTTCATTTTATGTCATAACTATTATTTTCATTCATAAGTCTTGTCAGCGTTATTTTAATTTCATGTTTATTAAAAAAAATGGCAAGACAAAGCATACGTTCTTACTTAAATCAATAATTTAAAAATGTACTACAAAAGCAGCCTTTTCACAGAACTAAATTATTTTATTCAAATTTACGCTTCTATGTAACAATGTTCCATTCTAAAGCAACACTAAGTTATTTAATAAGGCAGATATTAAAATACCAACAAACCGCAAAAGAATGTCAAAGCAAAATGAAAGAGTACGGCGTCCTCTTACTTATAAAGCAGGCGCTTGGAATTATATCATTTTTATCACTAAAGACTAACAGCTAAGACTATATTTAGTTAAAAAAAAACACTGATATTTGCTTGTAACACTTCTTATTTTATTTCATTGTGTTGAACGAAAAGGACAATATTTCAAAAGACCCCTGCTATGTATGGTTCTATAAAGTTGGTAACTGGGACTTTACTAGAGTACCTGTACGTGTAAAATCTAAAAGATTTCTTATCTTCGTGAGAATATAGGAACAAAAAGGAAGACTGCCTGATAAGAATTTGTTCTGTCTATTTCATAATTATATTGAAGCAAGCGTATGTGCAAACACAGATGCACTCTTTGTTTCTTTACTCTCATAGCTCGATGGGACGGCAATCCGACACGACAGGAGAGAGATCAGGCGCAGAGCCCACATTTTTAAATGCATTCCGAAACACGGAATCTGTTACATTTATTTCTAAACCACACACAGCACTCGAAAAGTCGGTGTGCGCCGTGGGGATCAATCGAGACCTTTGACTTAGCAGTCCCATGGTCTTACCCCTAGGCTATCCAGCTTCTACAGGTCCTAAGACATACAAACATAACAAACCATTTACACGTGATATACCTATACGTCATGTGAATAGTAAACTGCGGTTGACATAACAGGTAACAGATGCGCGGTAACCGGTGTTTCAATAATTAACGTGGCTTCATTAGCAAAACACACGCCGTGTTACATACATGCGAGTGACGTGCATTCTTAATTATAGTGCAATTAGTTTGGTTAATGCTAATCTTGGTTTGTAGGCTAACAGTTGTCTTTAGCTAAGATTATATGGTGAAAACGTGGGCCATAGGTAATCTTACCAAATTTGTAAGATTTAGACTTGTTTGTGCTTGTAATCGTTCGAAATAAATACAATATTAAGGTTTGTTTCAGGTCTAATTGAAGTTGGCGGCGCGTATTGTTCCACGCGCCAGCAAATTGGCGGGGTCCTTAAGGGCCAGAGCCTGCCGGGGCTGCGGGATGGTCCTGAGAGTTACTGCGACCCTGGCACTCAAAGGGCTCCAGGAGGAACATAAAAAAGGGTTAATTGAAGTAAAAGACAGATGTTAATAAATATAATTTTATTGCTGACATGTTATAATAAAACCTATATTTTCGAATATAATTTGAAATAGCAGAAACATTCTCCAAAATTAGGTACTTTTATAGATAGGTTCTTAATCTTACTTTTTCTAGATACCGAAATTATTGATCTTGTAGTTTCTGACAACATATGATACATATAACAATTACAAATGTCCCATCTACTTGTTTTGAATAATTTGCATGATCCAACGCATATTCCGGAACACGTCGGCATAGGTTGAACCGATCCCATTAATTTTATACAAGCTGTTGATGCCAACCAGTTTTCCGTCGACTACTAAAGGGCCACCAGAATCGCCTCCCCTTATCCTTGCAATATTATTAGAACAAATCACCTTTGTATCCACATTTGGGCCACACTCAGTAATGACAACTTGACCCTCTCTCGGAATGACCACCTCACCTACCTCGAATTCAGCGAATCCATATCCAGCAATGATACCAACTTGACCAAATGTAGCTAATTTTTCCGTCACTCTTATTGGCCCCGTCAATGGACCAAATAAAATCGGCTGAGTAGTCTTCACAAGAGCCAAATCATTTTGACTGTTCTCATCCGTCAAAATTCCATGAATATATTCTTCATGCGTATGAATGTTATCTTTGGGCGCATGATAAGTCAGATCTGTATGATATTGTGATATATCAGCATGAACTGTTTCAGGAGGAAAACAGTGAGCAGCACTTATCACCCATCTGTCATTTAATATAGATCCGCTACATTTGGTAATTTCACCCGTGTTCTTGTATATAAGGACCTTTACTAAATACTTGTGGTCACCTAATTTGACTTCTTTACCGCCCAATATTCGATTTTCAATTCTAAACGAAACAGTTATATGAATTAACAGCGACGTTAAAATCAATACAGTTAAGGAAGCCATAGTTACGTTATGGTTCTCCAAAGTAAAAGAATTAGAATACCAACCCACGAGTATATATAGCATAACGTCAAAGGTTATTAGGAATGTTAAGAACTCTGCTTTTATTTTTTAGATAACATAACATAACTTAAATGTGTTGTTTGATAAATTGTTATCTGTTTAATTCTTTCAGCATACTTAGTTAAACGATAAAATACTTGCAGAAATACACGTGTAACAAATAGAACCTGATGTCTACCAAAAGACAAAAAGGAAGTCAAACATGCTGCCGACCGGGTAACGGTGAAGAAGAGGGCAACTAATCTTAACGCATACATACAGTTAATTTAAACTTGGTAAGATTAACATTAACAAACGATACACGAAGCAGAAGCCTCTCCACTGGACATGACAATACAGCGAGGATAGAGTCCGGCCCCTCGCCAAGGCCGGTTTTCCGGCAACATCGGACTCCCCGCAAACAGTCTCTAACACTTTGCTTCCAAGCAAACAACAAAAATAACTTTAATAGCGAGATTCAGGCTCTGCTTCGTGATTGGTCCATCCGCAATTTGGTTTCGTGCCGTTCCAGTCAATGCACCGCAAAAAACCGAGGCCATGGCTCGGAAGTAACAAAATAGCGGCACTGGTCATTATCTTGGTTGCGTTGTAAGAAATCGTTGCTCAAACTGCGGAGCAAGACGCGTGTTATGTGATTCTGTTGATGTGTTTGTAGTTAATCGTGATTAATTTGGAGACGCAGCTGTTGCTGAAGCTGGCATTCATTAGACATGACAAGGGACGACATGTTTCTGGCAAATATCAATTAAGTGCTGAAGGAAATATTCCGGAAACATGAAAGTTGTTACCCTTTATGAATGCCTCAGGTAGCCAGAAAATCTCCAGAAAATATAGTCCAGTTCGAATAAAAATTGCCTGTAATATAAATGTTTCAGTTCATGTGAAAGTCCGCGAATCGCTATATTTTATGCGCCGGTAAAATATTCCTTCTATCAAAACTGTTGAGCGCTCGAACAAATCACTGAGATAGGTAGTAGGTAGAGGCCGATACGAAACCTCTACGTGAAACGGATAGCTTACTGATTGAAGCGCACCTTTTACTAAAGTAAAGATAAACTGACCCTTTTTGGGTGGTGTTTAGGTATTATTTGATGGCAGACGAGGCTGGTAATGTACAACATTTACCTTTGAGTTGCTTGAATGCAGTATTATAACTCACACGTCGCTCGGCATATTACGCCGTCATGCATGTCCATTTTTTACAATATATTTTAGTTTCTTTTTTTCGTTCCTCTTTACAATATCATTGGAGCCGTTTACATTTATGAATACACATAGAGTAAAATTCAGCCTTACATTAATATTATATCATTATTTTCCCAACGTTTGATGCAACGGCATATTATGATGATGAGGTGCAGACAAAGTTAACTGGGATCTCTTGTATCACACGTAACATTATTCCAACTTCACGGACCAAAGAGAATTTAACTCCCAAATCAGTATTTACATTCGTAACATTTGAAAGTACTGTACTCACTTGTGTGTATTATGCTATCAAAAATACAGCTATATTTATTCAGATATATTTGGTAGTTTGTTTTTGAACTCTTTTAAAGCACTGGCCATCGATGTATTGTATATTTTCTAAAAATACTAAAACAATATTTGTTTACAACATGGGACACAAAATAGCAATCAGATCACAAAGACTAAGTTAAAAACGGTTGTTTTTATCACAAATAGAAACGAAATAAAAACAAATTTCAGTAGGAAGTAATCTGTCATGGAAGCAGGGGAATAATCATAGCTTAAATTATAATTATTTTGTGTATTTTTATTAACCAATTGTAACTATACAAAATGTTTTTTTTTTGTCTTCATCAGTACCACTAGGTATCTATCTGCTTTAAGATCCATCTCAGACCCACATATTTCTTATAAAAAAATAAATAGCTAGTGGACCATCCATTCTTTATCGAGACGATATCAAAACAATAACTCGCCAGTAATCGCGCCCGGATGACCTCACCGAAGTGGGATAAGACAGACCCCTAATAAACTTCGTAAGCTACTGCGGAAGGGTTGAGGTCAACCCAGAAATCTATACGGAATTCCCATCAGGATGATCGTATCGTACACAGGTTAAACTTGCATGTTCCGGCCGTTTCGATGTTGCGCTTTAAAGGATTTTTAGGAAAACTGGTAAAGAGGATTTCAGTACCTACTTTTCTGGCTTTCTAGCTTGGTATTTTAATGATCTTGGTTGATCAGACTGCGGTCAGACTTTAATACTTCTGTGCATAAAATGAATCGGTTATTTTAATTTTTTTTTTCTTTAATTTTGTATGGAAATGGGTTTTCTACACAGAGTTGGTATCAGCTGACCTAAATTTGTATGGGAAGCCCAATACTTTTTTTGGTAAAAATTGCTTTTACAGACCAAATTGTCTCTTTCAATGCACAGAAGATAAATAAATGTGACCGATGTCCACCGATCCTATTCCAGTGTAGTATTTATACTATTTATTACTAGATAAGTACCTAGGTACTAAACCTGACAACGTCTTCAAGATGATTTATGGACACTGAATGAAGACGGCCACAGAAATCAGATGAACTCAAGGGGTTCAAAGCGTTCTAAATGTAAATATCCACTGACTTCTGCCCAGCTGTACTGCAGTCACCAATAAGATGAATTTATGATAACGTATGTCAAACACATGTATTTAACTTTAAATTTATGAAACTGTACGTCAAACATGTTATATCAGTTTAAGATTTACTACAGTCTTCGTCAGCGCTCTGCTTTCATGTTGTCACAAAGTGCAATGAACGAATGCAGAAATTACAACTTGCAAGTTATACATTCGAAGATTGGGTTTTTAAGAGGTGAACTTAAAAAAGGTATTTTCATAAATAGTCCACAATGTAACCAAGGACAAAGAAAAACAGTATTTTAATAGATGATAGCTTATTCCCGCGACTATGCCTACTCGTTATAGCTACAAAATATTAACCAGGATGTCAAAAGAGTAATGCTCATTCATACTCACAATTTCGTATTTATAATATTAAGTAGAATTTGAATATATTCATCAAATTATTTACACTCTGACAGTCTTCAAAAAGATGAGGTTGTACTCCGTCGTTTTTAGATTTTTTGGATTTTTTTTTTATAACTTAAGTTTAATAACAAATACACATTACAAATCC
The DNA here is from genome assembly GCA_941860345.1 of Chrysodeixis includens. Classification (NCBI taxonomy): domain Eukaryota; kingdom Metazoa; phylum Arthropoda; class Insecta; order Lepidoptera; family Noctuidae; genus Chrysodeixis; species Chrysodeixis includens. The sequence continues at coordinate 5,129,871 of OW796113.1, read as the reverse complement.
TTTATCAATGCAAATGTATCTTTCTTCCTGTTTATAGATTCCATAATAGTAAATACAAATGTTCACAATTAGTTTACCTTAAGCTCAAGCATTTTACTTAACGAAATTACCTCCTCGACGCAAAGTTTCAGGCAAATTGACTTAATTTAGGTTGTTCAAATAAAGGGAATTATTGCAGAAGGAAAAGTTAGAATGATTCTGTTTACCTGCAAGGTGTAATTCTAAGCTGCTTTTAAGTATTTCGATTAAAATATAATTAATTTTTAATTACTGATATCGATTACAAATTTGAAATGGTTCACAAATTTGGTTTATTATTTTAAACTTAGGACAGTGTAATATTAATAAATTTGATATTTATATTGTAGGTACACATAAACTAGCGACCGGCGTTGTTGCTCCCGTATAGGCCTTGTTAGCAAATAAAGTAAAACGGCTGCTGTTTCCATCAGTCATTGATGTTAGAGGCCACTGATGATGACATAAACTAAAATATATAATACCCAGTCGTAGGCCACATTCAATACGGCGCCATTGCCGAGGTTTAAATTGTCCTAAATACAAGTATATGGGCATTTTAGTCTAACTCTTACAAGTGCGACGATCTAACAAAATAAATATCTGAATATCGCTCTCCTATTGTGCATTTGAAAGGTCTATCATTAATCCTAAATTTTGCCTAATTAAGTTTGCCTTGACATACCTTGGACCTTGAAAATAAGACAGGAACATTTGTAGAAGCGTGACAGTCCTCTACCAAGCATAATGTGACGTCTTTCTTCCGTAACTGCAACAGCATTGCTATTAATAGGGTAGCGGGTGGGCTCCAGGGATCTACTTAACTGGTTAAAGGTTTTTTTTGTGTAACACAATGTAATCCCTATCTTCTACCATTTCCAGCCTAAGCTAATACGCGTGCTAGGGTCATGGTTGCCTTGGTTCTAATCAGCTCACCAAGGAGGTTGATTGGCTGAAAGTAGATTACTTTCCTCAATCTATATCTACAAAGATTTTATACTGAAAACAAAACATTTTCTTTAACAAGATAACTTTTCAGCTTTTACAATTTTCTTAGTTACATGCATATTCCTTACGACAAAGCCTTGTATCGTTTGACATACAAACTAATGTATTATAACTGAAATGTAGAGTCACCTGCAGTTTCCACTTAAGTTATTTTTTCATTTGCTATGTTACAGCGTCATATTATAATTTGACGTTGCAATTTCATTTAACTTGGTTATGATGAAAGGAATTATCCAGAAACGATTTTACACAACTTCAAAAGCTGTGAAATTGGCTTCTTTCGAGTGGAAATAGGATTGCAATATTTGTTTATTACAAAAAAATAACTCCATAATATCTTAGGTTAAAAACCTTGGTAAAATAATTCTGAATATTGTTAAGTAAAGATACATCGTGATTTATTGAATCTACATATTTCTATAAATAGATCCATTCAAAACATAAACAACTACTGTCACTTTTGATCATAAACAAACGCTACTTACTAGACAAAAGAAAAAATATCAAATAGAATATAAGTATTTCCATTGTCATTTAAAGTGAACTATTTGGTAGGCAAACTCAGCTATTCTGGCGCGAGACCGATCTGAATTAATCATGAGTGGCATGAGACAATTTCACCTGACAGCCTACTACCTCTTAAAGTAACCACTTTTGCAGTTGAAGAAAAGAGACAGCGCGCTACACGGCGTAGAGAGGCGTCTCGCTTACACCATTTAAACATTCTCACTTTGAAGTGTGTTGGTAGGCACACGAACTGAGTCTGCGATGGCAGATAAATCGTCGTTTTAAAACCCTTGACACTCCTGTCTACGATATCAACTTAATATAACCTCTTAAAGTACGATTGATGTCACTGCAAAAGCGAGATGCCGCTACGTGCAGTGTAGAGCACTGTCTCTCTCTCTCTCTCTTTGTGAAGCTTCAACAGTTCTGCTCTAAGAGCTCATAGTATAGGTACTGATATAATTTACATACTAACACAGATATTTCTTAAGAAGTATGTTTGTTATCATGATATTTTTTGTAAGAGTTGCCCGTGAGACGAATTGCGTATGACGTCATAAATTACTGTTACATTACAGGTACCACTTTATTGCAGATCGGTTTAGAAGCAATTGTTTTATACAAATGGAATGTAGATGTAAAGCTTTTTAGTCTAGTTGGGAGTTTAAAGGTAGTGTTATAATCAATTTTATAATTGAATTGGTTAGCTTTTGTGCGTACAAGATGCAACACACTGTTACAATACCTTACGGCGAACTACTAGCAATGTTTTGCTTAAAAGACACATAGCATGTAACAAATAAGTTTTTTTTAGAATCGTGACACTGTTCTTATGAATATGCTACTAGGTAGTTATTTTATAAAAATATTAATTACAAACTAGCCTATTCCAGCCTGCTCCACTTATGAGCATACAGGGAAGGTTTGAGGCTTGATCACCACGCTAGCTGCCGATTGGCGATTTCAGATAACAATATTTGAAATCCAGGTTTCCTCACGATGTTTTTATTCACCGCTTGTCAGTAGTATCTTAGAATAAATAAGAAAGTACACATAACTTTAAAAATTCACATTGATACTTGCCTGCGTTGAGGATCAAACTTGCACCTTGTGTACAAAAATACGTAGAACGCTAAATTAAAATATGTATGTAACGCTGGGACAAAATATGTATGTTATTTATTATTTGGCCTTGTCTATGCCATATTCCTTTTTTTCCTCAATACCTATAGCTTAAAGTCATACGTTTATGACAGAAAAACGTAAGATATTCATAGCAGCAACCGTACAAGCGTCGCAACGTGTTCTATCAAAGTTTTTCGATTTGGAACTATTTTGTCAAAGGTTTGTTTTGCGCTTGACAAAATCTGAACGTGACGAGTAAAATAGTAGCTATTCATAGTTTTGAAGTGTTTGACTAGTGTTTAATATTGTGTTCAATATTATGTCTTTGGAGTAATAATGAGTGTGTGTGTGCGTCTACACGATAACCGTCAAATTAGTATCCAAAGGGTTTATGGTTCCCAGAAGATACTTATATTACGTTTACAAAGAAATACTATTTAAAGAATCTAAGATATATTTTACGAACAGTCAAAGAATACATAAATCATATTTCTTATCCTTACCTGGATTCAAAATATTAGAATTTGAAATCGCTGACCCGCAAACGAACAAGCAGAGATCGATGCAGAATCTTTTTCTATACAATAAAGGTCTAGTAAGGAAACAATTACAGGCTGTGATTTAGTATCAACAGATTTTCCAAAATTTCTTCTTACCCAGATGCATTCTACTTAGCTTATGTCACGAACCTTTGCACCCATTACACAACCTCTAGAAAAATAACATTCCTTATTATACTAAGAATTCTTTACTCGTCTATGATTCTTGGAAAGTATGCGAACCCATCCTGATCCACGACAACGGAAATTGGTTTACTCACGAAGCATGCATGTGCTTCGTGAGTACTTGAATAATACCGAAGTCAATTTCCGTACTTTGCTATAATAATATGTGATATTGGAAGAAATTCCCTCCATTGTTGTTCAAGGGTATAACGAAACTAGCCGCGTTTTCATCTGTGCCTGAAGTTAGAGCTCAAACTACCTAACCAAACTACTCCTTCTAGGTAAGTAACATTTGTACAATCTTTAATGTCAATAGAAAGCGCTCAAATGTATGGCATTTCGTTTCGATGATCACGTGACTTAGACCTGTCATTTCAATACATTTGAGTGTTTTCTATTGTCGATCGCTTATGATTGTAGAAATACCACTTGGCTAGAGGAGTTGATGTGCTCTTATAGTAAGTCTTGGTGCCATAATCGATGAAAGAGAGAGCCGCAATGAAGTATGAATGAAGATGGCTGCGGTAACTAAACTAGTAGGTAAATATGTAAATAAAAAGTTTTAATCCGCAACAGATTTTGTCAAGGCATCTTTATAGATGGGTAAGCAACATGAATTACCTTTGTTCGGTTCTCTCTTCCTGGTCGCTAACAAACTCATCTCATACATATGTGCATATATAAAGTATCCATGTGACACAGCATTGAAAGATTTATTCGTATCAGCGGAGCCTTTATCATTTTTTACATATTTCATACGTACAAGTTGACTTTGATTTATTCTAGTGGTTGTAAATCTGCTGCGAGTACCGTTGGAACGATGTTACGTGTTTTTTTGTTTTGTTTATCCAATTATATCTCAAATCCGTAGAACATTCGAGAATAATATATTTAACTCAATTTGGACAGCAATCACAGGTGAACAAAAAATATGTTCGCAAACAATTGTATCTACTATTTTTTTTCTTCCTCTGTTTACTCACTTAAAGTTATTCAAACATTTTGTAACAAGTGTTATTTTGTAAAGTTTTAACTAAACCAGTTTTAATAAGATCTGACCTTTCGAAAACTTCCCAAAAACTGATGATCTAATCATAATTACAATGCACCCCAAAATCCAAAGCCGAATGAGTCCCGCAACCCAAATATATGCAGATTGAAAGATCAAAAGATCGAGATCGAAACAGTCCAATTCCCACGTATTCGGATTTTACATTGCACTCTTAAATCCCCATTCTATAAACGCAAATCTTACCGTCTTTGAAAAAAACGTTACATAAAATGAAATGAGCTCTCGTATTTCCTCGGCGTAGGATTCTAAATCTGCCAAATATGTAGTCCGTAAATAATGTAGACTCCGTAATCTATCCATTTAATGCGAATACATTTCAGGCGCCACAAAAAATAAGGATCGGTATTAAGAACGAGAGATTCAATTTTGTATCGCTCATGTTTCCATCTTTATAAAGTAAGGAAAGCTTTGTACGACATGAAATTCTGGAGGAAATATCGCCGCAGTATGTCCCCCGTGGCTGAACAGATACAACGTGACGAATGGCGTAATCTAACGTATTCGAGTCCGGATTCACTTGGAACATACACTCTCGTATTTTCTAAGTACATTTAAGATGAATTGCCTGATTTTGTAAAGCAGCTATTAATTTCCTTTGAAGTAATGAGTAGAGAAATTGTTCTCTACTTGAGAAAACATGATGTATCGACCTCTTTTCATCAAAGAAAGGTATTTGACTTGAAGTGCAGTGGCCTAAATAAGGAATGTAATTAGCGAATATAAGGTCTAGTACCAGCTTCTTTACATTTTTCATTATAATACTTAAGTCTACAGTATTGCAGTGACTTTTAAGATTTATAATTAAGATGGCTAGACTAAGACAATTTGTACGTCTCTAATGAAAAAAATCTTAAACTGTAATTTAGCAGCACGTCTTTCATTTAATTCTCAAGAAAATAAAGAGGTTTGTCTCGAAAATTTTCAGTTATCTCAATGCAAAAGTTAAATTGCTCTCAAAAACACGTTTTCGAAAGTCATAACTAGAAGTTCATATCTGTATAGTCATCTAACGTATGACTAGCTCATGGTTTAAGTACCAAACTTTCCTCATTCGAAGAGTTGGAGTAGAAATGTAAACACACACAACATTCATCCTCCTTTCTGCATGATGCCAGTTTGAGTGGTTAAAAAGTAAATTGAATATCATATGACGCGTTGCGGGGAGCCGGCCGCGCCAAAAGTGAATTCATTGAAGCCAAAACCCGGCAGATATCATCCTCCCACTTAATTACCATTTTAATTGAATAAACTCGGCAAATTATTTTGTGCCACTTTTTCATTTACGAGTAATTTTCACGTTTTGGGATATAGTTTGCTTTTCATTTTCAGTTAACATTTCAACAAAATTAAATGCCGGTTATTAAATTTCCATACTGACTGCTGAACCAACGGCAACGGAGCTCATCAGAAAAATTATATCAAGGGTATGTTTACTTTCAGGATTGCCGCAGTGCCCTCTTAAATGCGACTTCCGAATTTGAGATCACTTCGACTTTCATTTTAAAGTTGGACGAAGCGTTTTGCGAAGAAATTCTCAGTAAAGTCAGCACGTTTTTGAACACCTATTCTTTTTCAAATATAGTTAAAAGGTACTCAAAAAAACATTTACCTGTTTCTGTGTATACGCATATATAATTATTTAGGCCGAACTTAAGATGTTATATAACCACAGCGTTAATGCGAAAGCTCTCACAAACGTAATACCGGCACGCGTCCTTATTACCTATTATCGCAATACTTTCATACGAACTAAGCTCAAACCCTTACACTAATAACCGCAAAGCCGCTTACAGGAATTAAGGCTGCAGAAAGCGGCGTTTCAGGCACACAGGCTTTAGTTGGCTAGCGGCCGTCGACCGAGCAGGCCGCGTCCTCGCGTGTCGCTCTCCCACCCGGACGAAACTTCGTAACTTTAAAATACAAATAAAAAACAAGTGAACGACGGCTAAACTTGAAACATGACTTTATAATACAGTGTTTTATAAATTCTGAGTGTGCCTTGGATTGTTTTTCCAACGCAAGTCTGGTCTATTTAAAGTTACAAGGTAAGTTACACTCGTAACCCATGTCAACCCATTTAGTTGGTGTCATCGTGTTAAAATAGTTTTATTTTGACATAAAGGTCAACTGTTCTTGACAGATGCTTTTGTTAAAGTTTTGTGATGAATAGGATTATAAACAACGGGTTTACGAAGCTTACTAGAATATTATAATAAGTTACGTACTTATACTTGTTGGCTACTAAATAGTATCTTCCTAATTGTTGATGGATTAGAAAAAATTCAGAGCATACTCACCGTCCCAAAGCATTATAATGCTTGTCTTTTCTTCTTTCTAAAAGGAATATTTTTTAAAATTCATTTTAATTTTATTAAACATTATTCCTCATATTTATAACACGTGTATCCCGCTCCTAAAATAATACCAAGTCATTATTTGTACCGCTTCAAAGTTTGATACGTCGGGAATCAATACCTCACAACTTTTGGAAAGGGTTAGCAGTTATTTTAACGGACCAATTAACTTTTCCAAACATTTAACGATAGCGGAACTAATATTTGCGTAACTACCCGTATTTCCTCTTTTACCCGTTAGAGTTATATATCTAAAAGTAAGTAACAATTAGTGGATAGATATTTCAAAAAAGGATTTTTGAGAAGTGGACAGAAAAATCTGAAGACTCGCATTTTGTTCGACATTTGTCAAACAGTAACTAAACAATTTCCCAAAGCGTTTTTTTCTTATTTTTCAACTTCTTAACTAATAAAAATTGAACCAAACTATTATAAATCTTGGTTAATAAGTTAAATGTAAACATTGAGTACCAGTTACTCATACTTACCTAAGTTCAGAAATTAAGCTAATCAATGTAAGACTAGCTGTTGCCCGCGACTTCGCCTGCACCTACATTACCCCCGTCTAACACTGTCAGTTAAAAGCACCCTGTATGCTTAAACTAGGATTTTAACTAACTCAGTACCTAACTTCATAAAAAATACTCAGTTTTGAGTGTAAAAGAGTAACAAACATCCATCTATACCTACTTACAAACTTTCACGTTTATAGTATTAGTAGGATTGTTATCATACACATCGCCTCACAAAGCCCTTATCTTTGTAAAGGTCTTAAGAACCTCGACACTATTGTAGTTCACCAAAAACCAATACTTTATCATCCTTTATATTTCGGGAACGGAAGTCCAAACTTCTATTGTTGCTATGATACATTATCGTTGGATGATACTCCTGATGTCAACCCTTAACGGGAGTTTTGCCGCATAAAACCTGCATGGTGGATATCATGGTAATCTTTTATTAGATTAGTCAGGAGATGGGAAGTTTTGGGAAAGGAAAATTGATCTATAATGGCGAAATGATGACCGTGAATAAATGTATGATACACTAGTTTTTATCCAGCTGTTTCACCCGCGTGCATAAATTGTTTCCATACAAACAAAAATCACATTTATCTATTTACTAATACCATTTAAAAATTCTTATTATAATGTCAATGACAAAAAACCTTTTAACACATTTTTTACCTATAGGTGCGCAAGTTCAGTCATGTAAATTCCTTATCCTGAGTTCCGATTCGATTCCAATCGAACTTAAAGTATCAAACATGCCTGAGCATCTTAAGACCTAACATTAGCGAGATTACTTAGTCTCTGGTACCTGACCACTTCTCCAACAACGTGTACTAACGATATACGAAACTCAATAAGTTTGTAAGACGGTTGGAAATTCACATCATCGCTTATCGGAGACTTTCAATGTCTAATTAAATTGACTGCACGAACAACCGAGAGGTATGGTTTACCATGCTAATAACCATAACATAAAACATAAAAATTCAGATCAGAGAGAATCAATTAGCCTACTGCAATCCACAGATGGATAAAGGCTTCTCACAATATCCGCCATTTGTGCGGATCCTTGGCCTTCCACATCCAGTCTGACCTAGCCACTTTTCTCAGGTTATCAGTCTATCTAGCAAAGGCGCGTCCCACGTTTCGTTTTCCTTTTCGCGGTCTTTACTCTAGGACTTGTTTACTCCAAAGACCATATATTTAAATATATTTCCGCCCCAAACACACTTGATATCTTCGCATTTTACTGAAGTTAATTGACCTAATGGCTATTAAAATGGGCATCAATTTGACGGGTCAACCGCTCCACCTGTATTGTCTGCCGTCGCCAAAGCCGCAGTAAAATCAAAATTAACAACGGCAACCAAATAATTGGTTTCTGCTAAATTGAATTCGGTGAATCGAGCTAGACAATTAGGTCGTGGCTGTCACGTGGAAATAGAAAATAGGCTTTCAGAAAAGTAGAATTATTGGCCCGTTTTTTTTTTGGTATTATTTTGGATATAAGTATTCTATAATAAGAATTTTCTTAGGACTAAATGGGTAGTTAATATCGTATTTTTCTTACAAGAACATGATGAGATAGTCAATGATGTTATTTATGAAAGTATGGGCAACAAAAACTATGAAATAATACAACTATTAATATAAAACAATAATACCTTTATATCTTGGGACGATTACGACAATAATATGATTATAGCTACTGTATTGGACTCAATCGTAACCCTGACTTATGAACCCTATACCTATGAGGGCTTAGCTTTTTCAATGTCTTATAAGTTGATATACAAAACTTTTTTTATCATATATAGCTTTTTTCCGCGAATTTCGTTCTAGTTGTAAAACATTATCCCCTCTGATGCAGTCGGTTAAAAAAATATTAAGGGTATCAGCTTACTCCATACCAAATTTCACTGATGATCTACCTATACTTGAGCCAAATTCGATAAAGAATAGAGGTAAACAAGTCGTTGCTAGGCAACGACTTGTTTACTCCTAAAAGGCAGATGTTAACAACCTTTTCTAGATTAATGTTTTTCATACAAATACCTAATAACCCTACTTCCTACTAATGTAAAAACTTTGTTTAGGATTTGTTTAGTGAAAAGCTTATCTGATTTGAATGAAATATGACACACAGATATAAACTACATAATTTCCTAATAGAATTAAGTTTCTCACGTGATTATACTTACCTACTTCTCCGCTCCTACGTGTCATAGCGTGATGTTGTATAGCCTTCCCCAATGGACTATTACTTGGAAAAAGATTTTTTAAAATCGGACCAAACAAACTTTTCAGCTTTATAATATTAAGTACTAGTTTCCGCCAGCGGATTCATAATAATAATTTATATGGTTGCCTATTAAACGGTATAAAGTAATATTAAAATAAATGAAACGTAAAATATAATAAAAATATTTTTGTTACGTATTGTTATACCTACATAGTCTTCAATGAAACAACTAAACGCGAGCCTTTCATACTTGGAAGTATTATAATGCACGTGTTATGCGGTTGATTTGAAAAGTAGTTAAAATGTGCAAAATTGTATATACAAACGTCCCAACTTTATTCGTCCTAACTTATAAACCAAATTCGCAAAAAAGTGTTTTATCCCTGGATTTCATCCATGTTTCTTTTTTGTTAGGGCTATCGCGAAAAGTTAATGTCGACTTTTTAATGATTTTTCGAAATAACCAGGTAATATGCATGTTATTTGAGTGATTCTAGTAAAATGTGCTGCAATAGGATTTCTTAATAAATAGTTAGCGTGAAAAAGGCAATAATCATGTAAATAATAGAAGATTTGTAAAAAGTGAGTTGTGATAACCCTAAATTGGTTTGTTTACCTGTATTCTTTATCGAATTTGGCTCAAGTATAGAGAAAGAGTAACAAACACCCATCCATACATACTAGAAACTTTCGCGTTTATTATATTAGTAGGATATGGCTATGGCATAACCGTCTATAAAATGTAAAAAATACATTACAAAGAACACACATCAGTGAACACAAACGCAAAGTTTCAGCAAATCATTCGTTGTTCATCCGTTAAATAACTCTCGCACATATGTTAAAACCTTTTTGTTGGAAAGGGAGTTAACATCAAGAGGCAATTTGCAATGTTAATATAGAAAGGAAAGTACTTATTTTGATTGCACCATGTACCTTATGCATTACATTATATCATTTTGAAATTATTTTGTAAAACACAAAAGCGTTCTTGAACATTTTCAAAAGTAACCGGTATTATCTCATGATGTCAACTAACTCCATATTTTTTTTATCCAAATACGTAAACTTTCTAAGCGGAAATGAGTATAAAACTTCCATCCTCCCTCATAAACTTTCGCATTTACAATATTAGGAGGATAGTTACTATGTAATATGTACTGGTAACCAATAGAAATGTTAAAAAAAAAAAAACAAAAACTTCAATCAAATAAAACAAAAATTATTTATTTAAGGCCACAATGTAGCACTTTTTGAACGTCGAGATACCTAAATTATAGACAGCACTCCATCACCCACCCTTCACCGCTTCTTGTGCTATTGCTACGGAAGAAGAAAGTTATCTAAATACACAACCGATTCTCTCATTGATCCACTGGACGCCGACGCGCGGCAATTTGCCAGGCTAACCACTCGAAGCTTACAAAGCTGTTTCAATAGGTTTACTGTTGCATGTAATGGTCCTGACTAAGTCTATTTAGAAAAATGTTACCATTGTATTATTCGAAAGGTGTTAATAACGTAGTATAAATTAAAAATTATTAGAGTAAAGAGGTAGCCCGTGTTTCTTTCACCGAACAACCCAATATAAACCTTTTTTTCGTAAACATTAGTATAATATTAAGTAGGTATATGTATGTGCTGGTAATTAATAGATTTGTTATTAAATACACAACCAATTCTCCCATTGATCCACTGGACGCTGACGCGCGGCAATTTGCCAGGCTAACCACTCGAAGCTTACAAAGCTGTTTCAATAGATTCACTGGTGCATGTAATGGTCCTGACTAACTCTATTTATAAAAATGTTACTGTTGTATTATTGGTTGCCAAATTAGTTTGGCATAGGAGGAAAATTAAAAGGAAATATATCCGAATATGATGACAAAATGCTGGTAATCTATACTTTGTTGGCACGTTAAGAATTATTTTTTGGCTGGCTGCAAATAAGTTCAGCTTAAGTTGTATTTATTTACCACATCTAGTAACAAGTTCAAACAACCCCTTAATCAAACATCTGTAGTATTGTCAAAATTGAAAAAGAAATGTTTATTTTATGATTTGAATGTACACCGCGAGGACTGGTTCGAGGTTGCGCAGGACAGAGAAGCGTGGAAGGACTTAGGTGAAGCCATTGTTTAGTAGTGGGGCACAATAGGCTAGGTAAAAAAAAAATGGAAATACATATCTTTCTCCATTATTTTATAATAACATCCGCCATCTATATAAACACCAAATCAACTAAAAACTTTAAACATAAACCTAGCAATTACTTTGACATCGAAAAAATATTTGACCACCAAGTCTAACACATCAATACATGTCCAGATTTAGACTAACCTTAACTGTTATACAATAGCCGAGTGTGTTATAACCAAACAGCGGAGACTTTTCCCGGGGGAGGTATAAAGGGACTAAGGGTAACAAGATAGACAGGCACTTTACTATTATAATAACATCCACTGACAACCTTCATATTAAACATACGTGTTTACTGTCTGTATACTCCTTTACTTTGATCCGGAAAGGGAGCTAGGGTCAATGTATTAAATATCTCTAAATGGCCTGTTGGTCTAGTGGTTAGAGGCCCTGACTGCAATACCGGAGGTCGTGATTTAGATTCCCACCCAGGTAACATCTGTCAATCATCATACGATGATATTGGATTAGCCACTGCTTGTATATCATTATACCTCCTTAAACAGAAGAGCAAGGAGTAATACATATATTAAGTTATTTTTCTTTTTTTTCGTGGGAAATCATCAAATGATGATTGCCTGCCCGCTGTGGGTGCAGCGGGAGGCAGTGTCAGACTTTTACTAACTAAAACCCACTATATTCCTCCTGGAGCCCTTTGGGTGCCGGGGTCGCGGTAACTCTCACGAACATCCCGCAGATCCGGCAGGCTCTGGGATGCCCGGTGCGGACCCGTAACCGCTCCGCCGCCTCCTTTGCTAGCATGACTGCCTCGCATAAAGAGGACCCCTTTAGACCTTACATTAAGGAGAAGTGTTGATATGGAGTGATGACTGATTTCATGAATTCCTAAATTGACCACTCTACTATATAATCTAAAAAACATTTACTTGAACTATATACTCTATAGGCTAGGAAAAAAAAATACTCTTAATATAATATATAGCTACTAATAAAATAAAATCTACAACTAATAAACCTAGCTCATAAGATCTTATACTTACCGTACAGTAATGTATTAATTATAGTACTTATTACTTAGAAGTAATAATTACTATACATACACAATGTTATATGATTCTACTATATGATATTTTGGATTAATAAAACTACACTATAATTGCTACATATAAATGTAAATTTATTTCATAAGATAATAAGTAAAGAATAATAATACTGATCCAACAGACAAACTATGTGCAAAGTTTTTTTGGATATCTTGTACGTTACAAAACTTACTATCTGCCTTTTTGAACAATAAATAATAATTCATTAATAGTTTTTTCAAATTTGAGTCTATCTACATTCTACGTTATGCGTATTGATTTTGTATAATTATGTACGTTTAACAAAAGATAATGTGCATACATTTATTTTTCTAAGCTTAATCTTATAAATTCTTATGAAAATAAATTCTTTAAACCGAATTTAATCTAAATTAACAAATAGCATTTGACAACGGAGGTCGCTTACTAAATACACAACGTACACACAAAATACATTTCGTCCAGTTGGAAAGCAAGGACCGTTTCAATTATTAAACTAATAACACCCTGTATCAGTTGGTGGGATCCCACGCTACCGGAAATCATATCTGGGACACAGATTACCTGACAAATAACTTAGTAGGAGAAAATTTGGGAAAAGATACCCTATGTCATCGTAATAGAGATGGTTTTCGTTAGCATGTGTTATTATAATGTATTAGCTTGTGTCACAATCGATGAATTTATTTCAATGAAAAATATATTTGGTTAGATGTTTTGGAAGTAGCTACTTGAACGGGAAAACCTTATTCTATAAAATAAAAATTATTGTTACTAGTGAAGTCCCCTAAAGTGCAATAAATACATTAAGATAACGTGCAGTCTTGTGAACAATAATGAACTGTTTTACACAGAGGTGTAAAACAACCTTGTGTTTAACAAAGCAGTCATAATAATGTACATAACTACATACTACTTATTTGACTAGATATAACAATGCTGCTTTATCTCATAGTTATAATATTTGAACTAAAACCATTACTATACAACCTTTTCAATTTCGATCTCATTAAAATAAAATAAGGTAAATTCCAAACCATATGGTTTTCAGTTAGTTGACCGACAGTAAAGGTAACGATTATTGTACCATGTAAAGTTTCTGTGGTACAGACCTCTATTATAGTAAACGTCACAATCGTCAATAAAATTCTCTTTTAAGCTTAATTTACTCTCTGACACTGTAAGGTATTGCTTGCTGTATGAGTATTGACTATCCTAGAATCTGAAGCTGTAATAGCCTAGTGGTGAGACCGCAAGACTAATGAGTCAAAGGTCTCGATTTCGATCTCCTCAGCGCGCACCGATTTCTCGAATGTTGCGTGCGTTTTAGAAGTCAATATCACAGCTTTAATGTTTCGAAAGGCACGTAAAAGTGTAGGTCCTGCGCCTGGTCTCTCTCCGATTGTGTCGGATTACCGTCCCATCGGACTTGATCGAAACCCGAAATCGGTCCGGACATTATTATTATCATAGAATCTAATGTTTATATCATGAGCCTTATCAGCCTTATTACTTCAACGAAGTCCATCAGTTATGTCATATCACTCCGGAAAATACTCCAGCGTATTCAAAGAGTATCATAGTAGAGGTCAGTGCGGTTTGGTCACTAAGAACAAACTAACTTAAACTAAATGACGTCAATTTCATGCGCCGAGAGTTACCTTAACTGTAATTTTCTTCTCAAAGCGTTTTAGAATGTAAAATAACGTCTTGAGCAGTTCTATTTGTTCCATCATTCCTGTAAAACTTTAAGTTTTAGATGTTAGTTTAAAAGGATTATCATGGTTAAAATTTTTGGGGATGTTCTCCTAATTATGTAAAAAAACGTGCGTTATATTAAGTACCTTTAAATTTAGGAAAATCATGAAAAATGTCCAATAGTACATGCTTATAGTCGTTGATTACTCTCCTCGAGTTGTATCTGTCCATTGCAAGAAAATCAAATAATACAATACCCTAACATATAATTCCTCCACAATCTACGTAACCAGTCTTTGCCATAATGCACAAATCACTAAATAGCGTGATAACCACATAATATAAAAAGAATTAGTAAAAACACAAACGTGAAACCTCTATAACACAACCTCTTTCGTGTATTTGTTGGAAATAGAAGCAGATATTGTGAAAACAGCCAGCTATCAGATATATTTCACGATCTGTATCTAACGGAGTGGATAAGTGCATTCGTATCAATGGGACTGTCAATCTGTTTGTCACTTTACCTGTGCTAGGGATACAGAGAGCCTACTATACTATAAAACAATATTACAATGTTGTGGAAAGGAGAGGCCGCTCTACATCGTGTAGCGTGCTCTCTCTGTTACACAACTGTTATAGAGTTTTTTTGAGAAATAGTGGTTGGCCATCCGGCGGTATTCGCGCTGAGTTACTATGGATATTCTAGTTTCTATTTACGGTTTAACGCTGTTTTGGAATAGAGGCGAAAGTTCAGTATTTGTAAAAGTAGACAAATATTCCGTCTCTTGAAGTCTTTGCCTCATAGTGGGAGAATAGTAAGGGTATAATGACTTGATCTCATTTTATATTTATATTAAGAAAAGAGCTAGAGATAATTATTAAAGAAATCATCTATATTGAAAAAGAACGTGTGCATTTTCTGTAAAAGAACAAAACTTTTAAGTGTGACATACATTTTTAAGCAGCCTAAGTTCCAGATATTGCTCTTTTTGAAATAGCAGCGTAACTTCTAAACAAACTTTCATATTAAATTGTTCCAGCCATTTTATAGAGTAATGTCTATGTATTTTTAGCGCATCAAGGCAATCAATAAGCCATAACGTCGTTAGAACTGAAGCAATGCCGGCGGTAAATGACATTTTAAAGGTTACCACAGGTCAAGTTGTTATTTATAGCGAGTAACCTTGCCTTTCAGACATAACTAAACTCAAAACTTACATTGGGCTTTGTGAAGAAGCTGTTTTTTAAGGTAAATAGACTACTAACATGTCGGAAAATGACGTAACATGCTAAATTTTTTAATTGTTTTTTAATCTAAACATACAAAAATTAAACAAAAACCTCTTTAAAACTTGACCTTTAAAACTGAGAACTATCTCGAGAATCGAATGTTTAATAACTATATCAATTACAGTTACTTTAGACAAACGAAACAAATTAAAACAAACGACCATAACATATATCGTAAACAAAAGACTCTACATTAAATTGAATAGCTACGAACATTTGCGAAGATATAAATATACTCGCAGATACAAAACACATTTTATTGTACAACACATGGCGAAGCAGTTCTATCTCCTGTCTATCGTAAGCAAAAACAAAGACGCAGAAACAGTAACATTTTTTGTAACATACCAGACCCCGTACCACGAAAAATCAAAGAAAAACTATCGCTAAAGTGAAAGCGAGACAGACGAGCGAGACTCTACACGGCGTAGAGCGGCGTCTCTCTTTCACAAGTACTGAAGATTTCTTGTAAGAGATAGTGGTAGGTATTTAGGAACGTCACGTTTTTCTCCGCCCGCAATATATCCACTCTATTTTAATTAAGACCGTGCACCTATGTTATGTAAAGATAAGGAACCCGAACAAAATGGAGCAAATATAATGGAAATGATTATTACTTTTGTTATTTCCTTTATCTCTTGTGTAGGGAGTATTTAGTATATTGAGGTAAGTTTTATCACTGTATGTATGTTATGGACCAAGTGATTAATGCGGGCATTATTTATAATGCTTGGGCATTATGAATAATGCCTAGCATTATCGGGCTAAGTGATTAATTACTATCTTAACTTCATTATTATCATATCGCTAGGTCATTATTATAATGTTAAATGATAGTTGGGCAATTTGATACTAATGCTATATTTAAGTTGTATCAAGCGTTAAATAAACCATGGCTGCAATTGGGGACACCGTAAGAGTTCGAGTTCCGATGTTGATTGCGGTCATAATGTTGGAAGAAATAAAAAAAAAACCTAACCTAACCTAACCTAAATTAGGTGAGGTTAGGTTTTTTTTTTATTTGTCAAAATCTATATTTATTGAGGTGAAAATATCATCTTATGTTATTTTAATTGTTAAAATAATCTTTATGATATGTACGCTTAAGGCAAATTAAAATACAAATTAATTCTGAAACGAATATCTTCTTGTTTTATTACTTTATCTAATTCTTCGAAGATATTATATATAATAAGCTAAACAGTATCTATAATATCCAGATTCACTCACTTGTAATGGTAACTTGTAATCACTTTGGCTGTAACATTTGTATTACTTTGCCCAAAAGGTGATAGGCCATAATTATGTATAGTGCCCGGTCAATTTGATTATTTGAATAATTATTATCAAAGTTCACTCTCATATTGGGCATTTTTCATAGTGCCCGGGCATTATGTATACTGCTCAATTTATCACTTGGTCCATAACATATACAATACGAAGCCTTCAAACAAACGAGCGCAACGCGAGCTATATTCGGATCATGGCATAACCGTGGCATGATACAGTCGCAGTGACAAACGAACGGTGTGTTGTTGAAGTAATTAAAATGCTGTAAGTGCCTATTACGTACCGCGTGGCTGTATGCATTTATTTTTTTAGAAAAGAACGAGTAAAACTACTTTATGTGTATTTGTCATGCCAATATTTATTTGTAGCGCTTTTAGTAAAAAAGAACTAAATAGGTTTATTTTTTCTCTTTAATAAATGATACTGCCGCGCTAAAGAATGCAATCTTCATACACATTTAAGTACCTACCGGTTCAAACACGTAGTAAGTAAGCTATATTGCTTCAATAGTAGGTTTTATAACAATATGAGAGAAGTCATTAATCATTGCCTATATCAATAAACAAAATTCACCTTTATTTAGGTTAAATACACTCACGTTGACCTCATCAGAGATTCTGCTTTATATTATTAAAGCTTTTTTATCAGAAATATTCAGAGAAGTGGAAATTGTGAACAATTGATTCAGAAAGCGACCGGATTGCATGCTTCAGTTACACCATCTGCATATAAAAAGAATTTGTAAGTGTGCCAAGAGGCTAAAAAAGCCAAATATTTTAATGTGAACTGGAATAGATACTTACTTGCAATACTGAATGCTAACGCGGTTTTGTAACTTAAATGTCACTAGAAAATCTAGAAGGCTAGCTGTTTCCTGCCAGGAATCTGGAGGTACCTACACGTAAGCAGTGTGGCCTCCGTTCATTTGACGACTATTGGCTGAACTCCAAAAGTCATAGCACAATAGAAGTGTTAAACTTTTTAACGTGTTTCAAAACATATACCTACTTACCTCTTTTATGTATCCTTATTTCAAAGGAGTATATTTTACAGCATAGTGTCTGGTGTCGCATTAAAAAAAAACTTTTTAACTATCAACTGACACTGGCCAACATTACCTGTGAAGGGCCATAAAAAAAAATACAGTTTTCAAACTCAACTAAACTTTTAATTTTCAAATTCAGAACACACTTTAGTTTAAATTCCTTGTTATAATAGGCTAGAGTCACGCATAGGCGCCATGATGGAATAGTGAAATATCGATTGAAAAGTTTTAAATAGAATATAATTTTGTTAATGGTTGATATTTTATCGTATCGCCGAGTTGATCGTGATCCGTGTGAGTCTGATATCGATCGCTGTCGTGCCACTCGGTCACTAGCCCTAAACCCAACATAATATCGATTTACCACAAACATTTAGACGTCAACTATTGTTAACCACGACTGTTGAACCGATGGCGCGCTGTGCGTAATATGTGAATACTTTAAGTACATTTACTTATACAAAATTAGTTTTAAAAATAGATAGGGGCAGCAGACAGACTTATTATTAGTACATAATATAATGGCTAAAGGTTTTCTGAGGTCGTTATTTATTCACAAAACCTCAATATTTTTTCAAGCTAAATACAGTAATAAATTATTCTACTAAAAAATATTGAATACAATAATACAGTACAAGTAAGAGCTTTTGAGCTGGAAATTATTATTTCACTTTTGTTAATGGCGCTGACGTCACTCATACAGTTAAAAATAACTGCGTTAAGGCAGTCTAAACTAATGGTCGCGAGGAAGCCACAACACGCGATTCATCATTTAGGAGGGGCTGCAAACAAAGACTCTTGATTTATTTAGCTGTAACACTGAGAAATATCAACACGGGTAACACTTATAAATCAGGTATTGTAAATGAGGTTCTTTATGCCAAATGACAGAGGGGAGATTTTCTTTTTTTTTTTGAGGTGAAAACGACACTTCTTTGGGAACAAACACATAAAAATAAGGGTTACTTTTGCGAATTTCATGCTTGATCCTCATTAATTACAATAAAACTAGAAGTAATGTAACAAAAAGAAATAATAATAATTAATTAATAATAAGAAGTACAAAGAAATTGAAAACTAAAACATTTAAAATTATTGTACGAACTAAAAAAGGATTTATGCATGTACTTGCATCGTACTAAAATACCGATTTAATTCCAGTAGCCCAGTGCAGTCTTCATTTTTTTTACTAAAAACGTCTCTGCAACGTTCTTTAAATAAAATTAGTACTGGACGTTGAAAGGAGGACTTATGTAACTTTCAACTGAAGCTGAACTCGGTGTAAGTTGCTTTAAGTCAAGAAAAAAGGTTTTAAACAACTTGAGTGACAGTTTTATGGCCCTTAGTTAAATTTTCAACACCGTTATGTATTTTGAATTTATGATCAAAGTTTAAGAGAAATTTATTTCTGGTAGCTCTAGATTTGGTGCTTTTGGGTGTATAGTGGGCTCCATGCGTTGTTTTTACTGTGGAAACGTGGTTTGGCAACCGACTCTAGGTTTGATGACGTATCAAAATTGCATCAAGACCCCGTGTCCAGTCAACAGACGGAGCCCAACAGTGGGATCTTGTGTAGGCTACTAAAAAAACTGCGACTGACCTTTGAACTCAACAATTTAAATTAAAACCTTTATTGAAACAGAGTATTGTACTTAATATTACCAGTTCAATATTTAAAAATAACACAATTACATTAACTCAATACAAAAGCATCGGAGCTGTATTTACAGAACAATACACAATATAATATACAACCTCCTTCACGCCACCACTCAGTAATAATTGGCTTCAATATAATAAAATTATTATTCACGAAGTTTGAAGTAGTTTCAATTTGGTGGCCCATAAAAACTCGTATAATCACATGGAGTTAATTAATTAGGTACTTCGTAGACTAGATATGACTCACTGGAGATATCTTTTACCATTACCATTTTTACTGCAAACTAACATTATTAAAATACTGGCTGTTGCTCACGACTTCACCCACGTGAATGTGATGAAATTATTCTATCTGCAAAAGCATTACCTAACGCAGTCGTTTAAAAATAAGCCTATATGTTAATTCAACTAACTCCGTACCAAATTATCCATCCATACGTACTTACTTTCGCCTTTATAATATTAGTAGGATTTTTATTCTACTAGCTTTATTTTTCTCTCTAGAGGAAAGGAAAAATAGGTTTTTACTTTACGAAAATGCGAGAACGACCCTTCCCAAAATATTGTTATAAGAATATTTTTTATGACCGCCAATGGGACCCAATACGATTTTAAAATACGCATTACGAAGGACATAATAAAAGTTAAATGCCTAATAAAAGATGACATTTTCTGCCGTTAAAGCCTTTACGTTCCGAATATGAAATGCCACAAACTTTTTAAACGGTCATAGAAAATATTAGATAAAAAAATGCGCATAAATTTTTGATTAGCATATTTTTATCAATCCATCGAAATAATTTCAAATAGAAAAGGAAAGGAATTTATTTAAAATGGTGTAATATTACAAATCTGTTTTTATTTAAATTTCTCGTTGTATATTCATGAGCAAAGCAATCGCGTGTAAAAAGTTAGTTAGCTTGTTCTAACGAACGCGGATATATGCGACAAAATAGCTGTAAGCAAGGCAACGTAAATATAGAAAAACTATTTAATTGCTAGCATTTTAATTTAGCATGAAACTTTATTGAAAAATGTAGGAAAACTCGGACAAAATGTATTAAAAACATGTTGTTAGAGTTGGTAGAGAATTATCATTTACTCTTTTAAATAATAATAGATTTATAACATGTGTACCGAATGTATTGAATCGTTACAAGACACGCCTAATTGGATAATTTTACTTATATTAATGTTCAATGTAAATATTTTATAAAGTTAAATTGATCGTGTAAATCGTGAATGGAACTTTACTAACGAACTCGTAGCCCGTACGTAGTCCGTAGCAGCGATGACGTCATTCCGTAGCGCTACGCACAAAAGATTGAGTTTCAAATCGGACTGTTTGTGAATGTAGCAGCTTGCTACGATGTAGGGGAATTTTACATGTTTCCCTTTCAGATTAATAATAACGATGATTATATTTGATAGCGGGTACTTTGTTTAACTTTATAATTTTGATGCATTGCGCCATGTGGAAATAGTACGTGCTTTATTTTCAGTTTCATGATTTCATCCAGTTTTATTAACTACTCTTATTATACGATGCTTGAAAATTTTGGATAGAACCCCAAAATAAAATAAGTGATAATCATTTAGTTTTAAGACCTGACAACATTTATTTACATTTTATTTTACTATATATTCTTTTACCAACGTATAATTAATAACGTATGTAAAAATATGATACAGGTCCACAATATTTTGTTGACAAGCAAGCAAGTGCCCTAAATAAATCTAATATCTAAGGGTCAGTAGGCAGGCAATTAAATATTGATACATAATGAAAGCAAACATTAAGGGCCCTGTTATTAAAATACAATTAGGTCCTTTCCAAATTAAATCAATGTATTGAACATTGACTAAATTGTTTTAAATATTCATCGTGACTCACTATTTTGCCCTCCCAAAATGATAAAACAAACTAAAAGTACTGAAGACCTTCAATTGAAGACTAACGGTTTTTGGTCCACTACAGAGAACTACTACCACTTGAAGCAATATTATTGCAGTTGTGGAAGCGTGATAGCGCACTACACACTGTAGAGTGGTGTCTCTTTTCAATAACTGCAATAATATTTCCTACTCCTAGAGTAGTATTGACTGCAAGTAAGCCAAGTAGTATAGGTCACCACGCCGATTACCACTGTATGCGACATGTGGCAAGTTCGATCCCCGCGTAGGACAAGGATTTGTGCGATCTGAGTCTGGGTGTCTTTGTACATGTGAATTGAATGTCTGTGGAACCCCCCGTGATACAAGAATTTAATTCTTTAGTGCGGGAGTCGTTAAAAAAAAATATTTTCTTTAGCAGATGTTAGGCCCTCTGAGCTTTTTAAACATAGTAAAATCCTATTAAGCTATAGTTCCATGTTTTAACGACCTACTTGTAATCTGGAACCTCTCGATTATGATGATACATAAACCACATAAATCCACCGTCAAGCCGTAATGGCGTGTCAAGTTATCTTTACGACGGCCCCGCGGACGATCGCGACGTAAAAATGAACTCTAACGATATCCCGATACGGTATCTATTGAAATAATGTCTTCCTTTATCACTTAGGTCTCGTAAGATATGAAAATAGATGTAAGTATCTTAAAAATACATTACTGTGTAGTTTTATGGAATAATAGCTAGTACTATGAACTCTTAATACAACAGTTGCGATAGTAAAGTGAGACAGCGTGGAGTAACATGGTAGCGGTTCAGGCTGCTTGCTTTCACAAAGGCAACAGCCTTCTTTATAATGTAATTATAAGGATATCCCGATACTGTCTATACAACCTTAAACTGGGATTGGTAAAATTAAGTAAATCAATGTTCAGGTAGTAAAAGGCTAGGTATCTGATTTAAAACAAAAAATATATGGGACCGTAAAGAATCCGGGTGAGACCGTGCTACTCAGATACTAAATAAATCGTATGTACCTGAGTATAATAATCTAAATTCTAATACTATTAATTAAAATTTGTCCTAAATAATTTAATCATTAGATCGATGTCGCAATGACGCAATATTACCTATATTATGTACACCTATATGTATCTGCGGTTAGTTCAAAGACCTTTAAATTAATTAGGGTAATGACATTTTGATGCGAACTACTTCTAAAGGCCCATCAAACTTCGTAAACACTGCGTGCAAGCTTATGTCAAGTAGCTTTTGAGGGTAGTTACACTATAACACTATCTTGTTAATGTTTAAAATTAATTTAGGTGAAATTTATGAAACAGTCATTTATTTTAAATGCATTAAAGTATGTATTTTTTGATCTTCTTCGTATCGATCAATGGCTATTGTTTTATATTGCTTAAGTCTATGTAAAGGTCTATTTTACCTGAGACTTTGAAATCGAATCACTTTTAATACAATGTTCCTGAAATATGGGTAAATAAAAGAAAATCATTTTGAACCGATTGAGTCTAAAACTTTTCAAGTAGTCTCATTAATTGATGACCTATATTTTTATAACAATATAACGTTTGAAAATATCTGAAGTATTTGCGAAAGAGAGTCAAATTAAAAGTATGGTAAGCTTTCTTTCCTCTTTCATATGCAAAACCTAAAAATGCTTATCATAAGTATGCACATACTAAATATTTTTGGGTCTCACGAGGCGCTGATTAATTTTCCGGTCGGTTTTAAGTACGCCTACATAATTGAATTGTCAGTTGAGCCGCTTCTAGCGAAATATGATTTTAAAGGTACGTCATACTCTCCAAAATGATATGGCACTTTTAGTGACGCAACCGCAAGCTCTTTTAATCACGTGAGTTCTTATAGAACAGCTGAAGCCCCAATAATATCGTCAACTCGCTTTGAAAACTACAACTGGTCTGATTCAATAGCACTGTTTCTTCTAGTCCCTTTCTTTTAATCTGAGAAAAACTAAGCTCATAATTATATCCCTCTACATATTTTATTTATTATACTTATTAGTTTTGAACCCAAATGATCACACAACCTAGCAAAAACCTTCCTTCTATTTCAAGAAAACGGAATTGATTTCTAAATCATCATCATAATAATATAAACCTAGTGCGGCACTTTCTTAAACATAGTCCCTCGCCACAAATAGTGCAAACCATTCTAGCATCTTCATTATCTGAACATTTTTCTAATACCCAGAATTCTCAGTAACAAAGTACCCAGTATCCCAACGGGCAAGCGATGAGGTGCACAGACAGGGCCCGATGCGGATGGCCGCCCGTAAATAACGAGCGCCTAGCAGTCGCCAGTCACTGCGATCCTCGCTCACGCGGAAACGACACGCGACGTCTCCTGACTTAGCAGCTAGGAGCTAGGAGCTAGAGCATTTGTAAAGATATCTAGAACTGAAGTGTTGTTAGAGATTTAGCAAAACTGCAAAACTGGCTTGAGAAAGTTAGCGAATATATCTGGATAAGTCATTGGATTTTATGTAGCATGTTATCAATGATTAAGCATATTTACTTATGCTTATTTTAAACACAAATCAACGCTCACTTTTCAAACGCGGCAAACTCTTGTTTCTTATTCTTATCCTCTCTAATGTACCAAGATTTATAGAGATGAGAAGAGTACCTAATTCTGCAAAACATCATCACAGTAAATTCTAGCCGTATCCCTATAATAAACGTATTTATGCGCCCCAATCTCTATTCTACTCAAGATATTTCGAACGGGATTTATTTGTCTAAACTAGTCTAAAGTGTTGTGCACACTACACGTCACATTGCCTGACCAAGCACGAAGCGTAGTTTACCTATGGTAAGAGCCTTACATCTCCAGTCTCAGAATAGGTACACTATAGATTAATGATTAACTTTAGCTGTATCGCAAGGCATTCTACTCGCCCGCAATCTACCGGCAGGGTACGTTGACAACGTACCCTTTCTCCCCACCTTTTGTTAATATGTATGATCTGGTAGAACTCAATAATCTGACTCGTAGAAAACCATCTACCCTATCGCCTCTAGAATTTCTTATTTGAATAGAAAAAATATTTTGATAATATCTTGGCTGGATTAAATTTTTGCAGTCAATACTTAAAAACAGTTTACTTAGTAGATTTTCCTACGATTTCTGTCAATTCTAAAAATATAACATTCCCGCCTCGACTCTAATTTTTAATTCTTCAAGTTCAAATTCCCTTTATAGCCAACAGACATTCAGACAGCATTAATCCATTTACTAATGCAATAGCCACAAAAATAACCCAGTATTAGCTTGCCAAAGTAAGAGTAGGCCACTCAAATTAGAAGGTCACCTGGTTTCAGGAGCTAAAATAAAGTTAGATACCGGCTCCGAGGTGACCATATGACCTTTTAGAATTAACTTGTCTGGAATAGATGGGCGATGGAAACATCACGGAGAGAGATTTGCGGATGAGGGTGACCGCAGCAGAGTGTGAAGTATTATCGTATAACACCTACGCAATTGGAGGAATCATTAATTTTTATTCATGAAAAGGTACATCAAGCAGGCTTAAAGTGTTAAATGCGGTGAACAGCAATAATGTTTTCTTTTGTTTCCAATAATCATAAGACTTTGTAAGGAGTATCGTGACATGAGAGTTCCCAGTCAGACTATGTGGGTCGAACCTTTTTAGGAAATAAATAATTATTTATTTTTAATATTTACGATGGTATCAAAAATTATTCTCAGATTTTGTAATTTTAGCCACAAAAACCCCGTGGAAGATTAAAATTTATACTAAGCTTACAAACAGGATTAATCTAATAATAATTAACCGTTTTTGCTGTTTGTCTCTAACTTAATTTTCTTTTTCTAATTCCGTTCACTGTTTAGACAGTTTGACAGTTACGGAGAGATGTTTTTATTTCTTTTAACTCTTTCGAAAGACAATTTGTTTCGCGATATTTCTTTCGTTTATACTAATTGTACAGACTCTTTAGATTTAACTTCGTGTTTAGCAATGAATTACTTTATCTAATAATGTAATTAGACTTAAGTTATACTAACTTAGATTATATTAGATTAGTAGACTGTTTTCCCTAAGTAAGTATTTGTAACTCCCATTTTCGATACCCAAAAGAAATACGAAATCTGTGGTGCTATAAGTACAAATCTTTTACCAGAAGTTTTCTAGCATGGCGATTTCTTCATATTTTTCTTTAGCTTTTCCACTCGAAGAAAAATATCACGAAACCTCTAAAGGGAATAAAGTAATTAAACATTATGACGTTCTACTTTCTGATGTTTATGTTTTCTTTTCATCCCTCGTGGTTGGAAAACAAATGGCGGTGGCTATTTATTCTTTCAACAGATATTAAAATAAAATGACAATAATAAATAACAACCCTCTTCGCAAATAAACCGAACTGTAAACATGCAGTGACAATATCAAAATTAAAAAAATACAAAAATAAATAAAAACCAGTACAAACAAATACATATTTCAGAACTCATAAAATGATAAAAAGAGATACAAAATGTACTCGGAACAAAAATTTGGACAGTCGCTCCTTTGGGCTTTGAGCCAAGGAAAGCCACATTTTACAAGGAAGACAAAAACTTATACAGTAAACCAATCACAAATACTTTAAACAATAATATACCTTAGTCCTACGGAATAAGGGTGTTAATACCAAAGAATTTTTAATAATTGATGATAGACTGTATTTTATGTGCAAAATGCTTAGAAAATTTGAAAATATGAAGAATACTTTGAAAGTTACGGCGCGATAAATAATTTTAAAAGAAACTTATCCTCTGTTTGCTTGATACTAATATTTAAATTGTGTTATTGTAAAAACAGATTTTACCTGCAAAAGATTTATTAAACAGCATTATGATAAACTGGATCAATACTAGAGTTATTAATTATGTTTTCATTTATGTAATCGCATCATTTATTAACTTTCTGAGTTTGATATACTCTTAACTAAGTAAAATTCACCACTATAAACAAGCTACTATTGTTCTAGTTATAAAATCAATATTAATTAATAATTGCAATTGAAAGTCACGAAGAAGGAATTGCTGCTACATTGAAAACTTAAGTGCACCACAAACCAATCTCAAAAGCTCTTTCAAGTAAACCACCATCTTACATTTAATTATAATTTTATTAAAAAAAAAACTATGGAAACTGCACGTTCCTTTTTATTTTATAAGTATTGAGTAAAACTTTTCACCCAGCTTTGTTCATAGGTTGGTATTATACAAAACAATCTTAAAATCTTGACCAAACCTTTATTTGTAGTATATGGTACAAAAAAGTTCTTACAATAATTTTTGTTTCACTATATATCAGAACGTAGATATCATAAACACTCTTAAATAATAAAAAAAAAGAATTTAGCATATGAATAATTCAATTTGCGTCGTTCTAATTTTAAATTCGTACTATGACGTGTTGGCTCGCTTTTCAACAGCACAAATAGTGCAGAACAGGCACGTTACAGCAAATTGGATGTACTGAGTGCACGAGACTACGAGAGCTGCCAAGTACAATCCAGTGCTACCAACACTACCAACTCGACCAAGTGCCAACCGTACCGCACTTACATCTAAACGCTTCGATACCACGGAGGTTTTAAGTGTACCTGTGTTTTATGCTATTGTTAAGCTGGAAAACAAAACATAGTGGTACTTATGTGGAAGAGACTTACAGTGCACAATAAAGTTGAAGAGCTTTTGAGTGACAAATAAAAACAATACCTTTTAACATTATAAGTACACGATAATGTTCGTTAACTTTGCGTAACTAGAATTGATTGTAACAAAATTATAGTTACAACGCACAAAACCTAAACAGCAACACGATTCAACCCGAAAATATGAAATACATTTATTTAAACAATTACAACAGCCTAGCATTCAGATACAAAACCTAAAAACAGAATAAAAAAAATAAATGATGTGTAGTATTAGAAAAAAACACAGATTTTATTTTCATAGTTCACATTTCGAACCAACCAGTATCAAACATGGCACCGACTCGGTGATTGAACGCGAACATAAAACCTCTGCCGTGGAATAATCCAGAACTCTCAGTCGGCTGTCAATATATGTCAGCGTATGAATTTAAAAAGCTCTTACGTTAATAGGTTTCATATCTGCCGACCTATATAGCATACAGGTATATACCTGCACTATGCTTTATGATAGCGATCTGCTGCCAAAGCTAATTGAATGTACGTAATTCTATTGAATAGAGTTGTGTGTCAAGTTTGTTTACAGTAGAAGATATGAAAAGTATGTTGCGCTGTGTGGATCTTTCAATCTCGTATAATTATATTGATCGTAACTCGAATAATCTCATACTGAAAAAGTGACAGACTACTTTTTAAATAAGATTAACGCGTTTTAGGAGGTTTATTACTAGCTCGTCACGGGAAATGGAAAAATAAACAAACCAGCCGCCGATCGCCAAATAATCGTGAATCTTTCTAGCATACAACTACGAACCTAACCCCTGACCAAAACTAATGAACTAATTCAGCAGTTATTCTGCCAAAACCAAACAACAGCGTAAAAATTTATGAGGGATTGTTTGGGCAATACTCGGACAGCATTAATATGAAATATTAGCTGGCGGAATGAAGTTAACGCCAATAACTCCGACACGATCCACTTGGAACAACGGCCGAACAAAATTAGCGACGCAACCACACACTAACTAATCTGAACATGTCCGTCCAAACTTTATGGTTGTTAGGCTGTATCTACGAATACGTTTGCCTGAACGAGCTCCGACCGGCATTATAATGATTACTTCTGAGTTCTGAACTGGCCTAAATAATAATTTGATTTTGAAAATGGAACGCAATTTTGCTTTCGTCTATAGATTAAATTTTTAAAAATTAAGGTTTATTAGATTTAGATTTGATTTTTCCTTTAATTTAGATTTGTTTATAAAATTATATTTTAAAGACATGAGACCTAAAAATATTCAATTAAGTTAAAAGTTGTAGGTAAATAACAAGGATCTGCATATTAAAATTTCATTTTAAATGTATCACTATATCAAATTTCCATAGACTTAAAAATCGTGATCAGGCTATAATATGACAGATTCCCGGCTCGGCTTCGTGTGGCAACGTGAGTGGGTGACTGGAAACAATCCATTTTCCCGCGCTGACGTCTCGACGCGGATGATACATAATCCACTAATTCTTTCCGCCTTGTAACAAAATATGTTTATGATGTTATATGAAAATGTTGTCAAATATGATATGGAATATATGACATTTTTGTTGAATAAAGTTGTAACGGAATTGTGTTACACTGATCCTGATGTAATGCTCACATACATACCTATATTGTGAAGTAGATAATCAATATCTGTATGTTAAACGCGATATTTAACGGACTCCGATTTGGATTCGGGAAAGGCTAGATTGAAGAAGAAGTATTTTTTCAATTAAAATGTAGAAATTATTATTGAATTTGAACTTACTGAAGGCACTTTTGGACAAGAGCTTATCTCAGAGATACAAGATCGTTTATACATAAAAATAAAATTGAAGTATCTGTTTGTGATATTAAAATAACAATTTTTTACTACATGCGTATAAAAAGTTCATACACCAAAATATATTTTTTTACTATTTTTGTCTGTCAGTAAACAATTATTTTTGTTTCACGCTCCCAAAGTCGCAGAACCAGCCAGTCAGTAGGTACTAAAAATACTT
Source organism: Chrysodeixis includens (assembly GCA_941860345.1). NCBI lineage: Eukaryota > Metazoa > Arthropoda > Insecta > Lepidoptera > Noctuidae > Chrysodeixis > Chrysodeixis includens. The sequence continues at coordinate 5,100,433 of OW796113.1, read as the reverse complement.
TACGTATATAAAGCACAATTCGTAAGTTATATCTAAGTTTGAGTACTAATAAGGAAATATTAAAGTAGCATCTTGAGCCAAATAGAGCCAAATGAACCAAATGAAATATGGTACCAATCTCAAATACGGTAAATATGCAAAGAGCCCTAAAGAGGCATTGTTGTTCTTAATAAAAAAATAATAGAATCCTTAAAAGTTTCGAAAGCTTCTTCTAAATTGTAATCTCTACATTATTATTTAAAGGAGAGAAACTTCGTTCATTTGTTTTACCGTTCGTGATAACATCGGGCTATCTCCCAACTTGAAGGTTCTTCAGACATTTGATAATTCATAGCAGAATACAGTTATCTACGCGTTCATAAGGAATGTGAATAGGAGTACTTTTGAATAACTCAGTTCTGTACACTTGTACTTATTTTGACAGCAATGAACTTTCATTCAATTTGTTTTTTCCAAGAACCAAAAAAAAGAACCGAAATGTTCCTTTTTTTTGCTTTCAAATCAATTAAGAGGTAATTAGCACCATCATTACTATTAATTTCATATTTATCTCATAATTCTTAAAATAAGACGATTATATCCAAAAGTCAATACAAAAACTTTTTATGTAAAAGTTTTTATATAAAAGTTAAAAATAAAACACAAAAATATACTTCATCAATGTCAGATTACAAATTTCCATCTTTACTTAAAGGGCACGATTCCTGAACTTTAATCACGCAATAATAAATTGTACCTTTTAATATAAAGCGCTTGTTATGACGTCATCTTTAAATTAGCAAGCAAGTCTAGTTCAACCCGATTGAGAAAACGTGACATCAATATCTTTGGAAACTGAAGATCTACTACCACTTATTAAAAACGTATTTAACGCAGTTGTGGAAATGTGACGCCGCTCTATGCCGTGTTATATGCTGTCACACTTCCACAACTGCAATGTATTGCTATGTCTCCTGACCGATTTCGGCCACGATAGCTAGTGTTACTATGACACCAGCCAGCTACGCAATACATGGTACATAAGCATACATATTATGGTGCACAAGCGTGTTCGCAAACACAGGTACACTCTCTGTACCTTAACTCTCATAACTCGATGGGACGGCAATCCGACATGACCGGAGAGAGATCAGGACCCACATTTTTACGTACCTTCCGAAACACGGACCACGGAAGCTGGAATATTTATTTCTAAATCACACACTACATTCGAAAAGTCGGTGCGGACCGTGGGGATCGATCTCGAGACTTTTGACTTGGCAGTCCTAAGGTCTCACCACTAGCTATTACAGCTTCAAACACACAACTGCAATAATATTGCTATAAGAGGTGTCGATACACACATACAACCAGTATCATTACAAGCATTCAAGCCTGAAATTGTTCCTTTTCGGCTGTCCTACGCTCAAAGGACGACCACTGCACTATAAATAAAATTTCCTCTTTCGGCGGACGTTCGAATTGACTGGGAATACCGGAGGCCTTTCCAAATAACAAACTAACGTTTTTTACAGAGGAAAAGGTATTTTTGAACTACGAGCTCGTCTAGTGGTCGCAACTGTCACACTGCTTTACATATGACTCAAAGGATGGGAAATTTATTTGAGAATTTCGGTGAAAAATAGGAAAACTGACTACGAACCTACAGTTTAAAGGTATTTTTTGTGACTTAGTTTTCTTTGTTACCAATTACGGGGCTTCTATATCGGATATTATTGAATATTTTATTATTGTTCACCATAACAATTATAGCCTGCAGTAATATTAACAACATAATTACATTAAAAAAGGTTAAGGTTTTTTTTTTACTTATAGATATTTTCTCCTGGCTATATAAAATCAAGCCAAAAATGTACAAGTTGATGGAAAACAGTAACAAAGCAGAACACCTAGAACAACAAACAAACAGGTATTATAATGAGTAGGATCAACGGCACAATTATCCAGATTGACACGGCGCGCGGAGCCGCGGTCTGCGGTCGCCCGGCATTACCGTACCGTAGTGAGGGACCTGCTTTGATGAAACCGCTACAATGGAACACGGGGACAGGGATGACAGAGGCCTTAGACTATAATGAGCCATTTTAGGCAATAAACGGGTCTTATTCGCGATATAATTTGAAATTTCTTTTCTCCCGACGCGGCGACGTCCCGGCCCAGTTGCACTGACCGTGGTCACGGGTGACCTGATCATCAGAAAAGAACTATCGGATTATATCTCGAATAAGATCCGTTTGTTTTCTAAAATATGTGTACAAGTCGCGAAAGTTTAACGTAACGTAATGAGCTATATTACAAAGACCGTGAGTGTGTCTTACTTTCTCTAAGATTGATTATTTTAGTCATCACAGGGCGCATCATAGGGCAATACACCAAAGCTCTAACTAAGTCGCTAAGCTCGTCGTAGCCAAAACCGCCTAGGATAGATATATATATCATAAAGGCTGTCTAGTCTCGAAAACTAAATGTTTGTCAACCCCTGAACCAAACTTAGCTAGAAATAAGCGGCATGGCCGAATTTTGAATCGATAAATTTTAGTTTATCAATGGTATTGATTTTTATATGCCCTTGATAAAGTGATTGATGGTTAGATAAAATTGATGGTGTATAAAAGGTTCCCGGAACTAAATATCAGTAATACTTGATATAATATTGACTGAGATTGTTGAGCAATAGAGGAATCCAAAATGAGCCTAATGTAACCAGATAGTTACTTACCGTGCTACATTTTACTTTTCCAAGAAAACAAATGTTATCTCATGTAGTCGTGTCGTGTCATACGTAAACACAGTTCCCTTTCTTACCCCACAAAACAATCACGGTATTCCCAAACCAAACAATCACTTAATTAATGAAAGCACACAATAGTTATTTGTCCGATTTGGATCTGAACTAAAAGAGGCGATATATATCTGGTGTTTATCACGCCAGACAAATTATGAGGGTTCGACCCCTATTACTGCTAGGCCCCAATAGATATAAGATTCAATTCCCGTGGACAATACTAACAATGAATGTTAACTAACGAGTTACCTTTTAACTGTAGTTAAAGTAAAATGGGATACTAACCTGTAGATAGCCTAACCCTCGGGAAAACTTTAGATAGATATGTTCGGAGTTCTGCTTTAAATTTGATTTCATATTCTTGTATTTTTTTAAACCTGAGGTAATTAAACAAGCATATAATATTCTCATAGAGTAAACTTCTCACTGCAGATTGACCAAATCAAAAAATGCTCGAGTTTGAGTCAGTCAATAATAGGATTAATTCTATGATTAACATTACTCCTAAGATTGACTCTAAGTTTAACACCTCTTTAATAAAATCCTTAGAAAAATTGCAAAAGATCGGAAATCTAAAAACAAAACGAACTTTTTTCCTACCAAATTGAACTCTGGAAACGAAATTACACTTCTGACAGCACCACACATTTGCTCTCACAAATAGTCCGAGTATTATAAAATCTAGTGAGGGGATTAATTTTTTTAATTGCCACTAAATCAAGAGGATTAACGTTCCGCATCGAGTGACGCATGCAATGGTGCGGCACATTCCACCACATTGAACTGTGACCAGAATGGCGGTATTTTAAACCCTATTGCGAAATTCAATAGGATTTGAACGTTTTTAATTAACTATTCGTAAAGGAAATGGGATTGGATGCGCTTGAAAAAATAATTGATAAGTTTTTAGTTGAAAAATGTTTTAGATTTATTCTTTTTTAAAGAGTAAAAGAGGATAGAATTTTCATAACATACTTTAACAACAATTAACCGATCTGTGGTTTACGTTTGATTAAGCGATTAAAACTTTTAAATCATACGACTAGCTGTTGCTCGCGACTTCGCTCGCCGAAATACCGATATAGCTGGAAAATCATAACCCCTACAATTTGACGCAGACGGTTTGAGCGTGAAAGTGTCCAACATCCTTCCATCCATACTTACAAACTTTCACGTTTATTATATTAAGAGGATAAAATAACGATCATTAGACCTACAACATAAAAAAAAATTACACTAAAGAAAAGAAAACATCGTGAAAACCCTGACCTTACATGGATACAAGGTAATCAACGCCTTCTTCCCCTTATAAAAAAACAGCAACGTCACGATATAATATTAAATTCTATACAAATATATCTGGCAAACAAATTCGATATAACGAGCAAATATCAAAGCGAATGCCTGAACTGCACTGATAAATGAAAACGTCGTTAACAAACCAATATTCCATTATTGTGGCTTGAATGCGGCGCGTTCTTATTAACTGTGTTTTATGTGGATGACTAGATACGAGCTCTTGAAGCTGGGCTGATGCTATTGTGGAAGTAAAAGCGTACAATACATAATTAATTTAACAAAAAAATAATAACCGACTTCAAAAATAATGGAAGTAACAAAAACTTACAAATAAACCGGTGTTATCATATCAGCTAGTTACTGGCTGAAGTCAGTGCCTAACCAGCAAGTTGCATTATTCCCATTTGTATGTTTTCATTCAGTATCTAAAAAAAATATATAAACATCGGTTCATAAACGACGAAGTTATCCGTGAACAAATATATTAAAGCTTATATACGGTCGATTTGAGAAACCTCCTTTTTTTTGAAGTCGGTTAAAAACCGAGATCATGTCATCATCGCTATCTTACTTTTACACTTACAATGGCCGGCGTAGATGTGCCTTAAGAGTGCACTGGTACAGGCATTGTTTCTTTTTTTTAAATTTTACAGTACTACAAACAGTATTTTAAGAAAATGAAAAGATGTTACTATGGCAATAGGGTAAAGACATAAAGAAAAAAATGAGAAGCTGATCCCACGCTGATAATTATGATTTTTATAAACAGTGTTTAACTCTGCAATTAGATTTGACTGAAATTGATAAATTTAAGCTCTGAATAATTAATAAATGAACACCTCCAAAATCTATTATTACAAGTCGTGATGTTTGCGGTTATAATTGCGGTTGTGAAAGTTGCATCACAAGGTGTTTAATTATAACTTTTGCAGAACCATTCCAATGAGTTTCTCAACTTTAAGCTCCAGTCTTTTCTGTAAGTTTACATTTCGAATTCCGATTTGATCTAGGTTCTATAAATTACTGTCCACTGAAAATTAACGTTCTTACTAATCTTTTAACTAATGCATATTCAGGTAAAGTACTATAGTATATCTCATCTTCATTAGATACATCTTATATGCAAAATTCTTGTGTCACAGTGTTAGTAACTATACTCCTCCGAAACGGTTTGGCCGATTTTTATGAAATTTTGTATACGTATCGGGTTGATCATCAACATCTTTTTTTATCCTCGTATCCTTGTTTTGGACATATCTTTATTTTTCTGGAAGTATAACTAATGCGTACAAAGTCACGGCCAACAAATAGTATTAACTAAAACTACCAGCAAACTCCCTAGATAAGTTGCTCTTTATTTTACGAAACAGCAATTTCAGATCACACAAATAACACTTAACTGCGAGAATACCTACTAACACAAATGGTATAGTTCAATCCGTTAAGTGCGAAGCAGATAACATAGGTAGATAATCTCCAACACATCTGTTAGAATCCACATTTTCAGACAATGCTAATTTTATTCCCAGGCCTAATCTAGACGGCTGAGTGTAGCTAAAAGCATCGTAACAATATCGCGGTGTTAGCCAAACCGCGATTGTCTCAAACTCACTGGGTAGGAACGTTTATTAGAAGGTGGAGGTTCTGATCCAATTGTTACTAGCTAAAACAATAGAAAACTTTTTCCTTTACCCCCGATTACAATCTTAAACCTCGGTCTTTGTTTCTCCAAAGTTTGCTATAATCTTTAAGTTCGTTAAGACTTTCGTGTTACGATCTAACACCGAATACTATTTTATTAAGACGCTTAACTTATTTATAATGAAGGTACAGCTCCGAGCTATGAATAAACAAAGCTTTATCAAGAAATCTTTATGTACCTACGGTAAATCTCTTTTGTGGATGTGAAATTAGGTTATGTATTCACTGAAGTGGATCTATAAAAGAAAAACGAACCTTTGGAGGTTTTATTGGCAGACACAAGTTAACGCTAAAATGCGAGCGCACATTTTTCGTGTCCACAGAAGGCCGCAAGTCCGCGATCTCAGGCCGAGCCGGGTCGAGCACAACGACGTAATTTCCGACGCGGGCCTAAACGACCTGTCTCAATGAGATACCGTTTTGATAAAACCCAGTATCACGCGTGCTTGAGAGGGTTAAAGGGCCCGTTATAAGGTAGTTTAGTTGTAATTATCCCGAAGTGTAGGCGATGGTTCGACTTGACTCAAGGTAATGGACGGCAAACACAATCCATGAATAAACCATACGAGACTCGCCGCTTATGTTACAAATTTAGATTGAATTGGTTTAACCTACACGTGTAATAGTGGGTATTCTATTGTATTTCCCAGTAGTATTGGTTAGGGATCCTCATTGTTCTTTGGGAAACCCAAAGGGTTTGGGATATTTGATCGGACAATACATGTATCTGATCAAATTTGTGCGTGTACAAAGACCGAACTTTGATGAATCAGATCTATTGTGAGGACATCAAAACATAACTCATCAAATTTTGATTTCAGGATATTTTAGGAAGCCGTTTTAGAGTTATATAACCGTGCCTGTATTCTCTTGAACTGAACAATGGTAGAAAATGATCGCACGCAAATATCCTGTTGAAATTGAAGACATAAAGTCCCCCAAACCGGCCTTATCTCGGCTTTGCTTACAACCAAAAAGCTCCCATCCGAGAAACAAAAGCCAAACTCGCAAGCTTGCATCCTCATCAGTATTCCTAAAAAGAATTACATTTATTTTGCGTACACGAGGGAATCAATAACGGAGCGTTACGTCGATGACCTATAAACAGCCCCCAAAGGTTTCTAAGTTTCCTTTCCATTTATTATTATTGCCCCCCATTACTCAGGGGCACGTGGGGAGCGCGGCAGATTCCCACGCGTACTATTACCATGAAGGACGGAGGCCGGGCTAACCAAACCTTTTTCTTATATTACACGTAATTTACGAGCTAATTAAACAGAATTTATTTTGATATTGTTGGTGATACGGCAAGTACATAAGACTCGCCTAATTATGTTTAGGGCTGTGGTCACTGCCGCCGGCGTTGCTTAGGTCAAGCAGTTGCTAATTATATCATTTGGCACTAAACACACAGTCGTGCTACGGGTAGTTATAACGGGTGGTTACATTAACTTAAGTATATTATAACTTACACTATTATGTCATAGGCTAGCCTATGAGGTAAGCAAGGGAATTGAAAGGCAATTGGTGGCAATTATAAAATTTTTAAATATTTTGTTGAACAAAGTTTTATAATTTTTTTTTGGAAGTGAAAAATCATTCGACATTTTAATGTGTTACGTTTAGTTATTCAACTGAAAAACTGAAAATAAATTACAACGTACGCCGTGAGACACGGTACATTCGGCCGTATTTACCCGTCCAATTAAAAAAAGGTAAAATATTCAGATCGTGAATACGCGGGCTCTCGCACCGACAAATGGAGTGGATACTTAAATTAATAATATCTGAATATAAATTCGAATGTATAAGAATTAAGGGCAGATATAAATACGGTTTTATCCATCGTATTCTTTTGGGACAGATAATAACTTCGTTGAGAGGCTTTTGAATATGGTCGACAGTCGAAATGGATATCGTTGGTCGAATCTCATTCATTTGGCATTTTATTCGCGATGAGATGATGAATTTTGTCCGTGTTGGTCAAATATACTAAGAGTAAAATCTCTTACCTGTAAATAAATAATCGAAATTGAATCTTCTCATACACGAACCGTAATAGTCCTCCAAAATTACATTAGGGGTCGATCCATTTGGAGGCCTCGTGTAATAATCTTAACAGGCTGGGTTGTGACCGCGATTCCTTCAATATTTAACGCTTAACTAGAGGTGGCTCAGTCCGTAACACGTGCATTTTGAAAGGTATTTAATACTGAATTGCACAAGTACAAGCAGAACGAAATTTGGGTAAGAAACTTGACATCCAAAATTGTGATTCTAATTTAAAAGTTAAAAAAAAACTGAATATAGTTCGACATTACATGGAAATTATGTATTATATAAGTAGGTATTACAGTATATAAGTAGGTAGATAATACATTATATGAAAATTACCAATTCTAATTTTCATATCAGACTGTGCCAGATCTGAAAACGGCCAAAATTCAAAACCTAATCCGGTATTATAGCCCAAAAACGTCATCCAAAATTTAAATTTCAAAATGTAATAAATCACGGAGAATCGCATGATTTATGATGGCCAATAAAACAGGAACTAGCTTGGAATTGCATTTGGTAAATACCTATTTAGGTGCAAAACAGAAATCATGTATTTTTTGTGCATGACGGATAGATTAATGAACAATATTATAAGAATTTTAACAATTTCTCGCGCGTGATGTACTTCTATGTACGAGTCTTGCCTAATTGTTACGTCACATACCCCGTTCCTGAACTTTAAAGCACTTTTTCAAGTGTTACTGGACAATTAAAGAGATTTCTTATTCATCTACCATCTATCTGACCGACTAAATATACATTTGTACTTTTTATACCCAGTCATCCCTTCAGATTTTATTCATAACAACCTACAAAAGACATTCCCTTTCCAAGCCAAAAGTTTTATTGAGCAAATAAACTTAATTACGTTACACAAGTTCCCATGCCATTGTTTTATGATGAATAAATTATTGGCGGCATTCTTGAGTTCTAGCGAAAACAACACGAATGTTTGCAAATTGTTTAAGTTCTGAAGTTACATTAATTTCGTTCAACAAATATCAACAAAAAGTCGTGAGAAATCGTATTAAAACTTGTGGTAGCTAAGCAGCTAGGTATATCGGTGATCGGGTTAAGGGCAAGTAAAAAAACATCAAAGAATTCTAATTTCCGCTCTGTTAAACATCTAAATAATTACTTGAATCGCTGCAAACCAATTTCTTGTAAATCTTTTTACGAATAATTAACTTTTTGATGTATCGCTGGCCTGTTGTATCCATCGACGTATTTAGTGTAAGAGATCGTTTGGAAAATGTATTCAACCTATGACTATGAGATATAGGATGGCTCTTTAAGGCAGGTAATGTTCGCATTTTTGCCAACTGCGCCTGGCAACGGCGTGATTAGCATATCCACGTAAGCTTAGATACTACACTGGAAACTCTACAAAGGGAGAGTCACACTAGCGAATAGTTCTAGTTCTCCGAATCGCGTTCATAAGTTGAATAGTTTCCGTACATGTATTTGATATAAATGCACACTCCACGATAACAGAAATAGTTTGGAAGTCCCAAGTTTGTTCGGAAGCAGGATATTGGTGTAGTATGTTAAGAAACAAGTCTGCCTTACCGATCGCCAGCAATCTGCCAAAGATTGGTTCAGCTTACCGACAGTTTAATCAATTGCGGATTGGGAGTTATTGGGGCAAGTTATCAAGTTGAATAATGTGCTAATATAACAGTGGTCAGGCAATACATTCTGTTTTGAATGGCTTGTGTTTCAACGCAGTATTTATCAAAGTAAAATTAAACAACGATTTGAAATTCGATATTTATTTTATTTGTTTTTTTTTTTAACCAATGTTTGATTAAACAGTAATAAATTACGGACATTCGTTATATAGATCGATATTATATTGCCTTATTCTCGCAAAGAGAAAGGTGCTTATTATTTTTAAATAACCTGCTATCAATCACTTAAGGGCAAAGATTCTATTAACCCTTACAGATTATTTACTTGTAGTTTTGTGTGAAATAGTAAACAAATCAAAAATCGACAGAGATGTAACAACATTGAGCAAAAGAAATAATCCAGTCAACTGAAGAGCATCCCTTCCTTTGAAGTCGAAAATATCAAACAAATTGTTTTGGAAATAACGAAGATTGCAACCTTGTTCTGGAAATATTTACAATACTCCATCCATAGCTGTGGAGTAAACATTTTGTATGGAATTTGAATTTTAATATCGGTTTATTAGTATCGAAAACCTTGGTACATAACTAAGTATAAAAGAGAAATGTTAACTACTAGTATTTATTCATGTTCCTCTAAATGAATCCTATCAACAACTTATTATATGGCTAAGTTAAGAACAATCGTTTCAATGATCAAACAAGTCCTCGTTAAATACTGACAGCCCCAAGCAATTCACTCCCCTTTTTAGTTTTACACCGGAATAAAACAAACATAAACTGTCTGCACTAACTTTAGCACTGAATTAAGAAAACACATTAAGTGTAGACCCTTCTTTAGTAGCCGCCATTTGCGTGCACACTACGACCAGACGACGCTAATGCCAAAACACGCGATCACCTTTAATCTCCAACACGTAGCGACAAAAATTGAGTTTCCACGACAAGACACTACTACAAAACTAGACTAAGACAAAGTACTACAAAATACTTAATATTTATGTCAAGAAACAGCTGAACGCGACATTGCCGAAAAAGAAAACTAAAATGACAAAATAAAATCAATAAAAAACCACTTTACCACATGTGCACAACCCCTTAGGTACTCCGATACAACATATGCCGTCCATAGGCCCTCGTAAAACATTACATAAATTCTGTTGTTCGAAATTTTACCATAAAACGAAATCCATGACGCGCTCCTTTAGAACTTTTGTGGAGTTTCAAAGCATTCATAAAGTATGCGCGGCGATGGATTAATCCATTTAGGAGCACTCAAAATGTAGCTCGCAGTCGAAACGTATTTACCTAACTTCTCTGGATACATAACGTTCCACTGCACTATTCATATGGTTGTGTGACATCCAATTTTTTGGCTGAGAAACTGAAACTCTACTTCTCAAAACTTACTTAGCTGAATAGGCATTACAGCCAAATACTATTTTAATGGCTTTTTGCAGGAAACGCACCCAGTAACCATATATTTTTGATGTTAGGTATCGGTTATTTATTATGAGTAATTTTCAACTACAGTTTCCAAACACCAAAACGAATTATCGCTTTCTATTAACATACAAATACAGCTAGAGTACACACAAAACAATAATTTGGCATTATGCTAATGAAATGGGCAAACCTGTTAATATCGTTAATTAATTCAAACAAGCTTACTATTTCTGAAATGTATTAAAATTTTCATATTTAGGTCACACACAACTAACTAATTTCTAATTAGTTTAAGTATTTATGAACCTTTGCCTGTAGACTAGTAAAATATGAAGAAGAATGAATTGACAGAAGAATTGCTCAAATGTATTGAATTGACATGTCAAAGTCACGTGACTTATCGAACAGGAATGTCATTCCCATACATTTGAAGTTTTCTGTAACATTGTCTTGGTTCTCTCATTTACGATTCTATCGTTATACCATTTAAACTAACCCGCTAACTGCTCTAGTAACATTTGTCTATCACTAGTTCCTTAGCCACCCGAGACCTCTCGATTTCTATCTATAAATCCTGGATCGCATCAATTAGTCGAACAATCGGATTTATTCTAGATTCACGGGAAGAAAACAATTCTAAGATTCAGGCCAGTAGGTACTGTAGTTTATTTTGCGATGGACTATTGGAAAGGAAGTTAAATGTTATTTAAAGCTCAAGATTTCTACAAAGTAATTAATGTTTAAAATCTTTTGACTATGAGGTACGTAATATAATTTTATTTCCATGTTTGGGGAGGCACTTTACAAAACAAATCTTAGCAGGCATTGAATTGTTTTCTATTGAAAGTGAGACGTCAACGTGTAAAACAGGATATAAATCTATGTTTACAAATAATAAATGTTTAAAGAGGGCCACTGTCAACAAAAATGAAATCCCGATTAACAAAACCGGCAATTAACAAGAAGTACATAATCGCCCGATTAACAAAAAGTACATAATCGCCCGTTTTGCCTTACCTATCCAACCAAACTTCTTACCATGTATTAACAAAGTTTACCCTAAGTTCGTCAGCGGCTTAGTAATTAATATCGGTGTATATGCATGCATAAGTTAGGAGGATCGCCGATGGGACGGCGAGACGCGACGCGGGGCTAGCTAGAGCCACGTGACTCGAACGCTGACTATATGGGTCAAGCCCGTCTCGAAGTATCACCTTGTCTTAAAATATATTCTAGGCTGTATGTAAGTCTAACTTTCTGAAAAATTGTTAAAAAGCATTCTGTCATTGAAAAGTAAGAAGTATTTTAAGTTAATTAATATATAATAATTAATGAACCAGTCCATGAACCAGAAACCTATACTCGTCCTTGGCACATGTCTCTTTCCATATGGAAAGTTTGAGCATTGATAACTACGCTAGCTCACTGCGGATTGGCAATTTCACATGCCAATATTTGGAATCCAGGTTTCCTCACGATGTTTTCCTTCACCGTTTGTCAGTAGCGTCTTAAAATAATTAAGAGTACTATTTAATAGTCTATAGGTACTTGCCACTCACATGCACTCGCATGCTTTTTATCCATTATTGTCAAAAAACACATCTATCATCAAATAATTTAATACATAGCGTTAGAAATTTAGAAATCATTTCTGGATTGCAAAGTCATAAACGGTGTCAAAGACCGAAAGGTTCAAATGCAATCTCACCAACATGCATAAATGAATACCCACCTGATTGCCTTCGATAGAAAACCATACCATTTTCCCACAGTCCTATACTTTATTCGTTACTCATAAGGAAAACGTATCACGAACGAACCCCAGGTGCAAATTGCAAAAGTATTTTACATAATTTAGACCATTTACTGAATGATAATTTCGAAATTGAAGTACGGGGTTTTTGAGATGTAATTTCTTGGCAAAATGGTAGGTACGTATCTAAGAATTAAGCAACATGCGATCGTTCGCCTGCCGAATTTCAAAATCCGCAGTCTTAGTTCAAAATTAACCAATTAATTATAGGTAGGGATCTTACTACAGCAGTACCTACAACAGTGTTATTTCCGGTGTAGGCGTTCTAAATATCATTAATTTAATTCCCAATAACAAGACAGTCGCTTACATGCAAAATTCAGTATTCCGCTGAATCTGGTAATTTCGGAAGCTCATACTACTAGAACTTCGGAAAAAGCTAGGCAAAAGAGTATTGCAAGCAGTAAAACAACACGACTTTCTATAAAAGTCACAAGACACAGAGTAATATAAACAGAGCCAGTATAATCCTAGTATTTATGTTCACGCTATCGCCGTGCCGTGTCACGTCTGCTGTGTTCCGCACCATGTTTGTCTTGTTCAAACAGCGGTGCCTATCTAGCCAGGTACCGACAAATCCGTTATAACCCTGATAGTACTCCGCATAACTGAATACAAGAATGGATACATTTTGGGATTTACGATTGTAATATTATGTTTTCTTGGAAAGCAGATATCATATACATCACATACAGCAGATACCTAGTAATAAGTTTTGTAGAAAAATCTGTAAAGGGTTTATTGATAAAACCCTTTACAGATCTTACAAGTAGATACATCTTTTACAATAATACTAGCGAACCACCCCAGCTTCGCACGGGTGAAATACATTTAACCTTCGTCTTGAATCACTATATCTATTAAAAAAATCGCTTCGAAATCCGATGCGATGTTTTAAAGATTTAAGCGAACTGACATACAGCCAGTCAGACAGACAGCGACTTTGTTTTATACTATGTAGTGATATAATCAAGTTTTCAGTTCCGTTGCAAAATTTTACTTCCTATTACCTACGCAAAATTTATAAAAAAAATCCAAATGACGTGGAAAGCTTATAAATACGATACACAATAACGCCTCTGCGGGTATCACGACAGAAATCTGATCTCTTTGTGCCGACGCAGGAACTGACAAAGCACTCAGGTCAGTGACATTGACCTATTTCGATTGTTAAGATAACAAACAAACCTTTTTTAATATATCCTGGGTACAGTATAGATGTACAAAGATTAAATTCGGTAGTAGGTTGTAATTTTTAAATTATTTAGACGGTATAATGTACGTAATACTTCTAAAAATGTGATACTTTTTATTAATAATCGAATGTGTGAAATGTATTTTTTAGTAATGGATTATTGAGAGATGAAGATGCTTAAAGTGGGGTCCACACAATATAAACTTTAAAATTTGTGGCATGTGGACGCAGCATTATGTACAAAAGTTACAAAAAAATACTAAAGTATAGACCCAGCAGTGGGTGATGGTGGTGATGATAATATTATTTCAATAACTTTTGCGACACGATTGGACTTCAAAAGTTAATAAATCAAAAATTCGAAGAACAAAAATCGCAACTTAAACAATTTATCTTAAAACGCTTAGCAACACAAGTTGTCTCAAACTCACTAATTTATAACAAGCACTTAGTACTGAAGTGTATTGTAGTGTAAAAGTGGAATGTCTCGTACAAGTGAGCCACCCAGGGCGCACTAATTATTATCTGACATGAGGCCGGCTTGCCAACTTAATTAAACTATTGCTAACGCGTACAATATACCTCATAACTCTGGTATAAATGATTTGCCAAAATAAGTCTTATTGCTATGTGTTAAAGTTGCTTTTAATATCAATGTATGACAACTTGTGCTGTCACTTGTACACCGTTTTGAGGGCTTATGAAATGTTGACGAAATTGTTTCGATTTGAAAAGGGATGGCGATATATGTGTATAGCGCTATCCCTTTCTAAAGAAAACAATTTCAAAAACTTACGGTTTTAGGGCTATAATATTCTATAGAGCTATAATATAGGTTTCTATGATATACAAAGTGAGAATTGATGTTATTAATTAACGATATTGTTCGTCATAAGCACGGTAATTGATAACCCCATTTAAAGGATTAAGTGTTAATGTTATGGTGAACTAATGTTGATTAATTGGTCTAGACCATACAGTAGACAGGCCTAACTTAACAAATTACTACATACTAACATACAAAATAAAAGAGGATCACGTGGTAAAGAAGGCGCTGGACAAGAATGTGGATGGATATAGGGAAAGACGACGACCAAAGAAGCGATGGATGGATTGTGTGAAAGATGATATGTCTGCAGAGAGTGTTACTTGCGAGATGATGTCAGATACAATATTGTATACATAATACGTGCAAGTTTGTTTATAATTATAATCTAACTAATTAGTTTGCACACAACTTACACGTAAGCCCTAAGAGTATTTCTCGAATAAACGAACGTACACACCGCTAAAATACATTACAAGATTTGCCTTTTAATACCCATTTGCTAACATATATTTTACCTACAGAACTTCTATAAATTGCTTAAGGGACTATATTTATTAATCCAATAATATAAATTTTGTTTGATAGCTAGCTTTAATCCGCCATAAATAGAAGATAAGTAATTCAATCCAATTATTTATTCCTCAATCCTTTTACACTGAAAACGAATATCTTGTTAAGACGTAAACAATTAGTTAGACAATTCTATTTTACTCTTAACTGGGTTTCCTCGATATCTCAGTTAGCAGTAAATTCTTAGGAACAAAAGAAAGACGCTCATTTATTTTAAGATTGTCGAGACGGAAATTACATGAATATTTAAATCGGAGTCGGGTCAAATGTTACTTAAAAATTGATGATGGATAGGTAAAATGTTAAACGGTATAAGTGTTGTTTTTTGCTTAAATAATACAAGGGAAACAAGTTGTGAGAATTAAGAAACATCCTGTGCAGTCTTTTTATTTAACTTTTTTTTCACTTTAGAAAATGTTTCTATGAACTGTCTGAATAAAAGTTTAAGTATATTGCAATTATAACAGCATTATAAGATTTATTTATTACTCTAGTATAAAGTCGAGTTTACTCGAGAGTATAATCTTATACCAGTTTGGTCAAATCCAGCCTAAATTGGTGTTCTTCAATATACTTCTTCATTCTTTCAATCAAACCAAGATGCCCATTTATTTTAAGAATAACCCAAGACTGTAAGCAATGTCAAATTTGTTCAAGCTAGTACATCACCAGTAGCAAACAAACTTTCAGTAATTTTTCATTCAACAATTTTGTCATCGAATGAACCGACCGATGCAGTGCTTCCTTCAAGCGTTGAATTTATAGTTGCAGCCTTTGCACTCATATTTCATGCGGACTAACATCAAAGTTCTTGATTTTCCAAGACTTTTATAACAGTTTTCATTCCTTAACTCTTATTTTAAATTTTAAAGTAAGTAAAAACATCTTAGTGTTGTAAAACGTTGCATTTTAAATCATCATTAGCCGTTAAGGAGTCTTAATTGGATCTTTACTATTTTATTCATCATCATTGTCTTGAGAAGTGAAAAGTCCAATCAAATACAGCCTACCAAAAAGTTCGTTATACAAGGATCTTTAGGCACGTGGACATGACACGCCAAGTATAAAAAGCCATCACTTATGCCAGACAGTTGATTCTTGTTAGGAATTTGCACATCAACACCCTCACGCTATGTGTCATTCACTTCCCAAAAAGATAATTGATACTGTATAATAATAGATTTTTCTTTAAAAAGATTGAAGACTCACAAACGAGTTCCCAACTACGCAAGCAATACCTCCTTGGTGCATCTTACTTCTTTATTCAAGATTTTTTGTTTCTTCTTGAGCTAACTAATGCAGTTGTTTTGTCTCCAGCCTGACCAGTAAACATCGCGAACAGTGGGACAATAAGCATTAATGTTGGATGAGGCAGACCGCCTGACCTACTTGCACAGCATATCATTATTTCACTAGCTTCTCCTGACACCTCGACTTAGCTTGAATAATAAACAACCTCTGTTTACAGATTGCTTTTCATGTTATACAATTAGGATTGAAAGGAACTTAAGGTCACCGAGGTTAAATGAGGCTAGCAGATATTTCACAATCCTACTTCAGTATCGGGTTGAGAAAGAGTTTTGGTAGATTTAAAATAGAGAAGCTGCTGGAAAGATTTCTTGAGAAACAAGCAGTACGTTTGTTCATCTCTTTCCAATTAATGTGCTCCCAGTACATAATTATTTATGTACATGAATTGATAAATAAATTAGAACTGATAGGTAATGATAATGCCATCTATTTACTTATAGGAAATGAAGTAATTATTTGTTTTTCATTACATTTAGGACACTATTAATCTGTCTGTAAGATAATTAAAAATCTATGTTGCTTATTTGAGAAGGTCTTTGAATTGTTTTCACTTCGATGTCAGTAATATTGATATTGCTTAATGAAAGCTTGTTCTCAGTCTCACCTTAGTTAAAAGTTTAGTATAACTAACAAGAGAAGAACCTTGTCGTCTTCCATTATTAGGTATTCGCTGAGTCTTCCCGTTAATTGGTAATTCGACGCTCTTGCCCCGAGTGCAGTCAGATAATGGAAGTTTGTTTACTTTCAGAGTCGGGATTCAGTGGAATAGTAACATTATTATGTTACTACTATTAGTAGGATACATGCAATATGTATTCTGTTAATATTATAAATGCGTAGTTTGTAAGTAGGTATGGATGGATGGATGTTTGTTACTCTATTACGTTTAAACAGCTAAAGTAATTCGGATGAAATTTGGTATGGAGTTAGCTGACACCTTGGATTATCGCAAAGGTTACTTTTGACTGCGTAAAGGAGGTTCATGTGTTGCAGTTTTAGCTGACATAACATTATTTTTAACATTGTATATGTAGGTATTATGTTCGTATTCCATAATATTACTCGTTCGTATTACTCGTGTACTGTAACCTAAACTTTGGTGAAATAAACTTTTATTATTATAATATCCATCACCTGAGAGAAATTTTACTGTACAAACCTTTAAAATTACGATTTAATTATAAAGCCCTCAATCTTGCCTGACATACCTAAAGCGTGTACAATTTTGTCAACATTTGGGAGCTTAACATAATCAGATTAAGTATACATATAACCGTCTTAATTTAATATTTCAACATTATATCCTAACATTACTACCAGTAACCTCCCGATATTAGGTTTCGAGAACAATATGCAATATTAATTTAATAAATTACGCTTCGTGCCGGCTTCTTTAATATTCTTTGCAGCCATTCTGCAATATTTAAGATAAAAATAAAATAAACCCAGTTGATTAAGTTGTTCAATCTGTCTTTGCAGAATTAAACAAAATTAGACGCTTGATATATTAAGATTTAAGAATACAATTAATTTGTCTTTGTGACGAGATCTCTGAATTAGGAATTCCAACGTTTTATATGTACTTGTTATTAAACTCATTTTGTAGAAGATGTATCCGGAAGAAAAAGGAAAGAATACATAACTTTTTTTTTGACGACTTTCACACAACGCCACGTACCTAGTCTCAAACTAAGCAGAGCTTCTATTACGATAAATGTATTTTTTGGTCTATGTCGAACTAGCTTTGCGGTCCTATTTCAGATCGAATTTTAGCAATTGCTGGACAATCATCATTTTCCACATATTAAATTTTTAAAGCATTTTTCTATTTTCATAATCGATAACTATAGATAGGTTTCTTTTATACTACTGTACTACTTTTTTCTATACAATGGAATGGAATATGTCAATATTCTATAGAACATTCTATAGAATATTGACGGTTTATGCCGTTAATATTTTCCGGGTATGGCCGAAACTAGAGTTGCGTTTTTTTGTACTGGGCAATGGTCATTTTTAACGAATGCGTTTTCCAATTAATATCCATTTTTTGTGTTCTCGTTAGTTGCTAGTTGCGTATCGTTTTGGACCGAAATTAATCCTTTTTTATAGTGACAAAACAGTCTCAAATTGGTAACCTTTTAGTTTATAACTATACTTTTTTAGTATTTGATGACTTATAAAATATGCCCGACGGTGTCCATATGATCTTAACTTATTTTATTTACTATAACTAATACTAATACTATCACAGCCCAATAAACAGCCTTACATTTAGTTCAGGCATTCAGTTAGCTCAATGTTCCGAAACTTGTGCGATACGTCTGACTATTTAGGTCTCCAGTAACAGTAGTACAAAGATAAGTCAAACAGAGGAATATGCTACCACTAAACTGCAGGATAACTTTGAACGATGGAATCTGTTCACAACAATTGTCAAATACTTTTTTGTTTAATGCTACTCCGACCCCAAATAATAATTGAGATAAGGGCAGGGGAATGATGATGTTCATTAAAATATTTAGTTCTTTTATTTAATGGACTTATAAGCTATATCGGAAGAGGCCTATGCCCAGTAATAGAACCTGCAATGAAACATTCAGTTCAGTTCCATTGCAGGTTCCGTTATTGCTACATTATTAGGCTACTATTTATTTTCCTATACTCGCGCTAAGCACAATTAGTTTAGGTCCTAATATTTACAATGATACATTTATTACAAAAAGCGTATGTCAGCACTAATTCACTGCTAACAATAATTCACTTAACATTAGTAGGTTCTAAAATTTCAACAAAGAAAAGCTACGTGCCCAGTATTTTTTAATAGAGATTTTAAGAGACTTTCGCATTTATGGTATAAAACTCCGCTCAAATCTCATACCCGGAACTCCGGTATTCATTTTCCTCTAGTAAAAAGATTGCCAGCTGGTACAAACAAATTCCATGCTATTTCAAGTCCTGGAGATAAAAATATAAAAAGCACTAGACTTTAAAAACTGGCATCAAAAGAATTTATTAGACTTACACAAGTTTTAAAACATTCAGTGAACAGGAATCGTGGCCGTGCTCGAAAGCTTATTTTGTTTTAAACTACATTACAAACAATGCAATTTTAAATTAAAATGGAAAGAACATTACAGCACTGAGTAAAATGAGGTTGTGAATGTTTTTCATGAAGTTATAATTAGTAAATTTGTGAACTAACTTTATTAGAGGCCTACTACTTTCGGGATGTGATCCAATGAACACGATTATGGTAGTGTTGCCTAAATCTAATACTTGTAAAAGCAACAATGCCGCGAAATTTTTGCAAATATCGTTCTCATAATTGCAATCATTTTTTGCCTTTGTACGAATGACTTTTAAGTGATTATGTCGCAAAAATTACAGTTTCTTTCAATTACAATCATGAGTAGGTACTATTTCTGAACAATTGCCGTGGGCCACAACACTGTTCCTAGGACATACCGAGCTTGAGGATGTCGAGTAGTTATTAATTCTATAACCCTAGAGGAGTTGGGACGATGAGCATAATTATGGACTTATTGTAGTAATCTTATTTCTTAATTGCCACTGTCCTTTTAATTTAATGATTTCATCTAGTAAACAGGTAGGTGGCTCAATGTCTGCCCAATGCTGTCAAAATACAAATGCTAAGTGGGTCATCTCCGAGGTTTCGGTAAAAAAAACAAATGGAAATATTTCTAAAAGGTTTTTTTGATATCTAAAACAACTCAATCAACCAAACAATCAGAAAGTTATAAAACGCTTTGAATAAGAAAGCAAAAAAAAGTTATTGCTTTCGAAATGTTACAAGTTAAGTATTTTTAAGTATCTTCAAGTAGCCAAAATAAATTTTAGATAAAGTGTTCGATTCCTGACAGAATAAATTTTAATATTTACCGCGCATACAACATCAATATTAATTTAATCACTACATAGTATAAAACAAAGTCGCTTTTTCTGTCATGTGTCATGTTGTATGTCCCTATGAACGCTCAAATCTTTAAAACTACGCAACGGATTTTGATGCGGTTTTTTTTAATAGATAGAGTAACTCATGAGGAAGGTTTTTATGTATAATATCATCCATTAAATAGTGGACAAATACTGTTATTTTTGAGGTTTCTAATGTGATGTCGCAAATAATTACATTTTTTCCGCTTACATTGCAAACGCAGGCTGAATCCTACGAGATTTATCAAAATAATGTACTAAGTATTGTACACAATGAAAAGGTCTACCGAAAACTCCGCGATGGTATATGTCTATCTCTTATGGATATCCCACAATAACATTTTTTTGTCATTTACTTTTTACGACAAATAATGACTAATATTCGAAGCGATTTTAACCAATACAGCATTAATCCTTATCCAATTAAATACCTTAAATACCTTAAAAATGTTGATTTAATATAGATCTATTTGGCCTTTTACAGCATCTGATTTAAATCAATATTTTTGAAGATGTACAGATTTAAAAATTGCGGAACGTAGCGTTTACGGCGACGCGGCGCGGCGGCAGCGTGCCTATAATAATTATTGTTGTAAAATAAATAGGTAAAAATGTAAAAAAAAAGTAAAAATGTTAAAAAATTGTAAAAATGTAAAAAAAAAGTAAAAATGTAAAAAAAAGTGAAAATATTGTGTATAAAAGATATTCCAAAGATAAGGAAAGGGGAATTGTTTTAAGTACTCCAAAAACGCGTGCGGGCTACGGGCAGTAAATGAATAAATCAAATCTACTGGATTGATTTTATCATTTTTTCAGTGAGTTACATATTTGAAACCCGTGCAAAGCCGGAGCGGGCCGCTATGTTTTTTTATAAACAACGTTCACAGTTTTTCTGTAGCGTATTTAGTATATCAGCATTGCACCCGTGCGAAGCCGGGGCGGGTCGCTAGTTCGTATATAAAAAGTAAAAATAAGTTTTGCACTAATACGGATAATATTCATTCACTAATTTTTCATTCATATCACTCCTTACATAATCCATCCTTTTTTTCTTTGAGTTTATTAACTGAAAATATGCTAAAGAAAAACTTAAGTCCAGTTCACACTTACCCTCTTAAAGAAGTCTCTAAACAAGTACCTTATTCTTTTAGTATCAATAATCTAAGTAAGGACCAGCCCAGTAAGTAACGAACTTTGACAAAGTCAGTTTAACTTGCCCCAGGGAAACAATCAGCCTAAATACTGAATGCCGATCGGTCGATATCATATTAACCAGTTCACTCATCTTTGAACCTTAAAAAAAGGCTACAAAGTTCATTTTTACTTTCATCCTGTCACATAAGCCTCTGTTACTTGCGATGTTTTGGAAATGAGCCGTTTAAAAGTGCTTGGATCATCAGTGTTGTCCTGACTAAGTAAGGGCTTTCTGACTAGAGGCGAGTATTATAGAGCATCTGACACCTGATCACCGAAATCGTTAAGTAAATAGATATTTTATGCTATTGTGTAGCAGGATAGTAGAGCTCGTCTAGATTATGCGTTAAGACAAGTTTTCTGTACCTGTCTGTACTGGTTATGTAGTGGTGTGGCTATTTGTCAACATTCCCACAACGCCATCCAGTCTCAAGTACATCTCTATACGAGAGTAACTTGTGTTATGAGTACTAGACAACTGATAAACATGCTTATATATTTCTATATGTTTAGTACACGTATATGGCACATATTCTACATTCAATACCGTTTGAAATCAAAGTAGAGAACTAGTAGAAAGCATTGATCACCACTCCTACCTACTTATAGCATTGTATCCATATATTGTTCAAACCGTTTCTAGCTTCATGGTAAAAGCACTTCTGTTCTCCTTTTACTTCATAAACTACAACTACTACAAATAAACGCATCCGTCTATAAAATCATACTTTTATACAGTTAGAAAAATAAACGGTCATTTTAAATCAGTTTTCCAATCGGTTATTTACTTGGAACAAGGAAATTAAAGATACATATCGTGTTCCGCGGTCCAATTTCCTCGGCATGCAGTGTAATCAAAATAGCGAATGTTATCACAACTGCTCATTGTATTTTAACGAACTTTTTATAGTTATTTCTATGGAAATAGTTTATAGTCATTGGGGTTTCGTGTAAGAGTTTCTTTTTCAAATAAATCAACCAATTTTTACAATGATTTAATCAGGGAAAATTGATAATTCAAATGACAATGATTTTACAGGACAAAATTTAAAAAAAATATAGGTTTATAGTCAAAAACTATTAAAATAGTAATTTTAGTACTAAAATGTTTTAATTGCCAATTAATGTAATAAAACTGCATTTAAAAACACGTTGAAAAATTCAAAATTTGGCACGAACCGACATAAAATTTGCCTGTAAAATGTTGTCACATGCAAACGTTAATGGCCGGTCATTAAATTAAAATGGGTGATTAAGCTCCTCAAGGCCAAAGTTAAAATATGTGCGACAATAAACGGACATTGTAATTTATTTATCATCCGTTATATTAGGGTCCCATTTACACATTACTAATAGGAACATGTTAAAGGGAGTTCCTTCCTTGGTTAGTCTCACATTTGTGCACCCAGTTACCAACACCAATTGTAGCGTCATTGACGAGATTCAAGTCCACCAGACGAACGTGGGAGACGTTGTACAGCTGTTCAGGCTTAGGCAGTAAAGGTGACACTACCCATTTTCCAGAGGGTGTGGGTGTATATGAGACTAGGCGGAGGGCCTTACCAAACGTGTATAGACACTTAAGACAGTCCAACCAATAATATGTGACATCTATACGAAAAGACCGCATTTAGACTGTGTATTCGAGGTGGCAATGATTTGATCACCTATTTTTTCAAATTTAGTTTGCAATAATCTACCTATATTTGCAGTCGGTAAACAAGACTATGAAAGAGATTGAGTTAAAACTTAGAAGTCGCAAACTTAGTTTGCAGTCTCTCTCATGTTGACTATTAAGTCGTGACAAATAGATATTATTTAAGTAACTTCTAAATAATTATAAGTGGAGTGTGAAAATTAATGTAACATTGCGGTCTTGGTGAACGTGATCAGACGGTAGCTACTGCGACCTCTTAAAGTACCTTATACTATTGCAGTTTTAGAAGCGAGACAGCAAACAAAGCGGCATAGAGTGGCGTCTCTCTTCCACAACTGCTTCATATTAAGTTCTTTAAGGATGGGCTCTCGGGAGCATCAGCTGTCAACTGCGGTTTTTTCTGTCTAGCTGATAAATTGTGTGTCATGTGCTTAGCGCTGTTGAGTTTCCGTATCTTAAACCGAAACCTTTGATTATCCGAAAATTCATTTAAGAAAGTGCACCTTTTTTGGCTTCGAGTGGCTAATTTTACTGGCTATGAACCATTTTAAGAAAATTTACATGAGTATTCTTCTTCTTTTAGTGACTTTCCGACAGATTTTCAGTTCTTATTATGCTCTATTTATTTTTTCCTTAACCACGACGACCAATTAAAATAACACTGTGACGCTTTAGATTTCAGTTTTCCTTTTAGCTTTGAGCACATAACTAGGGGTAGTGCCTAATAGCTAAGCATTAAATAGTTAAACCAAGACATCCCAGCATATCCCTTTCACATTCTCTATTCATGAAATGATAACTGCTATTAAGACTACGTTTGAAATTCTGATTCAAACATACGTATTTGGATCAAGGCATCAAAGACACAATAAGTATAAAGAAACTGGCATAAGTACACACTCCATATGAGTGGCTCTGATTAAAAAGTACTCTTCGTTTTTATATCCAGTCCAGTCAAAAGTGAGATTTAATTCTATTGAAATACGTAATTAAGGAAAGAGCCTTATATGAAGCTATTCATGAGAGTCCATTCAATAAGACCGTATACCTATAAGATGAAGGAAATCTAAGAAATGTGGGTCAAATGACTATAAATAATTAAACGCATCCACGCTAATTTTAAGTCCGACCCGAGCCCAAAACTTATCCAATTACAATCTAAGTTTGGGAACAAATGCAGCACGTCTTACAAAGTGGGTCACTGTCGCAGTATTTTTATACTGCGTGTGTAAATCTGACCCTCTGCAGACCTATAAAGGTACAGGTCCCTTAATCCCACCGGAGCCGGTCGACACTGACACGACGTCAGCCATCAATAATTCAGGACACAATCTTGCTCCCACGAATATTATTTTAATAAAACAGCCTCTAATAAAAGACACGTAGTTTGTTATTCTTGTTCGTATAGGACCTGTTTGCTTTGATTAACTCCACTAGAGGTATTTGTATCAAAGATTTTGCTAAGGGATGAAAAAGAAATATGCTTAGAATATTTTCAAGTCGGCGTTAAAGGTCAAGTAGACGAAAAATTTTGAAATAAATGTGACTCTACCCGAATTTGGTTTCATAAATAATGATTTATTCTACATGAAGATTACTAGAATGATAGTAGGTCGTACAGAGAGATAGAAGCTTTAGATAATTATTGTAGCTATCAACGATCCGCGCCTGGAGATTAGGAATAGCAATTTCCTTTTACAGTAACAATTATGTTTCGGGCGGCGCGTGTTTGTAGCACTGAACAATTATTCATACGGATTAATTTAATGTATCAGTTAGGTTTCTCTGTTCTATATATTGTTCATTTAAGCAAAAACTTGAAAATGAGCAGATGATTCAAGAATTATGTACATGACCACTCTGAAAAAGT
This sequence comes from Chrysodeixis includens, assembly GCA_941860345.1. NCBI lineage: Eukaryota > Metazoa > Arthropoda > Insecta > Lepidoptera > Noctuidae > Chrysodeixis > Chrysodeixis includens. The sequence continues at coordinate 5,075,117 of OW796113.1, read as the reverse complement.
GATAGGTATGGTTTATGAAATGGCTTCACAAAACAGTTATTTTTAGGAAATAATGCCAGCGTTACTCGTTAGCGAAGAAAAAACTTTTTAAAGTACCCATCCCCCATAATCTGTTTATGCATATAGAAGTTACGGTGTAATACAGAAACTCTCATACGTACAAAGATGAGTCGTGAAAATAATAAATTCCTTTTTTGTCGCAGGCGATCGCGATGGCGATCATACATCTCTTGTTTGTATTTTTAACCAAAATGATAGAGAAGTATTTTTTGTAAAGTACTTGAGGTTTACATAGGTAAGTGGAAGGTAAACATATTCAGGAGATAACCATAATCCATCTTTGTTTTGTTTACTTTTACGACATCCAGGAGAACCGTGGTTTGCAATTTTGTATAGGCTAATTCAGTTAGCCAAGTAACTAGAAAATGGGTAATAATATTAAAACCAACCTGTATATAATTATCCCACAGCTAGGAGACTCCCACTGACTGGCTCATAGAGAAATAGGACATATAAAATAACAATAAAACTGCTTTCATCACATCGAACAAAGCCGACTCTATAAAAAATACATGCAAAAAATATTTTCCTATACCATTCGATTATTCAATAGTCAAATACATAAAATCCCATTCACAACGGAAGCACCGCTATGCAAGCTCGATTTTCTCATAAATACTCGGTCGAATGCATTCGAAAGAACTCGGTAACAGAGCCTAGAGACTGAAATCTCACACGCTCTAGCATGAAGTCAGGTTGTAAAATGAGGTTTGAATAAATCATAATATTCTTCGTAAAAAGTCTGAATACTTGGCTATTTGATGATAGAAAAATGTGGGACTCTGGTACGCGCGCGATTCATTATTTGCATTGAGTACTTTTCTGAAAATAATTAGAACTTTTTTCACATTACCCGAAACGACATCGGTATGGGACGACGATCCGATACTGGCGAAGGTAAAATGTTTGAAGTATGTAGTTCCCATCGATCCCACGATCGGACAATGTAAAAGACGGGCGTATATTTTATACATTTGTTTTCCGATATCGTATAGTCGTAATATACCGATATCCGATCGGATAATTTCAAAGCTTACTCGGTATTCTAAGATATTATGCTATAAATCCAAATCAGTTGGGTATTTCAGTAATCTGGGAACACAGTCTAGTTAAAACAGCAAAATAAACTAAATCTGTTTCAAATACTACCCGAGTTTACCGTTTGAACTTTCATAATGTTATCGGAGACAATAAATTGAATATGAGGACCACAGTGCTATGGATAACTGCAGCTAATTTAGTGGGAACGCAAATATTTGTCACTGTTTAAATTTTCACGCTGTTTATTAATCCGAGAAAAAAAATAACATTTTGAGTCAATGCAGCAGATATATTTGGGGGTCAATTTCAATATCCACAGACAATAGACCCGCCTCTACCATGTAGTAGAGTTGTGAACATCTGCCTACATTTCTCGAATTGGTTCGGGTTTGGACCGCCCAGTATACAGACTGCTGAGCAAGCTTCGATAGATCGAACTTGGCTATAAATTTTGTACCCCTTTGATACTCTAAATAAATGTGATACCAAAGTGAAATATTTTAGTTTAAAATAGTTGCAGTTCAAAAATAATGTACTAGCAATGCTAACGTCTACATATAAACCTTCCATTAAAAACAAACCGCATCAAAACACGTTGTGTAGTTTTAAAGATCTAAGCATACACATTACACAACGGGAGAAACGACTATGAATACTATACATATCGATTTTCACTAATTTTAAACAGGCAAAACTGCCCAGCAGTGTGAAAGGCACTGGTTATATAAAAGTGAAGTGTAACATTGAGATTCCGTATATTATTTATCTCTACTCGCTTCAGCTTAACTATAAAATTTATTACTCCTAAGAGGATTACCTTTTACGAGAGTTTTTTAGTTACATAATGAAAAACTGTTGATTCCCAAGCTGCGTTTCAAAATAATGAAAGAAATGAATTTGTTATGATTTAGTCCCATAAAAAACTCAAATATGTCTAAAACACTGAATAAACCGTAATCGATGAACACGTGCAAGAACGGAAAGGACCTCTTATGGCAAAACTACACAAAATAGATCGATTAGAACAAAAAAATGTAAAATCAAAAGGAGGATCCAAAAACAACACCGAACTATAATAAACTCTGTAGCATCATATCAAAATCAAAAGGCCATATTTCGAGTAGGCCTACTCAGGCACTTTCAAAACGTTACTGACTTTAGCTGAACATCTCAATTAACCCAATGATTTCTCTTTCGCAGGAAGTAGGCGACGATGAGTGTCCACCCATCAGTATGGAGGTGAAGAAGCATGAGAAAGCCGGCAGCCTGTCGCCAGTGAAGCAAGCCTTGAAGCGGGACAGCGGAGACGAGGCCAGGACCACGCGAACCAGCAGCAAGGGCGAGAAGGAACTCCGGCTACCACCCGAAAAGTCGCCCAGTGAAGATGCGGCGTTGAGAAGGGAACGGAGGCTTTCAAGAGCTAGTGAGAGCTCGAAAGAAAATCTTGACAGGTATGCAATGTTTTATATTAAACTTCGTGTGGTGGTCATTATTATTTAAAAATTGTTTAATCGTGTTGACTCATGGTTAAGAAATCCGATTGGGTCTGAAACGAGTCCGGCTATCTGATAAAAAGGCATGAGAAAACCGTTTTAAACGGTTTGCAATGTGGATGTGTTTTTGGTCTGAGGACCTCTGAAGTCGCAGTTGCAGAAACGCGACAAGACACTGTTACTCAGCGGCGTCCTTTTTACACAATTATAATAATACTACTTTTGAGTGGTAAGTAAACTCATAACTAACATAACTTCAACCATCCGTGTTCCAAATCTGTGCGACTGTATTCTATCCCACGCAGCAAAAGCATTTCGCAATTGTTTTAAAACCGACTGCCTGATGGAAATGCTTTCATGGTAATCAAAGTGAGACCGCTTTCGGGGTGATACCTGACTATACTCTTATTCTTATTAGTTTAATGTTTTTCATTTTCGCAGATGGTTCGTAAAATAATACTAACTATATTACGTTCCGTAAAATCTATAACAAAAAAAAAACATTTTTGAAATGAGATACAGAAAAATATGTCTAGCCTAAAAGAGGTCTATCGTACAGCACTAGAATTTTAAACAGAACGAACCAGACACCTCCTCAAAATATTTATCATACAAAAAAGGACTGTTTATTTAACAGGTAAAGCTTGAAGAGAATAAACAAAACAAATGACGTAGACAGAATACCTTTTGACACAAAGTTGGAACTACAGCGGAATAAGTCGCCTAGTAAATATGTCAGGCGAGAAGACGTGATCTCGACTTAGCCGTGTTTTATGATTGTTTTGTATTCTAAATCAAATACACACACGTTGCGTTCATGCTTACTTGGGCTCAAAATACCACTTTAGATATAACGTGTTTCGAAAGCCTACTACTCTTCTCCGCATGATAATATTATATTCAAAAAAGGAAGGATGATACATGTTTCTTAAAAAAAATGAAGTTTTAAATTCAACTTTTCTTGTGTTTTTTCCTCAGAATTGGTGCAAAAAAAATTGGTCTTACCATACAAAACAAACAAAATATAATTTTGTCGAATTGAGAACCTTTTCTTTTTATGAAATCGGTTAAAAGCCGCTGATTTTTTAATGCACGGAGTTTCATTTCATACACAGAATTCATATTTAAATTACAACCGGGATCTTTTTTAAACACGTTGTATATTTATATTGGGTACTAGGCGCCCATAAACAACAAGCAAGTTGTTATGTTTGATAGCACTATTGGCGCTTATACCAAGAAAACGGGCGGACGAACTTTTGAAATATGCATCAATGCTTCTTGGAGCACTACTTAAAGCTTCAGCGACGAATATTCCTGTTACCTAGATATTTAAAATGCACTAAAACAAACAAGTGAAGATATACATTTCAACAGACTAATACTCCCATTTAAACAGACCATATCATATTGTTACAGTTATGAAAACTTAGTTTCAAAGCGTTCTTGAGATTCCTTGTATTTACTGTTATTGCCTGAAACTTTTAAGTGTCTCAACTTGTGAAAATGTTAAAGTGCTATTTAATAAAGAGTTCTTCTTGAAAGGAGTTTTTAAAATACCGATTTATTATTAAAATCCTAACAGTTCTAAAAGGAAACTGAAAAAGTTTCTATATTTACCAAAGAATACTCGCAAATTGGCTGCGTACCTAAGTACCTAAGTGGCTCCGTAAATATTATGAAGTGGTCAAAAAGCTGTAATTAAGAAGGTTCCCGTAATCAATCAAATTGGTTAGATGATCGATGAGATACCATATTTAGCTGGCAGGCGGTAATAACTCAGCACATTTCAGGCTAGAAATATTCGTGACAGCCTTACGTAATCAGGAACGTTTAGTTTCATCTTGATAACATAGTTCGCCACTTCGCTCGTTAAACTTCTTGATTTATTGGCCCAGATTCCTACTGAGTTTACAACAATGCGTTCTCTGAAATAACAATACATAATTTAATGCGGTCCCATCTTTCAAATGGTATGGACGTCGTCAAGTTTATATCCTGACTTTGTGGCGTACATGACTTGGTCTTTCATGTAGAAACTAAAGTAATGAGGGAATTTTATTTCTCAGTTTCACAATGTTATGACTTTTGCCCTGTAGTAAACAGTTAAATTACCTCTTTACTTTCCTCGTTCTAGGAAACGATCATAAACATTCGTGGTCATACGGTATCGTTTTTGCTATAGCCGTTGAATCGTAAATTGCAACAAAAAAGCTGTACAAAGTACCGTTGTCGGCTGAAACCGATCGTTCGACGATTTGTCAGTACGAACACGGGAATATGTGAAAATACTGCCAACTGAGCGTTATTCATTGTCACTATGTGTTTATGTATTCAAAAGAATAATCAATACAATTCAAGGAGATACGCCGTCGGCCCGAAAATAAAGTGGTTGAAATATTCATCGTCACACGTCTTCCCATACCTTATGTCTATATTCATACGAATGTACATTATTTACATTTTTATCTACGTAGGTTTGAAGAATGTGTCCTTATCTTATCATCTGCTGTTGAGACGTAAAGATGCATCTTATCACCGGTATTTCCAGACAATGTCACCTTATTTAATTAACTTTCACGTAATTTTATTTATAATCGAAAAGTATTTCAAACAATGCTGCACGGAAATGGGATTTTAGACTTAAAAAAATAAATTAGATATAAGTATCAGTCATACGTAACCATCAGTTTGTTTAACCTCCGAATGAAAGTCCACTAAGCTTTAGTAATCACCAAACGATTCATCTTGGGTGAATTTACCCACAAGTAGTTTTTCAGTCGTAACCTATGGTGTAGCTGAAGAAGTCGTCACGAAACACAAACATCCACATATCACATTGTACTGAGATCGATCTATCATCATTGATAGGACTATTGTAGCCAATAAGCCTGATATCGTGGTAAAAGATCAATCAGGGCGTCGGGCAGCGATTGTTGATACCACTATCCCTCATGACGTTTCATGAAGGCCAAAAAAGAAAAACAATTTTGATGTCACGATAGGCTCACGAGATTGTCACCATGTGGGAAGTGGGCTCGGCAATCATTGTCGCGATAATCAGAACTGTCAATGTCAAAAACCAAGAGACTAGACTAACAACTTACGAGCGTTATCGCCAAGCGATAAAGCCCTTAAAATAAAGAAAAAAAAAAAACAACTTACGAGGCTGTCAGGGTCAAGGGCTTTAAGAAAGTGGTACTTCTCGACACGGCACAAACCGTGAAGAGGTTTCTCTCTCTGGATCCCTAACCGGCAACTCAGGCCCTCCCTCCGATGCCAGTTGGAGACTATTTCTTTTTTTGTAACTACTTTCTTTTCTATTCAGGCAAGACTCCAAAACCCCCTCGCTATCAAGTCCAAAAGTATCCCGCAAATACTTCACGAACTGGCGCCAAGCATGCGACAAGACCAAAGATAAGACGAAGGAGCTGCTGAAGCGGTGGAGAACCTTGCCGGAGTCTGAGGGAGCGGAGTCACCCATGCAGGAGTCAGGGCACAGCGAGGAGGAGCATCGGGGGTGGAGCGTGCATGTTTGGAGTAAGTTGATGTAGCTTATTATTTTTAGCCTTGCCTTTGCTTCAGCGCGGTAAAGGATTGTACTCCCTATAATGTAGGTCCAATGGCTATTGCTATAGCTATCTTTTTCGTAGGCGTCAACTGCGCTTAGAACTCTTTTTCAAACACCATTCAGATCTGTTTTGAGCACTTCGTTTAAGGACATACCCTGCAAAGTTAAAATGTCATCAATAAATAACAATAAATTCTACAGTCATTGATCCTTCCCTTGCTAACCAGATTTTAGGCAGGTACATAATATTCTTTATGTCCGTTATTCAAGATCATTTGCCTAAAGTTTTATATCTACATTGTACCCAGCATAAAAACCCTCATAACTGTCAATGTCTTCCGCACACATACCGCTTTAGTTTCACAAAATATGAAAATAATTTACCTCAACAAAACCCTGAACGAAACTTTGCGTACGAAAATTTCTGAAATATTCCCCTTAATTACGTTACTAATTCCTGGAAGAGGGGACAAAACGCGACCGCGGGCTGCCGAGCGGTGTCCAAAATAAAGTACAACTTAATGGGAAGTTAGTTTAAAGCGAAAATAAAGTTATAAACGTTAATAGTGTTTTAGTTCTGGAATAAACACATTTGCCGGTGCGGTGTGGCAAGATGGCGGCGAGACAGCGCTGCATCGAAATTCATTTAGTGGTTGAATCCCAGATCAGCCTTCAGAGCGTATTGATAGCGAACCGTATGACGTTGCCTGGGGCTACATGTATTCTGAGCTATATATACATGCATAAATTGTATTGTAGCGCAATTAAGACTGGCTGCCGGATATTGAGGAATGTAACGAGGTTTGACTAGTATATAGCTTGAATCTAGCCTATGTTTGATGTATGGACAGCTGGCTATGTCCTATTTTAATATTATACAACGAGGAAGTCTTAGAATAGTGCATGCAGAAAACCATTTCATTTCTAACCTTACTTGTTTTACCTTTAAATAAATTGTTCTCAAATAAAGCATAAACACCAAAATCCTTCTGACTTTTTGATGAATTATAATTCTAACCACTTTGCCTTTATGAACCCTTAATTACGTAATTAAAACTCGGCCCACAAATTTTTACACAGCGATGTAATTCTACTTTAAGCGTAGAACAAATTTTGAAGAAAATAAATCTACGGAAGCTTTCCCTTAAGATGTTCAGGTAACTATTATTTTCAACAACGTGACATTTTTGTAAATATTTGTTCAGTGTACTGTAAAAATAGTCAAACTTGGCTTTCAGTACTCATATCTGTTGTTTGTCCTCTCGAATATTGATAAAACCTTTTGACAGTTACTGACATAATCCAATGGCTGAGGTTTATCCTAGGACTAACTTTTCAGACAGACTGGGATGAAATAACATTTCTATAAATGTTGTGATAGTTTGGAAACTAGATTGTATGGACGTGTGTAAAGTGACAATGTTTTAATATTAAAACTAATTGTATATGGGAGACTGTTTTCTTCAACATCAATATCAATGTTTCCACTGCTGAACATATTCCTCTTTAATGAAATTCCAATTTTTGCTTTTTGCGGATTAACTTGTCCAGGAAAAAAATTAGTTCTTCCTAAGCACATAAACTTCACCTTTCCATACCTTCGAGAGCTCTTAATATAACAAGAAACACAATACGTCATTTAATAACATATGCAGCACCTACGTAATATAAACGAAATCACATGGAAGCCAACATTGTATTCAGAATTCATTAGCATACATAACACTGATTATCATATTTATCATATTTCAACAACACGCTGTGTTAAATCTGTTCAACGGCTAAAATCATAACTTCAGATAATGACTTAAGGGTCGATACACACTGAGGGATCGGACTTTGACAAATTATTATATTTCTTAGATTGCTGCTGAACAAAAACTAAGAAATATATTGCACTGTCCACAGGCCCATCCAAGGATAGAGTGGGAGGTTAGCTTCAAGTTTTTTTTCCCATACGACCATTCAGGATCCTCTACTGATAATGTATTTTAAATTGAAATTCAAATTACTACCTACTCTGTTTTGCTCCCTCACAGAAAAGCATGGAAAGATACAAAAACTTATTTTATTGGGCTATTTACGTATTAATGTAAAACAAAATAGTAATTAAACAAAACTGTGGACAAAAGCGGTACATAATTATTTTATAATTTTTTTATCAATCTTCAAAGATTCTGAAATAAAATCTCTTTTATTAGGTCCGTTTGCCCATGCAATACATTTACTTTCATGACACAGGTAACCAATGCCAGCGTCATAACAGGCAGAAACGACTACATTGTTTTAATTTTAGCAAACGTTTTATTTAAATATTTTTAGCTCGTACAAAATATTTCGCACTATACAATTTCTCTTTCACTACCACAGAAAAGCACTAAATAATCATCAAAAATCAACTTACTATAGGCATAAAGCAGGTTTTAATCAGTAATACATCAATGTACGCATTAACAAATTAAACAAGTGATGTATTAACTCCATTGCTGCGAATATCAGCCAATGTGGAGTGTATTGTAAATGTGAATACACAACCAAATTGCACGTCTATCAGTCTTGACACTCGTCAGAAACGAAACGGCAAACAATATTAATATTAAAATGAATTTATTGACTCTATAGGGTTGTTGTCGAAAATTATGAAAAGTGGTGTAATAGAAACAATTCAATACATACTTAAGACAGCCGATAGGCTAAGTGACTATTTTTTGCCAGTTCTACTCTAAATGAAATTAGATATTACCGCGCACATAGAGACTTTGTAATTAACGTTTTAAGACAAAAAAACTTTTTGATTTAAGTAGTCCAGGAAGAATAAAAATAAAAGTTTTAACTATTCATACAGCTGTAAGGGCCCATCAAAATTTAAAGTTAAGATTTCAAATAAATGTTGACCAATAAAAAAATGTCTTGAATAAAAGGCTGTCCGAAAACCGAGCCCTTACTACCATTAAACGAAAATATCCCTTTAATTCCAACACTCCCCCAACAAAACGCAATAACCAAGCGTAGCGGCGACATCAAAAGATACAAGTTACAACACACGTTAAGTTTCATTCTCTAACCTTCCTGTAAGCAGGTAATAAAACCACTTTCATATACCGGTAACGTCCTTACATAACTCTGATAATGTTAATAGCTTTAACCGCTGCGAAATGGAGTTTTCAACGAGGTATATGAACATTGAATAAAATTTTATTTGATGTAAACAGGTATAATGTGCTATTATGCTGTTTTGTTAACTGTCATTGTGATTAAATAGTGGTGCATAATTTGGTGGAAACTACTGTGATCTTTTTGTAGGACTGTTACAGTAAAAGCGTAGAGCGGCGTCTCTCTTTTACAATATTTTTTGTAAACCTACCTTTACCGAAAAGTAGGATTTTTACAGTTGTAGAAAAACTTTAAACGTACTTTTCGATGTAGAGTTGCGTCTTTTTTCTCAACGGCAATAATACAGCTTTATGACGTGGTGTTTAACGAAATGGATTTTTCACCTCCTTTTATCTCTATTCCGTATCTCTCAAGACATTATATTTTAAAGGGTTTTAAACTCGACCTCATAAATTGGAACTGTTGTAGTTATGAAAGCGAGACAGAGCACTAAACTGCGTAGATGCATACCTCTTCCACAGACTTTGCCCTCGGGGTACACTTATCTAGAATTCTAGATCGCCTAGCTCTTCCTGCCATATCTATCTAGTCCAGTCTTATTAATATTAACGTTTAAAGTACCCCTGTTGTCCTAAACGTATGTTTTTACATTAACAGTTGAACACAAAGGTTTTGACAAAATTTGGCAAAATAATAAAAAACGATTGTAGAAAGGCAGAAGTAGGTACTTTAATTAAATTATATCTTAAACCTACTCTAGGTAGAGTCACGAGCAAACACATAAATAGACGACTAAAAAGTTCAGTGCAGTAGATTTCTTATGTGAAATTTCTGAAGCTGTTACGAAATAGTCCTGATATTGTAAGCTAAACATAGAATATTTAATTTAAAAGAAAATTTAACGATTTCATAAATCATTTGACTTGGCGTTGACTTTGATTGTTTGGTCGTGTATACAATACATGTATTTGCTCATGACTGCACATGGTTACTTTAATACAGGAGACTAATGAGGTCTTGACAAAAAGTATTTAGTTTCGATGAAAACCTCACGGGAATATTTTGGCTCGTTTTTTGCAAATTAATTTGTAGCTTCAGCAAAAAAAGATGTGAATAAATCTTTATATTCCCTTACGTAACCTAATCCGTTCTACTTAGAAGTAATGCGAACTCTTAGTCTAATACATTTTTGATGGACGTGGATGGTCGTCTATGTTACGCTTACATCATTTTCTCGAAATATCACGCCAACTTTGAATAAATAAATATAGGCTATAGTAACTACGTAGGTCGGAAATTGTTTAGGCCCCTAATTAAGAAATTAGGACCTACTAATATTATAAACTTAAAAACTCGAGTAACAAAAGTCTATCCATACTTACAAAAAGTACTGGGGAAGTTCGGGTAGCCTCGGACACTAAAATAAATTGCAAATAAGAAATAAATTAACAAAATTGACTTTAATCTGTACTTAAAATAAAATTAGGAACTTCTTTAATCATATTAATTAAACATAAGTAATCAAATAAAATTATGTAACGAAATAGAGTAAGAGTTATTCGGTGCTATTTTTCGGCATCACAAAAAATGGCGGGTAGCCCCGGACACAATACTTAATGGTGGCCCAATTGTTTTTTAGCCTTACAATCGTCACAACTATAATAAGAATTCGATGCATCTATATAAACGCAATCTTCATGGGTCCAGTCTTTGCATTCCTGGCTCTGAATCCAGTCTTCTTGAAAGTTTCGCCGCATATGATGCATTTGGTCTCTTTTTCTCGGTCTTGAGAAAGACTTTGAATGTTTTTCTTTGTTTTCAACGTCTTTTTAGCGCTTTTACTTTGGTTATCAGTTTTTTTTATTGCCTTTCTTCATCTGTTTTTCTTCTACTTCTTTTTTATATAGCGAAGATGTTATAATCTCGCTCTTTTGGGTTTTTCGCGCCCGCGTCAACAAGCGTTTTTTGATGCATCAGGAAATGGTGACAGCTGTTTCAATAAATCTCAGACGGCACAGGCTCACTTGCAGGCAATCCATGACTAGTAGAGGGCACTGATGATCGAAACATATTTATGACATGTAAAATTGATAAAATTGTCCTACTTACAGAATAAATTATTTCAATTTCAATAGGGCTGCAGCTGAAGGTTCATTGGAAATCAGATCGGCTTAAATTTTGACATATTTTATTTTTTTGCAACAATAGTAACAGCATTATAATATACTTTCTATAAATAAGCAAAATTATACTAAATTTGATATTTGTTGAAACGATATTACGAATTTCAAAACTTAAATCCATGTCCGGGGTACCCGACATTTTCGTGTCCGGGGGTATAATTATCCGATGATTATCATCCGTCCGATAATTATCATGCAACATTTTTTAATATAACTCTTAAATAGTTTAATAATAGTCATAATACGTGATTATAACCTTCAAATAGATAAAATGTTATACAATATTAAATAATATATAGTTTCTTAGAAATAGAAATGTCCGGGGTTACCCGCCGTCCGGGGCTACCCGACTTTCCCTTATGTATGACTTTTGTTACTCTTTCACGTTCAATTTTTTTTTGCAGCTACGACTGAGATTCGTGCCGGCAAAGCCATTGTAAAATAAAGCTATTGTAAAATCAATTCGAGTATTTTTTGGCAAAAATTGTCTTTCAAGTCTAAAATAAATAGATCTCCGTCTTGCGTGATATCAAACCAATGCTCGTTTACTCTAGGTCGTTAGTATTATCTTACACAAAAAACCACAAGTTCAAAATACTATTATGATCCAGCGTTCTTCTCAATCAGAGGCCGTTTTAGAAAAACGACGTGTAATAACATTGTTAGAAAAAGCTTTTTCACTTAAAATAAATCATTTATCAAAATCTACGAAGCAAAAAACTCGGCTAAAAATTACCTACCAAGGAACTGACACCACATCTTAAAGAAATGGTATTGCAGTTGTGGAAACAAGACAGAGCAATACGCAAGGTAGAGCAGCGTCTCTTTTTCACAACGGCTATATTACTTTAAGATGTGGTGGTAGACCGTCAGTAGATACTAAAAGTATTTTTACCTTAACCTTAGAAATTAGAAAAGAGTCGGATTCCCACGTGAAAATGATTATTTATTTATAGTTCACGAATTCAAACACTCCCGTAGATAAATTTGAAATTTTATCCACAAACTCAGAGATTAATTTCCACTGTCGAATTAAATCCGCTGATTCCATTAAAATGGCTGCCGGAGGTCTGTGTCACTGATATCATTGAATAAATTATAATGGAATCGAGGTAAACACAAAACACTATACACTCATTATTTTGAGAGGATAATTACTGGTATTAAGTTTATGATTACAATGTCTAATATCACGGATTAAAAGTATACATTCTTCAACTTTCTGATTCTTCTTTTTTTCGTATTATTGATCTACCTGGTGTCAGACATTAGTAATAGGGGTAGAGACCACCGGTAGTCTTCTGATGTGGCTTAACACACCCCTAAAAATCTCAGGCATGCCACTAGTGACTCTCCTACTACATACTTCTACAAGCCTAACAAGGCTTCCGAACCAAACAAGTCATTATTATGTTTTAAGAGTAACTGTACGTATAGGCTTCTACTACAGCTAGAATAGCTAAATAAACCTTGCTATCACAATTACCGACAACACACCCCCACGACCACTGACAGGCATATAATTTTATATTTACTAAACATGCTCCACGTCATACTGATATTTTTCATCCACATTATCACGTCTGTATAAAAATAAACACTCTAATAAGTATAACTTTCTGCTATAATTCGATACTGCCGACATAACTTCGTCACGTTACCAGTCACGACTGATCGATTGTCACTTATTTTTGTCGCAGGCTAATGGAGGCCGAGCCTCCTATTGTACAGTCTAGCTTAACTTTGTAGTCACAAATGAATACCTAAGTTCAACCTTAGTCCCTTAGAATAAGACGCTTTTTTTTGCTGAAATTTTGAGACTCCTGTTTGGATCGCTGTACTATTAGCAACAGAAGTTGGGATCACAATTCGATTTACAAAGAGCTGGTATTTTTCAGTGATGTAGGAATTGGTGTTTAGTATTGAAGTTCTGTCTATAGTAGGTGTCAAGCCTTTTTTTTTTGTTACCTAATAGCCCTTATTGAATTTGATTGTGTACAGTCAGGAGCAAGTAAACCAAACAATTGAAGTTTTGGTCTTAGTCAAATGTTTTATGAAATCGTGAATTGTTTTTTCATATTAAATATTTTATGTTTTACTTACAATATCAGGAAAATTCCATAACAGCTTAAGAAATCCACTGCAACTGTTTGGTCGCGTATACATGTTTTTGCTCATGACTGTACATTTGTTTTGAAAATCTGATTGTATTAATCGACTTCTGTTGTTGACTATACTGTAGTTGCTGGATCGGATTCAAAAGTGTTTCTTAGTTTTATCTCTGGTTTGCAGTTTTGGGAATAGCGGGCATCAAGCTTCAAATTAATCCCACTTCGTGTGACTCAAGTCTCTCTAGATTAAACTTCAACTTTCTGAATTAAGTTACGATACTCCGAATCAGTTGCATTTCTGATTTAGGGCTCAATTTGCGAGGTTTAGTTGAGTTTACTAAAGTCTTCAGAGTATTCGTGAAACTTGAAAAAAAAAAGTACACAGTAAAATAGTACACACTGTCTTTCGTATTGTCATTATTCATGTACACGCACAATACAAGCTTACTTAGGCAGATAGATACTGTATACTATATGTGATAAATCAATAGCAAAAATACATCCCTAGACTCAAAATATAGCAAGGCTCACCGCAAAATGTATCAGAAACCTACGGAATATGCATCTGATACGCTTACTTATATTCAGAAATAAATTCTTAACAAAATAAATATATATATGTATATACTTCCCAACCGATTTCGGCTATGGTGACTGCTTTTAATTATTATTTACAGAAAAGCAAAGGTGATCAATAACAAAATAAATGTACTGCATACTTAGCGATACGTAGCACATACCTTGATTAGAAGTACCAATATTTAACTACAAGCAAAGATGTAATACCGTCATAATATGATACCACGTACAAAATCAATATTTTTTAGGAATTTCCTTACAATGTTTACTTAGCAGCCACGTAGATATGACGAAATAATTACTTAGAAACCAGACTGTCGCATTTACACCTAAAGACGTTTGCTAATGAAAGCAAAATTAAATTATACAGATTTTATTTATCAGTTTTCTAATCCAAGCAATCTTAAGAACAACTGCTTCTTATATTAATTGTATGGTTGATGCACAATCTGTCTTAACAATTAACGATTTTAAACTTTCGCCACTTGTACACATATTTTAGACGACAAACGGAACTTATTCGGTCGGTGCATCGTTGTATATCGCGAATAAGTCCCATTTGTCGTCTAAAATCTGTCTTAACAACCTAAAGACTGTAACGTGTTTTAACACAACTATGAAAAAAATGTAGGTGTCTTGATTTCCTCACGATGTTTTGTTTCGTCGGTGCCACTAAATTAATCATACTGTCTATTCTTGGTGGATGAATGGAGATCAGCAAAGAACCTACCTATGTATAGGACTTGATAATCTTATCTTATTTCGACAAAGACTTGATGAATCCTTCCATTGGACTACAGTGAACTGGTGTGATGTATGTAAATTGTCCAAAGTCCATGTCGCACTTCGCTTATAGTCGCAAATGGTTTTAATAGACTCTGAATGACGAGTACTTTATATAACTGCGATATCGTAATTTGCATTGGAAAAAAATATCGTTTCCAATTACCATCATAACATACTCGTAGTATACCTAAATGAAGTCGCTTCGTTTATACTACGGATACTTTAGTTTATGCTTAGATCTTTAAAACTATGCCATTGATTTTAATGCGGTTTAAATAGATATCATGTTCCAAGAGGAATATTTGCATAATACGCCAGTATTGCACCTGTGCGAAGCTGCAAAAAACGCTAGTTTATTTTAAGTTCCCATATTTTTTTAAAAGAAACGCTTGCCTGTAAAACCTTCCTTCAGTTAGAGATTATTTCCCGGAAACCAGAAAGTAAATTTAACAGCTACTATAGATAACCAGGGAACCCGTTTATTTTCAGTAACTTACTAACGTCGTAACATATATCTCGGAGATTTCACAGCTTCTGAACGTATCTTAGCTTTTTAGCACAACGTTGAAGATTTAAACCTTGTATTTTCAGATGAGATGTTAATAATTCTATCTTTAATATTTTAGTATCGAAATTACCTTTTACAGAACATGTTTTATAAATCTAGTCTGGATTTTCCGTATTATGAAACATGTAACGCAAATATATGTAGGAGGTATTTCTAGTAAACTTATAAAAGGTTTTCGTTCTTAAATTCTATGTTGTTAGATAGCGGTAGATAGGGATAGGGATCACCAAGGTAAATTAAAAAGATACGCATATAGTCTTTTTTTTCGTGGGAAGTCATCAAATGACCCCTCCCGCTGTGGGTGCAACGGGAGGGAGTCAGACTTTTACTGACTAAAACCCACTATGTTCCTTCTGGAGCCCTTTGGGTGCCGGGGTCACGGTAACTCTCGCAAACTCCCGCAGCCCCGGCAAGGCATAGAAATAATCTTCGGATGTCATCATGTGCCGTTGGAGCTATAGCACACCTGAGCTAAGCGAGTGTGGTGTCACTGCTCAAACCATGGATCACGAAATGAGTTACAAAGCGTAGCCTGTACAAAGCCACCGATATTGCTGTTATCGTGACTGAATACTGGTCAAATAAAATATAATTGCCATTAATTGACACGCAAAGAAGAAGTTAAGATTTAGAAGAAAAGTTAATGTAAGTTTTACCGATTAGGGATTCTTAGTGAGGTTGTTACTAGTCGGAGTTCTCAAGCTATCCTGAAAAATACATCGCGTACACTATCTATGAGTTCACCACGAAAAAAAGAAAAAAATTATCACTTTTTTTTACTATTTCTCTGATAATGATAAGTTTTGGTTCCGTAGAAATTTCAAAGTCTTTAATACAATTACATCATTTGTAGATAACTTATCATATTTGAGAAAAACAACGATACTCGTGATTTGTTTTTGGCAATCGTTCGATATGATTCATCTGATCTGACACTATCTTATCATAAGGATAGGCTATTTATAGGTAAAATCTACACGTCACAGATCAAAGGACCATCCCCTTTCTCGAATTGAGTGTATGTTTTTATTTGTGTGATACAAGGATCTTTTGGCACTTGGATGACATTAACATATATATGTTCCTCGACCGATTTCGGCCACGGCGACCTCTTCACTCTCCGTTTTACAGTTCCATTTGTCGTTGATGTGCTCGTGCATGGCTCACATAGCCGATCTTATTACTAAATGTTCGCGCACAATGTGGGCAGGTCAGTACACCATTGCAAAAATTGTATGGTATGGCACAAGGTGGGCGTGCTTTTAATTCATCGCGTCTAGCATCCAGTTCGGAACAGCGTTTGTCCTCAAAGTCTTTGACTCTGGTCTTTACCAACGTCCTCCATTCTGGTCGTCGAATAGCCATTTGTTCCCATTCTGAAGGCTCAATATCGCACTTTTTCATATGGCGCTTCAGCACATCTTTATACCTGAGGAGTTGCCCGCCATGCTTACGCTTGCCCTCCTCAAGTTCAGAAAAAAAGATGCACTTTGCTGTACGCTTATTCGCCATTCGTGATAGATGTCCACACCAGCGGAGCTGTCTGCGCATGAGGTAGGCCTCGATCCCCATAATGTTAGCTCTTCGCAACACTTCCGTATTTCGGATGCGGTCAGACCAACGGATGTTCAATATTTTGCGCAGACATTTCATATGGAAACGATCCAGAGCTCGAATATGGCGGCAGTAAACCGTCCATGACTCCGATGAGTACAGCAGGCTCGGCAATACTACAGCCCTATATATGTCTATTTTAGTAGCCAGCTTCAGGTCATGTGAGCTGAAAACCTTGCGATCCAGTTTGCCGAATACCGCGGCTGCGGCACCGATCCGACTGTTGATTTCAGCATCAAGGTCGCACTTTGATGTTATAGTGCTCCCCAGGTAGCGAAATGTATTCACCTGCTTTAGTACGTCCTCACCGAGTTTAATGGTCAGTGTCTCTTGACCACGGACATCTAAAGACATCACTTCCGTCTTTTTGACATTAATCTTCAGACCGAAATTTCGACAGGATTTGTGTAGATTGGCCATAAGTCGTTGCAGGCCTTCTGGGGAATCAGTTACAAAACACAGATCATCTGCATAGACAATCTCAGTGATCAGTGCGTAAGATAGATGTCCACACCAGCGGAGCTGTCTGCGCATGAGGTAGGCCTCGATCCCCATAATGTTAGCTCTTCGCAACACTTCCGTATTTCGGATGCGGTCAGACCAACGGATGTTCAATATTTTGCGCAGACATTTCATATGGAAACGATCCAGAGCTCGAATATGGCGGCAGTAAACCGTCCATGACTCCGATGAGTACAGCAGGCTCGGCAATACTACAGCCCTATATATGTCTATTTTAGTAGCCAGCTTCAGGTCATGTGAGCTGAAAACCTTGCGATCCAGTTTGCCGAATACCGCGGCTGCGGCACCGATCCGACTGTTGATTTCAGCATCAAGGTCGCACTTTGATGTTATAGTGCTCCCCAGGTAGCGAAATGTATTCACCTGCTTTAGTACGTCCTCACCGAGTTTAATGGTCAGTGTCTCTTGACCACGGACATCTAAAGACATCACTTCCGTCTTTTTGACATTAATCTTCAGACCGAAATTTCGACAGGATTTGTGTAGATTGGCCATAAGTCGTTGCAGGCCTTCTGGGGAATCAGTTACAAAACACAGATCATCTGCATAGACAATCTCAGTGATCAGTGCGTAAGAAACTTTGGTACGAGCCTTGAGCCTGGCTAAGTTAAAAAGATTGCCAACATTACGGAAACGTATGCGAATTCCTTCAGGAGTTGTCTGTAAAACTTCCTGAACCATAACTGCAAAATATAACGCGAACAGTGTGGGCGCAAGGACACAACCTTGTTTTACCCCACAGGTAACGGGGAAAAACTCTGACTGATCTGCGTTTACAGCGACACAGCTCTGCATATCGTCATGAAGCAGTCTTAAAAGTCTAACAAATTTCTCTGTGCATCCTAGTTTCTGCAGAACTAACCAAAGGGCTTCTCGCGGTATACTATCAAAAGCCTTCTCAAGGTCAACAAAACAGAGATACATATTGCGACCCTGTTCTCTGCTTTTTTCTTGTAGTTGACGCAATGAGAAAATGGCCTCACAGGTACCACGGTCGGGTCGGAAACCAAACTGGGATTCTGGCAGGATCTTTTCCGATAAATTTCTAAGTCGATTCATTAGAACTCTAGCGAAGACTTTTCCCGGAACTGAGAGTAAGGAAATACCGCGGTAAGAACCGCAATCGGCTCGATCACCTTTGCCTTTATATAGAGCCCGAATGAGAGACACTTTAAAAGTGTATGGGACTTGTTCTTTTTCCCATATAACGGCAAAAAGTTTCCAAATCGCAAAGTGCAGGTCCTCCCCACCGTACTTCAATAACTCTCCCGGTATCGAGTCCACTCCAACTGCACGATTATTTTTCTGCTGTTTAATGGCCAGAGTAACCTCCTCTAGGGACACTGGCTCGTCAAGCTCGAAGGCATGAGACTGTTGAGGTAACGAGCGAACGTGGTCTATGTTGACAGAATGATCCACGTTAAATAGCTCCTGAAAATGCTCCGCCCATCGCTCGAGTATTTCTTTCCTATCTTTAAGAAGCCCTTTGCCATTGGTCGGCCTGAGTGGGACTTTTGCTGTAGAGGATATACCAAGCAGGCTTCTTACCTCATTGTAAAAATTGCCTAGCTGGTTGGTATCAGCAAGCCATTGTATGTGATGAGCCTTCTCCAACCACCAATTCTCTTTCGCCTTTCGTGTGAGCTTACGAAGCTCCATTTCACTATGACGTACTTCCGTAACAGTTTCACCTCTATGTGTTCTGCTATGCCGCCTCAAAAGTCGACGGTGTCTATCAATAGCGTCCGTTAGTACCCCATTATTTTCATCAAACCAGTCCTCGTGTTTTCGGACCCTCGGACCTAAAGTTGATGTAGCAGTTCCGAGAATTTGAGAAGAAAGGGACTCCCACATTTTGCCGACTTCACCGGATTCTAGATCAAGAGGCTGCAAAACAGAACTCAAGTTTTCGGCATATTCCTTTCTCGTGTCTTTATCTTGAAGTCGTTCAAGATTCAGATGCTTTTGTTTCGGTCTGTCTGATCTACGGGGATGTTGATGTCGAAAACGTATCTTAAGAACCAGAAGCCGATGATCAGTCCAACAGTGAGCGCCGCGCATGGCACGGGTAACCTGAACCTGTGACACATCTTTCTGACGCACTATAGCGTAGTCAATAAGATGCCAGTGCTTTGATCTAGGGTGCATCCACGTGGTCTTATATTTAGCTCGTAATCTGAACATGGTGTTTGTAATCGCAAGATCGAATTGTGCGCAGAGACTAAGCAACAGCTGTCCGTTGCTGTTCATATTTCCAAGACCATGTCTGCCTAGAACTTTAGGCCAGGCTTCATAATCCCGACCCACCCGAGCATTAAAGTCACCCAAGAGTAGGATCTGCTCTCTTGTCTGAATACGATCTAAGCACTGCGTTAGCTCCTCATAAAATTTGTCTTTAATCTCATCAGACTTGTCTAGCGTTGGGGCATAGACACTGATGATATTAAGGTAATTGTTATGTTCCATGTGAAGGCGTAGTGTAGTAATACGGTCGGAAATGTGTACAGGGTATTCTTCTAGGTGTTTGACAAGCTTATTCTTGACTGCAAAAGCTACACCTGACCTTCGCGGTTCGTTGGCAGCAAGTCCCTTCCAATAAAAAGTGTATCCACCCACGTGTTCTGTCAGCTCTCCTTCATCGGGGAGATGTGTTTCGCTGAGCACAGCCACATCAATATTATAGCGATGAAGTTCTCTTGCTACGATGGCAGTCTTTCGTTCCGGACAAATGTTTGCTTCGCGATCTAGAAGTGTACGCACATTCCACGCGCCAAAGGTCATTAATGCTGGTGTTGATTTTTTATTCTTTATATTTTTGTAACGTCGACCGCGAATTTGGGATGCAGAGGCAGCCGCGGTTGCTACCCTCTTTGTAGGTTGGGATGAGCATTTGTTTAGGGCACCTTTTCTAGCCCCCTCCCCGGCTGAGCGGGGAAAGCAGTGCCACCCTAAATAGGGCTGCTTTGTCACCTCGGGTGTTGCCGAATCCGCCCTGTCACCCCGATGCAGAGCAGAAGCGACCACGATGTAATACTACACCCCCAAGGCCGCCTACGTGCAGGAGTCAGACAAAGCTCAACGAGCATCACGTCAAGCCTCTCTACCTCCCCCTATCGCCGTAGGACTAAACTGAATTGCGGAGTCCTTATACGGAAGCGGTCAGTTGCGCAGGATATATTAACGTGCACAAGAGTACGCGCAAAACACAGGTGCACTTACTCGTCTTTGTCTTTCTGTGTCCAGTGGAACGGAGACCGTTACGACCGGAGGAAGACTAAGACAGATGAAATAGTATTTCGGTGCAAGAAAAGGTACAGGGGGTCAACACTTTTTTCACACACTCCTTTAATCGCCTTTTACGATACCCACGGGAAGATATGGGGTGGTGTTATTCTACTCTGCCGACAACCACACGGCCGGCCGGTGGCATATGTCCATACTACAGGTGTTATACTCAGAGTCGCTAGTATCGGGCACAGTGGGCGCAGCCTCCAACATCACAGAGTCCAGCACTCAGTCCGCACTGTTAGAACACGCGCGCACTGTGCTGGAGGTGGCCGCGCAGCTGCTGCTAGATGCTAAGGCCGCGGCCGGGAACCCCAGGGTATGTAGCATATGTCCACACTATTATTTAATTATGAGACATTAACATAAGGGGCCTAGGAGTGCATATTCGCAACAGGAATCAACTCAACTATCTGCCAAAAGTGATGCTTTACTAACACTGGTGCACTTTATAATGACAGCCTTTAAATGCACTTTATTTCCTAAAAAAAAATATTAGACAATAGTAATTTAAAAATAAAAGCCCCCTTTTATTAAGCTTCACAAAAAACGATGTAGATAGTTCAACACATTTCCTAATTGGAATTACTTATGCATAGATTCATTTCAGATTTTCTCTTTAAAATCTGACCGTAAAAGTAAAACAAAGGCTTAAATTATTCAATTACTAGCCGCTCGCGACTCTTTGCGAATTTCGGCTAAAGCCGTAAAAAGATTAGGTCATACAAATACATATCAAAATTGATCCAAAATAGCAAACATTCATCCATCCACTCATCCATACTAACAAACTCTTGCTGGATGTAAAAAAAACTAAATAGTAAAAAATTAACAATTCGCTTGAACAGAGACCATTTTCATAACTCAATCGCGTATAAAAGATTTACAACAATATTAAGAAGTTTGAACGCTTCAATGAACCACTGATACAAAGTTGGAGACCAACCGAGGGATCTTAGAAGGAAACAGACCGGTAAATGCGCCCTTTACGGTAACTACTCTATTCTTACGCCTATAGGGAAAAGAGATAAATTGTAGAATGTTTTGTATGTATTATGGAATAAGATTGAAAAAAGAAATGGATATATTTCGTCAAACTTGGAATATGTGAGCGAAAGCCAATCACCTGCGAGTCTGACTCGTTACACTACGTTCCGTACAAATAAGCTAAAGAACAATGAATCTGTATAAAATATGTTTTTTTTTAATATTAAATCGAATTAAAAATGTACAGTTTTCGCATTTTTCCTTTACCCTTACCTTAAATATACCTTATATTACCTTACCCTATAGATTCTTAGTTCACGGGAACTACCTCATAAGTTCTGATTGCTTTGCGAGTGTGGTGTGGTTTGTGGTGTGTTGGTTTTAAAGTTAGATTTTTTCACGGCTCCAAGAGACAGTAGATCTTTTGAGTTTCAGCTTGACACCTTCACTAGGTCCTAAAAAAAGACAGACGGATGGACGGTCAACGTAGTGATCCTATTATGGTACCGCTTTTCCTTTCGAGGTACGGAACACTAACAATGTATTTATTAATGTTGTTTGCGTCTAATTTGTCCGTTAAAGCAGTTGGTCTCCCTCGAGGCTGACTGCGATTTAAACTGACAATTTAATTCTGTTCATTAGCATGTAAAATTCAATTTTAAACTAAAAACTTGATTAGAATGCAAATTGTAACTGGAATAAGCAGAAATAAATTAAGTTCAAGATACCAAGGTAGCTGGTCTGTTACAATTGAAAAAAGAACGAATTACAAAGATTATTTACACGGAAAGAAATAGTCAGACGTCTGCAAAAAAACACTTTCCTTTTTCTAAAGGAATATTGATTCAATCAAAATAATTGCTTAAGGAAAAGGCTCACTACGGCCCCGTACTAAACCTTTTTGTAAAATCCTTTTAAAAAAGGTTTCATTCCAGTTTTTATAATTGAATAATTAAATTGCACAACCGTGTTCCCCTTTTTGTATTTTTATAATAGGAAAGCATTTACAGCCGTCATAACAAAAAATAAGAATGTACAGTCTTTTTACCCGTGATTTGTGTTTAAACACGGCTACGGCTTTCTAACACGCATAACAACCAACAACGTATTCTTATATCGATTATTTTCTTCGTTGGCAACACTATGTGCCTGACGCTCCGACCCCAACGTGTATAGAATTCTAAAGAAATACTTCAAAAACAGCTTTTTTACAACCGAACGTCTTCGTGAATATAAAGTATTGGCGACGGTGCTTACGAAAACAAATACCACATTTTTGTCCTACGTGGAACGTACCTAACGTTTTGCAGCTGCTTTAGCTATAAATTAAGAAGTCACAAAGTACAGAATTTCCGGAGCAAGTTGAAAATTTTCAAATGGGATCGCAAAGTGTTTTATAAAAAACTAAAAATAAATAAAATCGTTTTATGCGTTATGTTTCTAACAATAAATAAAACAGGACGCCTATAGTAAAAAAGGGTAATGCGTCCAAAAGTGCGATGGGCAAAAATGTATGGAACTTGGTACTGGCTCCAACCGGAACAAATGATATACCGTTTATTGTACAACTCGTTGCAGATTAATTATTTTTAGGCACTTTTGTAGAAAAACTAACATCGCATTTATTTTTATTGGATATTGGTACTAAAGTGCTCTTCATCATCATGTATGAAAGAAGGCTTTTATTCCAAAAAACACAATATTTATTGCTATAAAGGTATTTTTGAAGATGTAAATTATAGTCGAATGGCATTTGCTGTGAGAATGAAGATTGTTTGTGATGTGAAAAATATTAATTTAGATTTTTTGTGTTATGTACATAGTTTACTTGTAATATATAAACAAAAAACTAAAAAAAAATTACATGTATTAAACCTAAAACTTCCTGTGGCTTCCGGACAAGGATTTAGGACAAGACGCCATATTAAATATTTTTCCTGACAAGACCACGACACCAAAATGGATACGATTTGGGCCAGTACCAAAATGCCCATCCTCCTTTACGAAAATCTTGTGTAACAATAAATTACAATGATTTAAAATATCGAGAACCACTACCACAAGTTTATTATACACGTCGAAAGCCAATTCCACGCCTGTCGACTTTAAAAATTGCCTCATACATACCCTCGATAACTTAATGATTCTTTGCCAAAAGGTCCCCAAAACTTATAAGTACTCGTTCGGAACTTTTCACATAATCGCAGTCAACTAGATTAAAAATATATTCATACTTCGTAAATACGTCAAGCGTTTGACAGTGACAAACGAATTGCTAGAATCCCGTAGGCTTATATAATGATGATTTTTATGCCTCGCAAAGCCACTGCATAACGTACTTGAATAATGACTAAGGAAATAAAAGCGAAAGACAAAGGGAAAAAGCGTAGCAAACAGAATGATAGCAAGGTGAAGAAGGACCCCGTGACAGGCTCGGACGAGTGGAACAAACGAACAAGGATCAGTAATATCAAAGAGGAAGGATTCTACAAATACAAGAATATGGTGACCCGTAATGTTAAGTCACAAATGGACTCGCTCCCGGTGAAGGTGACGAAACGAGCTAAAAAACGTGTGAAAAAAAGTAGAAAAGCCCAAAAGTAATCTCCATCTATCAATTTAAGGGTTTCCAGTCTGCAAAATGGTTCTTCTGAGATCCCTTTCAGTGAATCTTATAAAGATATGTTTGTAAATTTATTACTATGTTACAGTATTTGAATAAAAGCTTCTTTTTTATGAGATGATGTTTTTCATAATATGGATTACGGCAGATAAAAAATATAAAAATAATTAATAAAAAAATGCTTTTCCGAGAACCTCCAAAACAAAATTCGTGAAATAGAGATTTTAAGCCGATTTGGTTAAAATATTACACAATCCGACAACAGCGAAGCCTCGAGCGAACGGCGGCCATGTTTTATTCTTTTTGCTCTTTATCCGAAGTGAATAAAGGAATATCGGAATCGAACTAACATTTGATTCGTTTGTGCTTCATCCATGAAACATTAATTCGAGCACCGGGTTAGCGCTTACAAACGGTAGTCTATGTAAATACAGAGCGGTTTCCTAATGATACAAACTTGTATGCATGAATTCTGGTCTGTACTCTACAATAAGTAGTGTTTATGCTAAAGTTTTTATACGTTCCAGGTACTCATTTTATCCGCGAGTTCTTTCATTCTTTTCGCAAAACTTCGGAACGGGGACATAAAGCATGTCGAATACGACCCGGCGAACTTTATTGAAAACCTCCGTCTGAATGGGAAAAATACGAGGATACAAGCACAGTTTACGACTTCAAATAATAGGCTGCCTGAACTACCCGTCATTTTATATAGAACTTCATGCGCTCGAAATAAACTGCTCTTTTCAAAGCGAAGAATGATATCACAATCTTCCGAATTTCTCCATAAAGAAATGATGCTATCACCCATCACATTTCTTAGTTTATTCCATCTATTGTTTCAACCAAATAGATGAAAGTAGATAATACCTATTCTTGTCAACACAATTAACACATTCTTAGCGATAGCTAAATACCTGAGCAAACAAACGGCCGTGCCCCCAAGTACATAATATTTACAATACGTGAATGTCAGATCTTTAAGATAAACATTACGAAGATTGCGCCTGTTATGTGTAGTTCATTATCTCGCGTCAAGTGTTGTCACTTTATATTAGACGGCGGCGAACCAGCGCTTATAAATATTGTCGCGCCGTCGTATTGCACAATAGTGAGTGAACCGCCGCTGAAAATGTTCGAAAAGATTCCCAACGGCCGCCTTCTGGGTGAGTCAACTTATGTGCTTATGTTTACAACATAACATAGTGTTCGGATGAGTTACTAACTTACTCAAGCCGTGATCAAAGGAAAACTTACAGCGTGCGGAACTTCATAGTTGTTCGTTCCCGACAGTCTTAAGACAAATATAGATTTTCTCCTTTTAATGCATGAGAATAATGTTAGTGTTTGAGTTAATCTAAGCCAACTCGGTCTGTAAAAATTACAAACTGTGGATCTGTATAAGTAAGTTTTGTTTTACTTTTAATTCAATAATAAAATTTAAATAAATTCAGTACCGGTTTAATTAAACGGACAACAAGCGGACGTGTCGGACCAACTCTAAAAGTTAACATTAAAACAGCGCAGTGTACGAAACAACTTTATAAAATTAAATCAAAAACATAAACAAGAGTCGTGCATTGTCCAGAGCAGTGGGTTGCGTTACGCTCTACGGTTCCTCGGTGACTCCAATTTAAGATTTTGTCAAAATACAATGAGTTCCGCAGTGCGGCGCAATAATTCGGCCACCCTTAAAACAAGCGGGTTCTTAGCGCTCGTTTAATAAGTAATCTGCAGGTCCCTGCGAACATCTTCGTCGTAATTTATCGTGATGTGGAAGCAAACCCTGAATTTAAATTACACCTGAATTTCGTCGCGAGTCCTTGGATGTGAAGAGTCCTAAGCTTTTATGACCACGTTCTAATTTATTGTCTGAGCTTTAGCCCCCGAACCCCCGATGTTACTGATTCACTGGCGGATTTTTATTGTTCAAGCGTCATATAGTTTGATTACTCAATTATTTTGCGGTATACTAATAAAATACAGGCAAAATAATTCGATACACCGAGGAAATAATAATAATTTCAGTAGTACAAATATCTCAGAATTAAACATACTTTATTTCATAATATGTAAATATATAAACCAGCCTATGCCTATACGGGAATACAAATACATGGAAGGTTTGAGCATTGATCACCACGCTAGCTCATTGCGGGTTGGCGATTTCAGATTTCAATATTTGGAATTCAGGTTATCCCACGATGTGTTCCTTCACCGTTTGTCAGTCGGGTCTTATAATAATTAAGAAAGTACATATAACTTTGAAAAAGTCACATCGGTACTTGCCTGCGCTGGGGTTCGAACCTGCACTTCGTGCATTCAAATCCATACAATCCCGCAAGGCCACCTGGACAATTTTATAAATTAAACTAAGAATTTTATGAATATTGTTTTGAATATCATCATTCAGTATTAATATCATCAATGAATTATTTGGTAATTAACTGGTAATTAACTATTATTAAAACACAATTAGCTAGGAAGTTGGTTAATTAATACACGATTTAGCTGCCAACAACTAATTAACTTAATTTAAAATAAATGGAGCGTGTTACCACTGGCGCTGATAACAAAATACAGACATACTTATCTTTTGACTTAATTTTATTACTGCATGCTCACTTAATATGAGCTGTTGTTAAGTGGAAGCGAAATGAAACTACACGTTTTGTAGTGCGCCGTCCCGTTTCCACAATGAAAAAATTGCGAATTCTAGTCCTTGTATATGCGCAGTAGTTAATTCTAATAATTTATTCGTTTTTTAATCTCGTGCATGTATTTAGCCAATATCAATTTCCAGCCAGCGTTAGTTCATAAAACTCTAGTGAATAGCTCCCGTCCATACAATGGCCGTATGTCGTTGCAAATTCCCGTTTTTTTTGCCAATACCTTTCATGCATTGTCGTACTATTTCCGTGTAAAAAGTCCACCCCTATTGGTTTAACCGGATTCCGTGTTGATTGGAGAGCTAGCGGTCGAAACTATGTATGTATTGTGACTCCACATGAGTGGAAATACAACGTTGATTGTATGAGGTATTTCAAAAGATTTTTTGCTCATTAATAGCTTTTTATAGCCTCACTTGTTATCGATATGACTTCTTGTAGAATGTTTTATTATTGTGTTACATGTCGCACGCGAAGAGTTGTGGTTGTAAAAAGGATTTATTATTATATTTTCTCATTTTTCTCCCAGTAAACTGCATTGTAACCAATATTTCACTACTAACATTTGCATTCTTAAAGAGAAAAACAACTGATTTCAAAAAAACATCGTCGTACCTTTCTTTTGTATAAATTACTTTAACAAAACAAAAATATCCTAGGTACTATAAAAAACGTCAGCACAATGTTGACAAATTGATACCAAAACGTGATGAAACTCCAAAACCGATTCACACGGCTATCTAATCGTAAGCAATATTGATTCATACTGTATATTGTAACAGAAAACTACGCAGAAAATATCTGGAACAAACTATGAAACATGAACTACACCCCTACATCGCGCGTCTACTTGTCGGCAAAACTGAATATTACAAAACAGATGAAATACTTCGCGGAAACATTTTTCAATGAATCGAAACATCGACTGGGTTGCCGGAAAAATCGACAGAATTACATTGTATGAACGAAATGCATGCCCTCGTTTTCTTTCAAACAATTTCACCCTACATTTTATTTTAACTATTCTCTGTCTGACGCCAAAGGAACGTAATTATATTCCGTTTTGATATTCTGGAACAAGTCGAGGGTCATGAGGGACGGTGTTCAGTTATTCAGGCGTACCTAGCCAGCTCCCGGTGGAGTCCTAAAGCCTAACGTTGCTATATTATCTACTTAAATGTTCCTTTAGACTTTTCGAATTTGTAAGATACCTATCTAAAGCTTACCTATGTATATTTGCAAAGCTAACATTTAACTTGCTCCGAAATAAGAGTGTTTTTGTTAATAATTACTTTTTGGTAACTAAAACAATTTTTGCCGACCAAAATTATTTGAAAAGATTTTATCTTATCAACCTTTCCTCCGGCAAAATTAATCACTATCCCAATTTACTTTAGTTCTCTACTTTACAATATAAACATTCCGATAATTGAACAAGCTCGGAAGACTTCAATTATCAGGACGAGGGTTGGGCCACGTCGAGTATACCTAAAGGTATCTGAAATACGTTATCAACGAAGGCATGTTTCCCACACGTCGCCTGCAGTATGTACCTTTGAATAATATGGCCCGACTATTTCACGCCGCAGACTAAATTTAGCTCGACCAAAGTTAGTGGTAGTGTGAGTCGACCTCACGGGAGGACGACAATCGTGCTATCTATTTATGTATTCATATATGCATAACACCAACCCTACAACCCTCAAGGGGGCTGCACAAATATACAGTAGGACATTGTTTCTTTTGTTTTTGATAATGTTGTTCTAAAATATTTTGTTTTTACAGCAACATGGGTGAACCGGTGCAGCGAGGATCTAGAATGCCTGGACCTCGAGGACGAACAGCCGCTGGCTCAGCTCAGCTCGATGCAGACAGACAAAATGACCTTATTCTTCACCGAGTTACTGGACCACGATCGCGATGACGTCATTTGTGATACTGACTTCGATCAATTCTTCGAGGTAGGAAGGTATCAAATTTGTGTCAACTAACTAAACGATTTCTGTAACATTTTAACATTCGTATCATGGTTAGATTAGTAAGATAAGTTTTCTATATATTGTAGAACGAAGATCAGAAAATAATTGCAATAATAGATAAATAACCTATACTACGAATGGGTAAGATGCACTTTAAACATCATTAACTCACAACAACTCAAATAAGTGAATTAAAAGTTTAACAAATTAAATAACAAAGTTATGTCTGAACTCGAGAGCTGAACGAAGCACAACTTAGCAAAGCGCGAGAAAAACAAACTGTGAAGCTTAACCTCGCAAACATGGCAGCAATAGCGGCAGCTAAACGCAAATATAACTAATTAAGCTTCTAAACTCAGCATTAAGTCATTTCGACCTCACATAACTAACACCGGAATAATGAAAGGGAATAATTAAATTCGTTTCGCGTCGTAATTCACAGAGGCTGGCTCACTTCGCCGACTGGTCGCCGAACTCATCCGAGTTCCACATTCTGCTTGAGGTGAAACAGGAGTTTATAGAACACTTTATCAACCCGCTGCCGACCAAGTAAGTTGACCCCTGTGCCTTGTGACATAGTTACAGACAAATATCAACTATAGCGTAGATTGTTTTGAATATTTTCAAGAGAACATTTCACATGTTGTGCGTTTACATCCATGTGACGACATTCGTGAATTTGATCTGATAAATATCCTCCTATCTGTTAGATCGTTTGTGATTAACATAAGCTAAGCTTATATAAGGACTGCTATAGCCGTTACGTATTATGATTACCCATAAAAATAAATGTCAACCAGCTGCCGACATTTCATGAAAGTAGTCCAAAAATATGAGCACTTTGTAACGTAATATGCAATTCTGTAGGCTATATATTCTCGCTACTGACATTTTCATGAAAAGTTCCTCATTTTTTATTACAACTTCTTTAGAGATAAACGAAATAACTTTAGTGCGAGTAGTTTAAGTGTTGAGAGCTAATGAAAGAAAGTCTAAAGTTACAAAGGTAAACTAGAACTGCAGAGTTAGTCTAAAGAATTATCGCCACTTGGGACTGAAACTCAACACTGTTCGGTAGCTTCGACTACACGGACCTCATCGCGCCAATTGTTGACGTTCAATCTTTATATTGGAACAAACTTTGTATACTCCATAAACAATTGTTCGGATCCCTCTTCGACCCTACCGTTTTGCCAAAAAAGGAGGCCTTTATGTAAAAAGGAAAATCGTTTAGAGCTTTTTCTTATCGCCCAGTTGAATGATGCTGAGTGTTTTCTTGTCTAGATTTGCCGAGCTTCCTTACTACAGAAGAGTGTGCGGACCAGAAGCGAGCGGGATCAACATCCCGGGCAGGACAACACTCGAGGGCTGGCTCGCTCGGTGGGCGCTGCATCTGTCCTCCATGAAACGGTTCACAGACCTGCCTTTATACCTGCAGTACCTCTGCAAGATCCTGTTCCATGTGGTCGATAGAACAGGTCAGTTACAGTCATATGATACCTATCCTACATTACAGTAACTGGTTCTTCTCTCTAAGCTGATTTGAAAACCAATCTGACCACAAAGGATGCAGTCACACGACTTTAAAAGCCGACTGACAAAAAGTTTTAGAAGCTTATTTATTCATACACAACGCTCTAAACTTTTAGGACAGCGTTAGTCTTTGCCAAAACAAAGTCAACTTTGTCGTTATTTACAACGGCTGCAGACTAATTTTCCGCACGACTCAAGGTAAACTTCCTCTTGTTTACGTTAATGGAGTGGATATACAAGTGACGTGTGTCGATTCCCAGAATGGGTTGATAGATGGGATTAATTTGACGCGGGTGAGCTACCGCTGGCGACATTTCTCGCCCCTCGACTCCTGAATCACGTTAATTGTTCAACATGAATTGTTTTATACAGCACCAAGGACCAACTCAATTTATTGCGATTTTAAAGTTAATTATCGTCGTAATTTAGAACAGAATGTTGTTAATGACGCTATGGTTGGTGCACTGCCGCCGAAATTATTTTCCCCATATAATTTAAAGCGCAAAACGTAATTGTATTTTAAACTGAAACATTAGCAGCGTCGGTGGTGTTTGAGCTGTTTATAGTGCAAATAACACATTTTCGGCTGGAGTAATATGTTTTAACTTATTAATTTATGACAGCATAAGACTAAAACAAAAACTAAACGAAATGACAACTTTTGGTTGTTCTCCAAAGGTTTAAAAATTTGGCACCTTGCTCAACTTTTGTAGCCAAAATCGCAGCGGGTGTCAGTGAAGCGAAGCAGCATTGCTTTTCCTGTGCTGCACATATTTTCTTATTCTGCCTTTATTTTAACTTTTAATCTAAAATGAGTACAAGCGATATTCTCGGTACCGCGGAAGAGTTATCGGAATAATTCTCTGTCAATATTTTATGTTACGTGACCTACATAGTGCTAACCGTTATTAAAATTGTGAATCAGGCCGTTCTTTGACTTAGCAATCTTTGTTATCTTTTTTATGGCTTGCACAATTTTAATTTACTTTATAGCTACTATCTACGTAACCTTAGAAACAGAATTTATTGCTATGGAAACTCTAATAATAACTATCGTATCAAACCCATTTGATATGATTTTGTAGTCAATCCTATTTCCTAATTATATTTTACTGCAATTCATGAAGTTTAACTTCTGTTTGTTTTAGGTTCCGGTGCTATTACAAAGCCAGCTTTAGCCGAATTCTACAGGTCCGTCATCGGGTTGAAAGCGTCGCGCGTCGAGGAAATCATAGACACAGCCTACGATCGCATGACAAGTGTGAGTATCTCTTTGCTCTAGTTTATTTTGACGGGCCTGTTGGTCTAGTGGTTAGTGACCCTGACTGCTAAGCCGGAGGTCGTGGGTTCGATTCCCACCCAGGACAAATGTTTGTGTGATGAGCACGATCATTTGTTCTGTGTCTGGGTGTGATTTATCTATAATATGTATATATTTAAAAATATACAACGTTGATAAAAGCGAGAGGCATTAAATGAAACCACATATTCTGTATATCATTATAAGGCTTAGGCTACACAACAAAAATCAAATCAATGTAAGCAATATTTTTATAATAACTTTCGTGAGGATGATTCATACTTAAAACGTTATAACGGTTTACTCACGCGTATTTATCGGGATAGCCCGACTAGTTTCGGACCCAACCGGAGCCAACTAGATAACTATGCCTATAAAACTTAGTCACCTAATCAGGAAGATACAGCATGTTCAAACTAAAAAAAAACTAAAAAAATATCCTGTGACTAAACTATTGCTTATATTGATTTGATTTTTGTTGTGTAGCCTTATAATGATATACAGAATATGTGGTTTCATTTAATGCCTCTCGCTTTTATCAACGTTGTATATGTATGTCTATCAGCTGTCTGATTACCATAACACAAGCTCTGCTTAGCTTGGGATCAGATGGCCGTGTGTGGATTACGTCCCAAGATATTTATTTATTTATTTATTTACTGTCAAACCAAAGCTACGTAAAATGGTTACATCCCTGGGCCTACCACCATCTCTTACGCAGAACCTTCTGATGTGATAAATTGTAAGCAACCTCTGGTTATGCGAAGTCTCGTTTCCAAACTCGATAGTAGACACTACATTAAAAGGAATTTGTAGGCCTAATAAAGTAATGTGATAATTTTTACACATGCTTTTATAAGTCGGCCTTACATGTTACAAAACGATACCCAATATAGAATCTATTTTTACAAATACTTTAGTACAGGCCAAGCTGTCAAGCGTGGTGATAGATGATATATAGAATATTCTTTATTGCACACCACAAAAAAAACGTATGCCCATTATTAATAAGACATTTAATAAAGTGTAAGCGATAAAATGATAAATCTCAAAACACTTTATCATGACGAAGACCTAAATGATGTCATAATGATCAGAGAGGTCGTAAATGTTACCGCTGTACTGAAAGGCGTTTAATAAATGAAAAGCTGTATCGATATTGGCACGCCATTACGCTAACTTTTCGATCTTATCGTCTTCATAATAGCTTTTATACTAAGGTATTTGTTACTTAGACAGGTGTCTACAACAAAAATTATATTTTTTTATAAATTTCAGAAATAATAATGGGAAAAGCTTTAACAAAAATTATCTAAAACATCTTGCTAAATCTTTTGCGGTAACAATGTATATTAAAGGGGGTTATGAATGTTATTTTTACGTATGCGAAACTTTTGACAAATGAGCACTTGAAAAATATACATCCGCAGCTTAAACGAACCCGCTACGAGCACTCTAGTCATAAACGAAAGACAAATGGTAGTAAGGACTGAATTTAACCTTTTTCTCCACAGAACGGATACTTAATACTGGACTACGGGACCTATGTGCACTGCTTCACCAACTGGCTGATGGGCAAGAACCCCAATGGACCAGGCCAGTGGGTGCTGGTCCCTCCTAAAGTGGCCCTACCCCAGCCGCCCTTCCCCGTCGATTACAGCGCACTAAACACGGAACCAGCTAAGCTAGAACCCTACGCACCAGACAAGAAGACAAACAGGCATTCAGTCATAGTATAAAAGACCTCTCCTACTTACATCCCTAAAAAGTCAATTCTTAAAAGCGTCCTGTATTTTGGCACGTGTTACGTAAATATGTTATGAACTCTATGCATAATGATGACTTAAAACCCCAATACTCGGCGCCCGGACTAGCGACAGTTCGAAAATTGTCTGTGAATTTATTTTTTGTGAAATACTTAGGAATTGATGCACTGAGCTATATCACAAGGACTCTTGACGTAGAATAATGAGAAATCTCAATGCTGTATTGTGACGAATATAACTTTGTATTTATAGTGTTAGAATATTTATATAGGTTTCTAGTTTAATTGATGAACGTTCAATAACAACTGCGAACAGTTAAATGCTCACCAGCCTAATGAAAATTGATGTGAGCAATTAGTTAACATATACAACAAATACGTATGTTATCAGTAAATCTTATGAAGACCATGTAGACATCTGACTGAATTGGAATTCAGTTAATATTTATCCTGAATGACTTTCTAAGAGTGTCCTATTTCGGTTGATACCCTCTGTCTACAAATCTTGATGTAAACCTAACCTAAGCATTTCTATAACCGCCTTAATCCTAAATAATTTTAAACCTACTCTAGTTTTGCTTGAACGTGAAAAGTAACGCTTTACCTAACTTATAAAACGTGCAAATTGACCAATTCTTGTCTCTATACAATCTAGATAAGTCGATGTAAATAGTAGTTGTAATTGCACGGTATGCAAAAACTGCCTTAAAGTTAGCATATTCACATTTCACGACATAGCCTTATTTTATACCTTAGATGTAATATAGATATTATAGGTTACTTTAAGTATATTAGTTATCTACACTTTGATTCACTGAAATAAACCCTTTCGTTTGTTACTTGCTGTGTTTCTTTTTACCTTCAGACCATACCTACATCAATAATTGTCCTCTTCTTCCCTATATGTATTCCATGAGCCATTTAGTCACTTAATCCTGTTCAGAATTGCGAGTCTCCTCACATTGATAATAACCGGCAATATCTTGAAACGTGAGGCAATCTCTACACTGTTTGTTAGTAAAATATTAGAATACATTTGGTCGCATGGGGCCTCAGGAACAGAAGGTCTTTAAAAGGCTCCACATGATTGATGGCGGGTTGAAAAGATTCCCGGCTTCTACATCCCGGTTCACCATTTTGGACATTTTCACAAATCATCATTAATCATCCGAAGCTCTGACAAATACGCTGTATTTTTTTAGATATCTTTATTTCTGGCGGTCTTTCAAAGGACATCTTTTGGTAGTGAAATGAACTGTCTATTCATTAAAGTCCGGCAAGCAGAACCTTTCTAATTTGGGACAGAATTCCTTGAATTTGACCCAAAATAGTTTACGAAATTGAACGAAATAAATGTTTCCTCTACGTTAAATTTATATTTTGCAGTCAAAATGTTAGCGTCAGCAGTGGCCTGCGATAGGCCGAGTTGAATCAAAAAGTTGGCAAGTTATTTTGTAAAAGCCGAACACGAACGAAGGAAACATTTTACCTACGTACCTGAATGAAAAGCTGAAGCTGTAGCAACATAAAGCAGGTAAGTACGTTAAGCTTTGACTAAAAACATTCATCCATCGAGTTTGCAAACTCCTTTTAAACTAGATCTGAATAGAGAACATACTACCTACTATTTAGGAAGCGCTGACGCAGTGCATATTTGTAAGTTTGTAATTAACAACAACTGAAAAACACTGTGGCTTTACAATTTTAATAAATAGGTACTTACTATTCTCATTAATGATTATTCATTAATGAAGATAGTAATACCAAGGGCTTAAGCCGGAACATTGTCAAGTCCCTCAGATATATCTGATAGAGAAAAACAATGCTTTACTATTAATTTTGGGCGTTTAGCAACATGAACGACCTTTTACGGGTCATTAGCATACTGTTAAAAAGTTGCTTTTATAAGTGAGTCATCGCAATTATGATAGGATCGTCAGCTAGCCTGATATTGTTTTCACGACTCCGTAATAGCATCATTAAACGCGAGCGGGCCAACATTTTTCCCGCGCAATATACCGCCATGATAAATGGCGCGCAATATTTATCGATGTAATGTTGGTAACAACCGCTGCAGGTTTTAAGGCAACGGCAGCTGGAGCGAATGCCTATGCTGTGACTTACGGATTTATTACTTTTCTTGAATCTGTTGCTTTTTTATTGATTACTTAGAAAAAGTTTTTACTGACTTGCAGGGTTGAAGTTAAGTCCTTGGACATAAAAAAGATTTACTGAAAATATGTCTCAGAAAACAAAAGCCATATTTGTGAGTGATTGTTAGAAGACCTTCTCTGAGTAGGGACAAAAACAAATTTGCAGATAACCTTTAGGGACGGGGAGTAACAATAATAATTGTATTACATATCTCCCATGAGACCCGTATCAACAGTAAGCCTTGCAAAGTGCCCGATCCTTTTCTAGAGGGTTTCTAAAGTCGCAAGTATGTGACAAATAATAACACAAACATCAATGATAAAATGCATTTATTAGAATATATTTGATTATTATAATTTATTATGATAACCGAGTTACAAAACTTTACTTAAGTATACAAGTTCATCGAATGTCCGTATAAATTCATTTCCTTTTGTTTAAGCTCCATTCAGTTAATCAGCCTTAGACTGCTTCACCGTACTATTTAGCAAAAAAATCATTTTTTCAACAGTACTCTCATCACAAACATAAACGTGTTCGCTATCACTCGTGCCCATACTCAAGCTATTTTTCACTTTTGGCAAAAACCGTATGCGCTTGCAGGAACTATGGACAATTGAACATCCCATATCAACCCAAGTTTTCGCGTTGTGGAGATTTATTCCCGCTCCGGGCATAATCTCAATGCTGCTTTGAAACTGATTCATCAGCAGTTGTATCAAAGCAATAGCTTTATCTTCATTTGCATTGGCTCTTTGTCCACTTGTCAGAAGTCTACTAAAACCTAATTCGACTAGTTTTTCGACGGCAGCTACAGGATCAGTGCATACATCGAAAGCTCTGTGAAACGTCAAAGGTATGGGACAAGCTGCCTGCATAAATTTCAAACAATTTTCCTCGTCGATCTGTTGCGTGTCAGTGAGGGCGCCGAAAACAAATCTGTCTACACCGACATCTTTGAAGACGTCTACATCAGATGACATCGTGTCCATTTCCTCGTTCGAGTAATGAAAGTCGGAGCCGGTCCGGCATCGGATCATTACGTTCACTTTTGGTGCCTGAACAAAGCAAACAAGGAGGTTTAGCAGGAAATAAATAAGTACTGGTATGAACACACTCCATTTATCAAGTAAACCTACCTTTGTTAATTTATCGCAACCGCATTCGCGACATGATTTACGGATCGGTTTTCCGGCTTCTATATTACGAACCTGGAATATAATATAATGATGTACCTGGTGATTGTATTTAATAGAATTAAAACCTTCTTAAAAAAGGAGGCTAATGACGCAGTGGGGTAAAAATATATACCTAACCTGACGACATTTACAAATTACTTTTTCACTTTTTATAATATTTATTTGGCAGATTTCTTACTCTACATACTAATAAACCGTAATATGCAAACCACTAACAACCGACCGTTTGGAACATTTTAAAATCGATTAAAAGTTTAAAATACTTTCGAAACCCTAATCCCATGGATTGGCGATAAGTATCTATTCGATACGAAATGCTTCAGGCTTACCATTTCCTTGATCTGTTTAACCAGTCCGACGGTTGGTGTAAGACCGCCTTCTGACAGAGAACTGCACACCTCCAGTTCGTCAGCGCCGCCATGGATGGCGTTGATTGCTGATTCCAGACTGTCTATACATATTTCTAGTCTTGTTGGTTTCTACGTACAAAAAAAACAGGTGAACATTTTAAGTCCTCTCAACTTCTCCCAGGTCTGAAAATTGCGACACTAATACCGTACCTAATCAAATACAAAAGAAAAAAAACTCTTCTAGAACTTTTTTTACAAGTAAATTAGACCCCATGCAACACTCTTATGTTCACGAGCTACTAAATGAGATTTCGATAGATGGCGTTATAACTAAAGACATGTAAGCTAAAAAGTGTGGTAAACAGGTTTTTGATGCAATGATTTTGCAAAACATGCATTTGTTTTTGTACTTCTTTTCCTAAGTCCCACTTAATCTAAGAAGTCTAGAAGAACCCTAGAATTAATGTTACCCATACTTAGATATCAAAACCAATACTTAGATATCAATAAAGGTATAAACAAAAGTATATTTAAATGTTCTTTAATGCATAATTTACCTGTGGGCCTTCCTTCATACTTGTGTCTTCCAATAGATTTGTGTCGTCAAGTAAGCATTCACCATGTCCTCGCTAAAAGAAAAAGGTGAAAATTAGGGAGACAAAATAACATAAAAATATGACTAAATTACTGGGTTTTAAATTGTTTTGGCTAGGTTTTACTTTTTTAGAATTGTTTTTATAAAAGTACATTCATATTGTGGAATATAAAAAAATATTTTTACTTTTTTTTAATCAACTTCGAAAAAGGAGGTTTTTGACTGTATAAATGCTTTTATGTTATGTTTATGTTAATGTGTTGCAATTTGCTAATGAGCCTTGATAAAAGTTGTAGTAACTCCTGATTCACATAAAAGCCTAATTAGAAACCAGAATAAGAATCAGTCAATTTCAGAGACTTTTTTTAATACAAATTATTTTTAATCATTTGTCAACAGATGATAATGGCCCTTAGTATATCTAGCATATACATATTATATTATAATTCAAATAAAAAAAAATATTTCAATTGGGCTATGTAGCACTTTTTGAATATGAATTACATTAGACAACACCCTAATTAGCTTTCCCGTCTAATAATATATTTTCACTGACCGCACGCCATTCCATATTTTCCGTGGGTATTGCAAAACGTGCAAGTTTCTTTTCTACAAAACATGAACTTTTAAAGTGTTTGCTACACAACATAACATGTCGTGAACACATTAAATCCTAGAATTCTATAGAGGACTAATTCTTGTCAGGGAAACAGAATTGCACCCATTTCTCAGCTCTGAAATAAGAATGGTAATATTATTACTTTATTCTTAAATTTCTTGGCAATTATATTTTTTTTAATTTCTTGTGATATCATGCTTTTGTTGTAGACTAGTCACAACAACTATTTATTATGTTACTATTGAATGTTAGAGTCTTTTGGAAATCTGATAGACCGTCGTAATTACCTACTATTCAAGTTACGAATAAGACTGATGTGACACGTACCGAATGTTACTTGCCTTACCAGGCTTTGGAAACCGGTGCAGTGAGTGTGATACCTTTACTTTCATCAGAAGTAGCGTTGCATACGACACACTTGGGCATGAGTGAGATAAGTTTGATCTATATCTTGTACTTAAATAAATTAAATATCTACAATTATAGCATATTACATAAAAATGTATACTCTAGGTACTACATTAAATTACATGATATAATGTTATACATATAATAAGGTAATTTTAGTTAGGTACTTAGCATAGATATTATAAATGTAATTAATACCTTTTATATTTTTCATCACTATGATTGTAAAATGTCCACATTTACAACACAAACAAAATATTTGCATGTTATATTCCTAACTAAGTGTTCTGATCTATATAAATATTTTAAGACCAACATTTGTACTTACAACACTTAAGGCAAATAAATGATTTGATTTGATTTGATTTGATTTGTGCTAGACAGCCTCGCCAGAGGAAGTAGAAACTCACAAAACTAAGGAATATTTATTTATTGTATGTAAACAAGCCGACAGACTGATTTTGACATTACATATGTGGTGTTTCTATTCCCACAAAAGTTATTTGTTGAATGAAATGGATTTATTGTTTAGTGCGAAAGATATTTTTTAACAAATAACGAATCTATACAAGGCAGAATTTAGAGTCTTAAATGAATAGCTATGTTAAAAAATGTGGGAAACCAAATAAGGGCACAAAAATGTCTTGCACAGATGTTTGTGATGGGATTGACAAAATATTTTTTTGTTCATAATTTAACAGTTATCCTCTTCGTTCACATTATTAACTAAATAAAAAAAAATAGTGATACCAATGGTTATAAAATGCTTACGCCATCGTCATAACAAGTTTTTGAACGTGTTGCCACTTGGCCAAATGGTGCTATATTCACAATGGTTTGTTCCTTTTGACATTTCGAGTTCGATGTAAAAGGACACGCGAACGTAGGCAAAGTATCGCCAACGTTCGCTTTCTTTTATCAGGTAATTAGATTTTTTCTTATAGTTTACCAACCTATGAAAAGTCTTGTTATATATCGGAGTTTACTATATTATACCCATTTCATAATAAATAATTGTGTCATGTATTAGTGATTGAGGTTATATCGAAGCCTGTGCCACATATCGGACGAAAGTTTTAGTGTATTTTAAATTAGTTGTCAAGTTTTTTTGGGTGATAAAGTGCTATTTTTTGGTAAACAGTTATGTCTCGAAATAGACACCATGAAGAGACGGACAAACTTACGCGTATCGCTATCGTGAATGCGGATCGTTGCAAGCCTAAGAGATGTAGGCAGGAGTGCAAGAAGAGCTGCCCTGTGGTACGCATGGGCAAGCTCTGCATCGAGGTGACTCCTAACGACAAGATCGCCACCATCTCCGAGGAGCTCTGTATTGGATGCGGTATTTGTGTCAAGGTAAAACTTTTAACGTAATTAGAATGTTATTATTTTGCTGTTTTGTGCAAATGGTCCCGTCATCGTGATTGTTACCAAGCTGTCAAAGCATACACAGGTGGAAAATTCCATGACAGACTTATATTCAATTATATAGTAAATAAACAAGACCACTAATCTGACTTAGATGTTTCTTATGTAATTCCACCATATGGCAATATTAATCTTAGTTCTTTTATTTCAGAAATGTCCATTTGATGCAATTACTATCATCAATATTCCATCCAATTTGGAGAAGCATACTACTCACCGTTACTCCAAGAACTCCTTCAAGCTCCATCGGCTGCCGATCCCCCGGCCTGGTGAAGTGTTGGGATTGGTCGGGCAGAACGGTATTGGCAAGTCAACTGCTCTGA
This sequence comes from Chrysodeixis includens, assembly GCA_941860345.1. NCBI lineage: Eukaryota > Metazoa > Arthropoda > Insecta > Lepidoptera > Noctuidae > Chrysodeixis > Chrysodeixis includens. Next base: position 5,034,258 of record OW796113.1, on the reverse strand, counting down.
AGATCCTTGCTGGAAAACAAAAACCTAACTTGGGACGTTTTGCTGTAAGGTTTTGACTCTCATAAATTATATGAAAGCCCAATACATTACAAAAAAAAAATAACTTAACTTGCAAGTAGATCATGTTATAACAGTTTTCCTTTATCTTTATCAATTCAATAGAACACTATTCTGATATTTATGATTAATGTTGTACTCTATAATTAATTTAATTAGTTTTAAATTACACATTTAATTATCATGCAATCTTGTTTTGGACTCTAAGTAATGTTTATCTTTATTGACCATTATGCATCATAAATTTATAATTGAGTTCTTGCATGATGTTATGAAATTAGAAAAGGTTTTTTGCAGATTCATGCATTGTATATATGGCAATATTTTTAACTAGTACCATTAATATTGTTCAATAGAAAGTGAAGTATTCACTTTATTTTCTTTAAAGTTCAATCAACAATTTGCCAGCTGTTTTTTTTAGCATACTGTTTGGTTAACATACTGACCTAATTTAAACTGTATAAATTGCTGCTTGAAGAAGTGTTCTGCATTTAAATTGCAGTTGAAAAAAGTACATCACCACTTATTTTATTTTGTACTGTCCATAAGTTATGATGCTGGCATAGTGATTCCAATGGCACTGGCAACATCTGTTAAAAGTTTTATGACATACATATAAAGATTAGGATGGCAAGACATAGATTGAGTCATCTTACTTGGACAACAAGTCATACTCTTGACATTCAAATTCTATAATACTAAATCATGTTGAGAACTGATATTAATATTGGCATCAATTCTTCAGGACCCTCCAGACTGGCAAGAGATCCTCTCCCACTTCCGTGGGTCGGAGTTGCAGAACTACTTCACCAAAATCTTGGAAGATGACCTTAAAGCCCTGATCAAGCCACAATATGTGGATCAAATCCCTAAGGCTGTCAAGGGTACTGTGGGCCAGCTCCTTGATAAGAAAGATGAAAGGAAGAACCAGCCAGAAATATGTAGAATGCTTGGTAAGAGTATTGGCCTTATGGATTTTTTAGTGATCATATTGTCTAATGCAAGAAAATGACATTCACTTAAATTCTAAATAAAAACCTAGAGGTAGACCATCCTAGATTAAATTTTTGATGTGGATGACGCCAGATTTTCCAATTGGGTTTATGTAACTGAAACACTAAAAAATATTTTTTCCGTTCATCCAAATGCTATAATAAAGGCCCAAATTGTTGTAGTAGCTAATAATGTGTGCAATTTTACACAGATTTGTCGCACATTCGCGACCGTGAGATCGCGGCGCTTTCTGGTGGAGAACTGCAGCGCTTCGCTATTGCCATGGTATGCATCCAGAATGGGGATATCTTCATGTTTGACGAGCCCTCCTCGTATTTGGATGTCAAGCAGCGTCTTAATGCTGCCCGCACAATTAGATCCCTCATTCATCCTGACAAGTGAGTGTTATGTAGTCATATGTTACATTGCTGAGAATGTGCATACATGGTGTATTTTATTTGTGTGACGCCGCGTGGTCTAATTTATCGATATATCGTTCGGAGCATTATTTTCACGCGTCGTTGTCGCACGTATTAAATACGCCATATGACATTAGCCACATGCCTTAAAAATGTCTTAAAATTTGATACAGGCTATGAAACATTTCTTAGCAAGTTCAAGCATGTATTGACACAACTTGCATGTGTAAAATTATCTTAATTATAAAATGTTCCATATTTGCATCTAGGTTCATCATAGTCGTGGAGCACGACTTGTCAGTTCTGGACTACTTGTCTGACTTCATTTGCTGTCTCTATGGTGTTCCTGGTGCTTACGGAGTTGTGACTATGCCCTTCTCAGTCAGGGAAGGTAAGTTTTAATACAATATGTGATACTCGGTTTTGGAGCTAAGTTGTTCTATGTTACTTAATTATTTTCCTATTTTTAGGCATAAATATTTTCCTCGATGGGTTCGTGCCCACTGAAAACATGAGGTTCAGGACTGAGTCGTTAGTTTTTAAAGTCGCTGAGTCTGCTACTGAGGAAGAGGTATATCTAGTATTTATTTCTACATCAATCTAATGATATAATCTTGCAGTAAACCTACATTTTCTTAATATTTATCCTTGACAGATAAAAAGGATGAACCATTACGAGTATCCTGAAATGTCCAAATTCATGGGTGACTTCAGCTTGAAGGTACATCCTGGTGAATTCTCAGATTCCGAGATTTTAGTATTACTCGGAGAGAACGGAACTGGTAAAACTACATTTATCAGAATGTTGGCCGGCAACTTGGAACCCGATGAAGGTAAGCAATTTTGATTTACATTTCTTATCAAGAATCGCTGTCTTTTCATATTGTTATATGGTAACAAAGATAATAAATTTTTTTTTTCTTTGTGTATCCGAACTTGAAAATTGAAATTGTTATGGCAACACTTCACGTGAACTGTCAAATTTGTGAAAGTTGTCAAATTGTCAAAAGGCTTCGGTTTTGTTGTAAAAAAATCATTTTTTATCATATTTGTGTTTAATCCTAGTATTTACTGTGATATTTAACCGAAAAGAATCCCTTATTTAGAATCTCCAATAAATTTGCGTTATATAACGATGTAGACATCGTTTCAAAAATGAGGTTATAGGTGTATTGCAATAAGTGTATTTTAATGAATTTAAACATATTTAAGTCTTCGAAATGGCTAGAACTGAGTTATTTGATTTGTTTTTTCATCCTGTGTTTCAAAAATGTTTAAAACATGCGGAATCCTGTGCATCAAACGAAGGTACGATTATGCAAAGAATGTCTGACAATAAAAGTCAATATTTGTACGTCTCTTTGTCGACGTTTGTATTCGTTTCATTTATTGTTGTACTTTATCCGGAACATTTTCAAATGTGATGTTACCAATAAATTTGTGGGTTAACGTGCCCATTTGTGTACATCTATTATAATGTGACAAATATCTCCATGTCCAACTATTATTATTGAACTTTGTCACCTATATCATCATTTTATTCTTAGAAAACCATATGAACTATATATTCGCTATTCCAATAATATGGTTTTGGAACTAAGTATTTTCAGCATATACATGTAATATACATTTAGAAAATTTCCAAAACGTAACAATAATCTTTAAATTATACTTTAAAAAGATCATGTAAACTGTAAAGTTATAGGTAATTATGCAAAGTTATTTGTAAACTAAATAGTATTAATGAAGGTAAAACTTTATTTTCGAAGTCTGCGGTTTTGCTATTATGGAATTTATTCAACCTGTCACAAGTAGACCACCTGCGATTCTTACAGTTAAGAAATCAATCTCTTCAAATGACATTATTATGAGTTGCAATGTTTATGTTGTGACATGATTAATGTTGAATGATGCACTATCAAAAATCCCTTGCTAATTTAATTTAATACTAATGTCTCGTCTTACATTAAATTACGACTTTGCAGGTTCGGGCCAGCTTCCCCAGCTGCACATTAGTTATAAGCCACAGAAGATATCCCCCAAGTCCCAAGGACTGGTGCGCAGCTTGTTGCACGACAAGATTAGAGATGCTTACATACATCCACAGGTAATTTTAAACTTTATTTTATTTTCTTGGTCTTTTTAAGACTAATTTAGATGGATTATACAAATGTATACTGAAGAATTTAGATTTGTAATTTTTATTAGTGTTGTTGTTGAGATTTTTTTTAATTGATTAATATTTAGCAGTATCTGCTAATTTCTTTTGAGTTTAAAAAGTCCTAATATTAAAACCAAGCCTACATTCTGCGTAATATGAAAACAAATGTGTCATTTCCTGGATGAAAAAGAATAATAATTAAAAAAAATATGAGCTTCTCGGTAACTACAAAAAATACACATTCATTGTTTTTTTTAATTCCAGTTTATCACAGACGTGATGAAGCCAATGAAGATTGAAGAGATCATGGACCAGGAGGTTCAGAACCTCTCTGGTGGTGAGTTGCAGAGAGTAGCGCTCGTGCTGTGCCTCGGAAAGCCCGCTGATGTCTACCTGATTGATGAGCCCTCTGCCTACCTTGACTCTGAACAGCGTTTAGTTGCCGCTAAAGTTATTAAACGGTAAGACTATGATAATTTATTAAGAATTTATGAAATTATCTGGAGTAAGTTTTATAAACAAATCTGACTAGAAGTACATTGGATTCGGTTGGTTCCTGGTAAGTTTCCTTATAAATAGGTTAATGCTTTAGAAGTTGTTTTTAAGATATAGAAGCACAAGTTCTTAAAATATATATCAGTTTTAATGCACTGTATGAAACTAGTTAGCATTATTAGAAACCTAGGCAGTATTATCAATGAAAAGGTATGCCACTGAAATGGCATAGCTTTTCACTTTATGGGGTACACGACGGCACATTATAAGTACATAATAATATATACATTAAAGCTACAATTGCAAACAATATTCATAAGACTTTTATTTTGCACGGACCCCAAGTAATAATTGGAACAAGGGCAGGGCAGTGACGATTCATAAAACTTATATTTTATTATCATTTTGTTTCCAGATTCATCCTCCACGCAAAACGCACGGGCTTCGTAGTAGAGCACGACTTTATAATGGCGACGTACCTCGCGGACCGCGTCATCGTGTTCGAAGGCACGCCGTCCTCGCACGCCACCGCGCATGCGCCGCAGTCGCTGCTCAACGGCATGAACCGCTTCCTAGAACTGCTGGGCATCACCTTCAGAAGGGACCCCAACAACTTCCGGCCCAGGATAAACAAACACTCCTCTGTTAAGGTGAGATTTATTCAAATATGTCGTACTTATAAACAATGCTCAGCAAATGTCGTCGTTTAGAGTCACCTGTATTTGTCTTGTCAAGTGAAATGGAGAGACAAAAAAAGTAAACGATATTTTTGAACTTCTCTTACCTAAGTGACGTCAGAATAATCTCGACCAGGTTTCTACTATAGGCACTGCTTTTGAAGTGAAAAATTGTCTGCAAACTAATGAATACATAATCCTACTGAAAGAAATGACTTTTTACCACTAACTTACATTTAATAAAAAAATAGAAAACCGATAGCGTCGTCTTCATATCGGTTAGGCAGAATGATGTTGCGGTACAAAGAACAATAATAAAATCCTATAGATAGTCTCAGTTTCAATTTCACAAAGTTTACTTTTTTTCACTAATTCGAGATTTAAACTTTTTACTATTTTCCCATTATTCTTGTTACAGGACATTGAACAGAAACGCGCAGGCCAATACTTCTTCCTGGAAGACTAGAGCAGAGAGCGACAACTGTATTTATATATATTGTATCTGTCACAATGGTGATGGCCTGCCACCCGTGTATTTCCAATTAAATGTATTACTGTAATAAATCATGTTTTATACAACCACACACTCCATCAACTTATTTATCGTTTAATTAATTTGATGATAATTAACTAACAATGATACTCAACATCTTTATATGGCAATATTATTATAATTATATGATTGTTTTTCATGGGTTTCCTTTGTTTGATGACCCTGTTTTAATTTCAGAATTCTTAAGTAACTAATGTGATTTGAAGCAAACAAAATTTGATAAAAACGTAATGAGACGATTTCTAAACGTCCGTAAAGTCAACAACAAGTCCTTAAAAAGCATTAGTTATCTATATAAATAGCAACAAAAGCTGCGTATCAAAACAGTCGGACAATTTGTTTTTAAACATGGTGTATATTAATAGTTATTTGGGTAAACCCTACACGCTTGTTACCGTAGTATACATACATCAAGTCTACGAAATAAGTATTATTTATTTTCCTGTTCATATTGATAATGCGCTTTTAATAGGAAATTAGCACTAAATCAAATTAAGAATTTGTACAGAGCTACAGAATAATAATTATTAACTATATTAAGCGCGAATGCAGGCAATGCGAAAGCAGAAATGATAAAATGTTTAAATTGATTGCCTTTTTGAGTTGGCTTACCACGAAATACGAATGATAGCGGTAATGCGGTTATTGCAAATCCTTTCGATAAAAGGTAGATATTTAAAGGTAACGGTCTGCCGAGCATATCCGCTGTCTCCTCAAAACTACTTAGGTACTAACTCAAGCATTTTTTTTGTTTTTTTTTTTCAAAACTAATAATTATGATAGTAATGTATTGAACGGCAGGTGACATTGTTTTCCATAGTTAGGAAAGGAAACACAACTAACAAATCCTATCCATAGCCCAATGAAATACACCAGTATAAGGATATTTCTCGGTTAATCATAAATGCCAAAACTTCGTACACTATATCTTAAAACGATACTTACGTGGCTTAACGAGAGTGCTACTAGTAAACCTAATGTACAGTAGTCAAATCTATCCACGAATTGCTTTTGTTATTACTATTGGTCATACGAGTAATAGGTAATTAAGGTAAGTCATTTTCTTATGAATATTCCTGTATTATTACGGCTACAAAATGCACGTAGTACATTCGCAGTACACGCGATGTTACCATTAAATTTAATGAGTCCTGTTTGCTCCCATTTCAAACCAAACACGTGAACTTTTCCGGGAAATAATATTCAGTATGGCTCATAATGATTTCAACAAATCCTACGTAGGTACCTAGGTAGGTAGTATAAACGCGAAAGTTTTTGAGGGTTTACTAATAGTTCGCTGATACCCTAAATTACCACAATGGCTACTTTTTACCCGAATTCCCGCCAGAAGTAAAACGTTTTTGCAGCTGTAAGTGACATCCACGCCGACAAAGACGCGGAATTAATCTAAATAGATAATTAATATACCGATCCGCAATTGTATAAGCAACCATCTAGGCAACTACTTACTTATTCGTTTCTATAATCTCTAACACTATCAAATAAACTCACATTAATGTGACACAGTAATTGAACAAAATGCTAATGCTGACTGAAATTTTCAAGAACACTGACTTTGCAACTTTCTAAATATGCGATTATCACGTGCATAGCTTTCTAGCGAAATATGTCCCCGAGAGTGTCAAGATTAATTCAGGTAGATGCCTAAATGGAATTTTTACATTGTAAGTAGACATGATAATTTTATAGACACAATAATGATACTGCTAAGTACCTAAATGTAATGAATGTATGATGATGGTATGGTTTTTATATGCGTGCCTTTGTTAATAATTATATAGATACTGCAAGCCAGTAGTTATTTATTTATCACTGAACTGTATCGATGACATAAGCTAATTAATAAGCCATTAGACACTGCTCTAATATATTATGATTCACTGCATAATGGCTTTAGCAATTTGTAACTTATATTTTATACCGAGATTATCTCGGGTTTACTACTATCGAACTTACTACAAAAATATTGGCTGCCGTTAAACATTTTACAGTACCATAAATCAATACACACCCTTATAAAAAACAATTGCCTTCTTCTAGTAAATATATATTACCTAATTTAACAATGCATAACGGACTGCAAATATCCCAAGCGATAAAAAAAATAGTTTATTTTGAGTCCACATTTATTTTCAGTTGCGTTTATAAAAATAATCTTTTACTAAATCCATGCGTCATGCAAGTTTTAACGGTTTAGTTAATTTAAACTAAGCCGTTTACTGTCTTTCCGATAATTGTATTACCTTTGATGTGTTAAAGTATTTACAAACAAATGAACTGCATGTTACACTGAATGTATAAATAAATATAGAGTCAGGAAGTCAACGTATGAATAGCGAACGAGATTATGAATCATTGTTCCTCAGTTCCTCTCGTAATGATCTAATCATGAATAACATCTATGACGGTGCGCTACACGGAATACTTAATAGAATGACGTTTTGTTGGTTCATTTAACAAGTCAATATTTTTAGACTTATGAGTGATACTTGAAGATAACTCTGAAACAGGAAAATTTATACTCGATTGGTTGTAAAATAATAAACGACGTAACGTAGGAACCAAGTAACTGTATTAAATTAAATCGGTACTTGGATATTGTTTTTAACGTCATTAATCATTATCCTGTTTTTAATTAACTAATGGTATGAGTGAACGTAACGTGATTAAATAAGTAACTACTTAATATTATTATGTGCGTGTGTAATTTAACCGCACTTAGCGAAATTGCGGTTTACACACGCCATTCTTCAAGTAAGTAGATTAATTTTGGAAACGTGCCTAACAAAAACACCCGTAACTTCTTCTTTTCGTAGAACTGCAGTCTGATGCGCATTCAAATATAAATAAACATAGGAATGTGGGTATTCCCTGCACCTCTCCTACTGTTTTAATATAAATGCAGACGTGTTTCCCAACCGGAAATTTTAATCTTTTCTGAGTGCACGCGTAGAAACTCACTTGCACACGCGGCTAAAGAAAGATCTTAAGTACGACAACTTTCTTTGCAACAAGCCATAAAATTTAATGGTCGGGTTTTCTAAAATCGTAAATCAAAACAACTTATCAAAAATATCAAGTTTTGTACATTTGTCTATTTGTCCTATTTTCGAGCCAGACGTTTATGGTGCACATGCACAGTCTGGCTTAATTGTCTCAACTCTGGTGCCCATCGTCTGGCTTGCACAAACCTTAAGACCGTGCCCACACGCTGTCATTCGGCTCTGCACTCTCTCCAGAGACACCTAAATTAAAATATTGGAAATCTACCGCCGGAATGAGAAATCGTAGTGAATATTGCTCGTTCCTCCCTATATAGAAAGAGGATTGTGACCAGTGCGACAATGACAGACTGATATTATGAATATCTACAGGGTGGTAATACCCGTAACAAGGTAAAGTGTGTGTAGATTGTTGGATGAGATTCCGGCACCGTATCATGTGGTTGTGTTGTAAAGGCTCTGCGGGTTCGCGGGCAGCAGCCGCGGTGGCGGGCGCGCGCCGGGCGTCGCCGTCATGCCGCCGTGCGGTGATGTCATCGCGGGCGAATAACCTACGTGGCACAGGGGTCGCCAACTAACGTCTAACTTACAAACATGTCTTTTTGTAGTAGGTTTTTTGGTTAAAGGTTTTGGATGTTTTGCTTTGAAAGGCAGTGGTTTGACACGTAAAAGTACAAATCCTAATTCTTATACTATCAATAGATTACAGATATATCGATGTTTAATATCCTTGATAGTAAACTTAACTAAACTTGTTGTTTTATGTTTAAGTATGTTGCTTACATACTTAAATAATATTAAATAAAGTGTTAGCCCGTTCAGCTAATCTCATCACGTTGTTTAGAAAAAAAAATATTAAGTTACATACGAAATTAAACTCGCTAAAAAGTAGCGATATGTACCCGAGCACCTTCCAATGCCACTCCTGTTAACAGCAAACAAATAGGTAGTTTTCATAAAAAAATAGACGTCAAAACTCAGGTAATCTTTATAGCCTAGTTTGAAAAATACATTAAGCCCTTAGCTAATAGCCCATTATGTTTTTATTTCCCTGATAAAGTTTCAGGCACTTAATATTTTGAATACGTAGTGGGTGGAAATATCTGCATTGCGCAAGCTAACCAAAGGTTGGTGAGCTCTGGTCGGAGCGAGAGGCGAGAGGGCGAACAAAAACGGCTTCGACCGACCTCACCGAGTTTCATTCGCGTCGAGAGTATTTCGGAATTCGGTCTGTTTGTAGTGATTTGGGTGTGTCGCTGACTAAAGTACGTACTAATTTGTACCAATTACTTGATATTATACTAAAAAATATACTAAATAGCTACATATTCACAGTATAGTGCACATAAATATGTATTAGCATCAGTATTTCAAGTGTAGTGTAATATTTGCCGGCAGACGACGCGCTGGCGTGCTGTTTGTTACTCGCTAAAAGCCGGTCCGCGATAGCAATTCAGTTTTAGTTTTATTTTTAGCGCATACCTACGTGAAATAGTTTGTAATAATATTTGTCTGTTCTTCAGGAATCAATCATCATGAGTGGACAACAGTACTACCCCTACAAGGTGAGTCCACCTACTTACTTAGCTACCTACATGGATATAATTCTATAGATTTCTCACGGAATGATGTCATCTTGCAGTAACCTCGAATATTAGTATAGCTCGATAGGTATTTAGCAAATATATTTAACTAATTGGGTAGATATTGTATCTAAGTGAATGAATATTTAAATAGGAAGGTAGGTATAGCAAGAAAGTGTTTTACGATTGGAAAGTACTTGCAACTTTACTTTCATGAATTATTCACTTGCATATTCTTATAGGAGAGTAGGTCTGATATTTCTAATGGTATTTCCCCATTAGGGACGTACTCCGCCCTTTCCATGGCTATGTAAACCATGCCAAGGCCGAACAAACTGGCCGTGTCGAAGGGAGGAAACTGCCATAAACACTATTGATCATGACGTCATTTCTAGTCTTGTTTAGCGGGTAAATGTGAAGAGAGATTTATTAAGAGCATTTTTATAGTAGAGCAATATTTAACAGTCGGTTTTAAAGTATTTTTAATGTTATTTGTAGAATACAAACAAAACACTTGACATTCTGCGTCAATATCGTCATCCTTATAACGAACCTGGTTTCTTGTTAACTTATTAGTCATCAATGAACGATTACTACTAATTCGAAGTCGAGCCAAACAATTCTAGTACTCATTCAATTGAGAAATATTTATGTCCGTCTACCTGTCATCCCAATGTGTATTGAACCAACCGATACGCCTGGTATACGTTCCCGATTAGTATTATATTGTTTTCAAACAATCATCTGGTATCGTAATAACATTTACAAATAAGTACTACCACTATACTAAACAAAATCAATACAATCATCTAAGCAAATCTGATCAATTAACGAGGCAAACTTGAACGTTTTGAGCCCTATGAATGGCCACAATGGTGTTCATATCACCATCTGCTGGATTTATAAACATCAATGTTTGTGTATCTGTCTGACAACTCCTTTAGGGCGACATCATATAACTACATCAATATCGGCTAATAAAACAAATAAAATTAGACTAAAATTGATCCTAATAGTCACATTAATATTAGGTTAGGTTAGGCCTCATTAGCAGACACTCTATAAAGCTATCACCAGCTTAGATTTGATATGGTAACATCGACATACATCATTGCCATTGTGCCAATTTCTAGCACCATACTTATATAACTTTTATATTTGTCAAATCTGTTTCTCATGTGCAATAAAGAATTTTCTATCTAGCTATCTATCTACAACTAATCTAACTGTAGGTAGGTATACTACACAAAAAATCTGAAAGCATGTAAGTATAGACTTTTTCCTTTTTCCATAGTGCACCCCCACCGTGTACCCGGCGGAGCCCTTCGACCCCGCCGCGGATGCGGAGACTCTCCGCAAGGCGATGAAGGGTCTTGGAACCGATGAGAAAGCCATCATCGATGTCCTCTGCAGGCGCGGCATCGTCCAGCGTTTGGAGATCGCTGAGACCTTCAAGACCAACTATGGCAAGGTAAGAACAAGAAAATGCCACTTAGTCTATGTCCATTTTAGATTTGGTGGCCCCAGGTTTGTGGACTGATCAGTATCAGCATGATAGTTACTTGTCTAATCAATTTAAATTGTTCTGAGTCTGGGTTTCTATGTGTATGTGAACTGAATGTCTGTGAAACCCTCCGCGATATAAGTAGTAGCGATTAGTATCCTTAGTGCAGGGGACGTAATAAAAAAACAAATGCTGGCACTTTTGGAAAATCAGTTCTTAGTTGCTTCTAGGTGACCTGAATGAAAACATAATGAAAGAAAAACAAAATTATTATATAAGTGCGTGTACAGTGTACGTTTTAGTACCGATCAATACATTTCTAATTTATTCAAGTGCTCGTGCTCGTATACTTTTGGCCAATCAATCATGATAGTCGTTTCTAGGTGACCTAGCTCATTGTGAAACTAATGGAGGTACAAAAAATATTTCACTGGACAGCTTATAAAGACAAGGACTAAATATTCCCCTAAAGTTAGAAATTTTCAACATTATGATCAAGTTACGACTTACTTCAATACCACGATATTTACTACAGTGTTTTTACTACACTTCGGTTACATTACAACAAAATTCAATTAGGTATAAACAACAATTTATTGTATTGTAAGAAGTAATAAAAACACCGGTTTGTAGGTAAATAAAACGCATGAACTTGAAATTTCTAACAATACAGTAACAGCGTCATCGCGTCATGAGGCTGTAAATAAGTAAGTATTGTAGAACGCATTTTGATAACAAGACATTACTGATGCATAAAACAAGACAACAACCACTTAAAGAAAGTTTAATAATATTAAAAGTGCAAATTAGATCAATTATAGGACCAGTACATTTTTCATACTGCTAATATTTTGTCTAAACGCTTATTTACTTAACGGTGAGAGGCGCTGGTATCAGGATGGACCATTATTACGTGGGTGATTGTGCGAGGTTTAAGAAATAAGCGTAGTTCACAATCACAATCAAGACTATAATTGGCCTTTGAAAATACAAATCGTTTAACAATATGTGGCTAGACGATCCGTCGTTGATGTCCGCTCGGGGCCGTTGCTCGTTCTTCCTCTGCCACTCGCAACACGGCCACCCAACGAACTGACGTTCCGTCAGAGCGACAGGTACTCGCTCTTGCCCATAAAGGTTTCCATCGATTATCCAAAAAGGCGCTACAACAGCGCCGTCATACTTATACCCTAAAGAGTTTTAAAATCGTGTCTGAAACTGCAAAGAGTTTTAAAATCGTGTCTGTAATAATGGTTTCATGCCAAAAGAATACTATACAAATACACAGTATAATTTTCATAATCACTAGCTCACATTATCAGTGTTATTAAAACCAGATGAGCAAGAAACATTATATCACGAGGTATGACGTCATCACTCATTACTCTTAAGGGCCCCTTATTCGAAATTTACGTTTCTAGATCGAGTTTTTTTCAGAGAAATCACCATATTTAAATTCTTAAAAAAATATATAGTACAGATACATGCTTTATCTAGTGACTTTTTTGGATAGAAACGAATTATTTAACATTTTGCTCGATAAAAAAAAAATCAGAAGTAAGGTCGATTTTAAAAGTATTTTTAGTTTTATAAGACTTGGACTGAACGTAATTTTATAAAAAATTAACATTTCATTTACTAATCGGATTTGCCAGGGATATTATTGGATACAATTTTAATATGGCGCTTATTTTTTTTTTAAATAAAATAAATACGTGAAACGTGCTCGCGCGCACCGCTCGCTCGGTGCCAGTGTCCGGCCGGACGCCATCGAGGTAGGACCTATGCAACTTTTGCTCGCGACCACAAATTTACGTAAGTGATTGAAACGGTAAATAAAAAAAACAAAATTAAGAAAAGAAGGGTGTCTGGAGTGAAGATAATCCGAAAGTGTATTGCGTAAGTACTTATTCTATAAATACGTCACAATATGATTACTTCTATACACAGAGCAACGAGAAGTCAGTATATGTATAGAATTTAAAATCTTTAATGGGAATATTCACCTTTATAAGGTGCAGATTTCCATCCTGGTCAAATTCAAGGAGATGTACTTACTAATATTGTGTTTTGATTTTATTATTACATTATTTATTACGTATAAGATTTGAAAGAAATTGAACATGGCTATCGATCACAACTCACCGATACCACTCTCAGGTAGGTACAATATCACGGTTTATGGTCGCGATGTGTTTAGTAGGTAGAAATAAGCTGGCCGCGCGGCGCAGCGGCGCGTCGCACAGACCGTCGACACTAAAGCAGCGCGCCCCCGCGCGCCCTGCGCGCCGTGCCGCGTGTGCCACGTCTGGGTTAGCTATCGGTTTCATACATTTAGTTTCGACACTCGGCGCGGGGTATGTCGAAACTAAATGTATTTATTTTTATTAAATGAAAAAAATGTATGAAACCGATAGCTTATAATTATCGGCACGGATCTTGAGCGCTGGCCTTGACATGCGCAGAAGTCGTTTTTTGGGTCTCATCGGGTCAATGCACCGGTGCATGCGGGCGCAGGGAACGGTTTATCGCCTGTGATTGGCCCTTGGCATGACGCAGAGCGACGCGTCACAGAGGCGAGTCCTGATTGGCTCGTTGTTGCAGCACACACTTCTCGACACTAGTACACTTCTGTGCAATTTAATTGTTTGTATTTTTATTGGTAATTTATCATTTCAACTTTTTTAAATGTTTCTTCGTATTATATTATGTTTAACTTCGAATTATATGATGTTTAACGCACAAGGTGTCAGTGAGTGCACGTGGTACCTAGTTTTAAAGTTTATTATGAATTCTTATTTAAAAAAAATATATATTTAAAAATAATAGTACTACATTGACATACATTATGCGATCATTGAGTTCTTTATTATATTTTATTAATACCAAACACTTTTTTTTAATTTATACATGCCCAATAAATAAAACATTTTCATTTCCACTATACAGGGTGGCGAGGACAATGCGACAATAATTTAACACACGGTTAGAACTAGTAGCCATGAATCATTTAAGTCATGACACGTTTTGATATTACGTAAACTGAAAGACTTTTTTTTTCAAACAAACTAAATAATAAAAATCTATCTCAAATTGTGATCACTCTGTGCGAAAGTTCATTCGTCAAATAACTTACCTACGACTAGCGGGCAGCTTACGTTTACTCGGTGCGGCAACGTCGCACGCCGCACGCGTAGGTACAACAGCTTGCCGCGTAGGTGCCGCCAAAATCGGACCGAACATGAGACATTTTATGCCTACAAGTCGCGACGCGTTGTTGCCAGCTGGCGCGCACAGCTGTTGTACCTACGCGGGCGGCGTGCGACGTTGCCGCACCGAGTAAACGTAAGCCCGCTAGTCGTAGGTAAGTTATTTGATGAATGAACTTTCGCACAGAGTGATCACAATTTGAGATAGATGTTTATTATTTAGTTTGTTTGAAAAAAAAAGTCTTTCAGTTTACGTAATATCAAAACGTATCATGATTAAAATGATTTATGGTTACTAGTCCTAACCGTGTTAAATTAATGTCGGGGTGCTAGCGCCACGCTGTATAGTACTCACCAAATCTTCTACAACCATTCTTTAAATTCTATAGAATGATCATCGCTTTCCTTAGTCACACATTCATAACATATTAGTGTTGACAATCAATAGTTTAGTGGATAGCACATCAAGCTAAGTATATTATTATGTTTTTGTTGCAAACTACTACTTATTACTAGCACAATATATATATGAACTACTGATTTATTTATTTATACTGTGGCGTGCCCGCCCGCCGCCATAGGTCACCGGAGTTCAAATCGCGACGGCTCCTCGGCAACGCGGGCGCAAGCCGTTTCGGTGCGTTAAATGCCTAAACTTTCGGAATAAGGGGCCCTTAACCACGACTACAAAGCTAGGCCTCATGCCCAAAAACCTTGTATTGTCTGGTAAATGGTTCAAGTTACCACGGCCTTCGTCAGCGAGGCTTCCGTAATCATATTCTGTTACTCACAGTTGATTCATGATCAGAAGCCAGCATTGCATTGACATTCAACGTATTTTTTTCTCTCTTACCGGATAGCGTGAATCATTTAACACTGAACGCTGATACAATAGTGTTAACATTAACGGTTATTAGCGAATATCCTTGTTATAATTACTCTATTATTTTCCTACTTCATTATATAGTCTAGTTTGTTAGTTCCAAGATTATAAGAGCTAATTATAACGTTGCAAACACTTTCTTAGTCATCTAGTAATTAGAAATGACACGTAAGATCTTGCAAACAAACAACATTGTGCTGGGATGAGATAAATGGGGGAATCTTGTTGCGAGGCCCAAAACAACATAAATGTAGGTATTATGAACTTTGTAAAAAAATACATATATAGAGAATGGTAGATAAATAAAAGAATATACCTAGTCGGTATATTCTGCATGTAACTTAATATTTTACTGTAGTAAACTACTAAACTCGCTGTTACATGAACTCTTGGCGAAACACGATTGCTTTTATTGAGATTAAAATAAGCCAAAACTGCGTCCTCGATATTACATCATTATCTTTCAGTATTTACCCGACTTATCAGGTAAATAAATAATGTACGATTACAAGATTTCGTGTTTAATATGTTGTAAAGCTTTCCAAGAATGCGGTTTATTATCTTCGTATCAGACGAGAACACTTCATATCACTTGCGGTTTGTACGTTTTGGGAAAAGTGTTGTGCACTCAATGCACTATAGTTATAGGTGCAATGCAAGATAAGTGGGTACCTAGAAACGGGAAAAAAATAATTATTGAGCACGTACTAAAGAATACTGTTTTGCATTGTGTAGCTAAAGGATAGGTAGTCTAGACTCTTAAAATGCATTTTCTGAGTGCATTTTAGTAGTAGACGTAAGTACATATTTACATAAGTAGGTATGACAAACATAAGTATCTATATAATTGAATAGGTTGATAAGATACAACACTCAAGTCTGACTAGTTTGGTTTTTAATTGCAGGCTAAAGGTAACCGCAACAAATTACGACATGGTAACGCTTTAGTCATCTATAAATAGCCTTACGATAATTATGCACGGCCGTATAGCGCCTGAATCATTCATTACGTCTCTTAAACCTTCCGAAGGCCTAGCGCACTAAACTATGGTTTATTGCCGCTCATAACTAGGCAGTTAAATTCCACTAAAACAATAGGAATTACTCATAACTTAATTATTTAGATTTTCCTCGTCTTGTTGGTAAACTATCGGTGTGTAACGTGCTACTGAAGTATTGAGCCACTTCTTGATAACATGCAACATTGTTTAACGAATCCAATGGATTCGTCAACCGCACAGTATGTAAAACGGTGAGAAATCATGCGACTACTCACGAGTGACGTATGTGACCGAGAATGTGATGTCCGTGTTCGCAGGTGAATTGAATGATTCTTGCTAGATTGAATGATTGCTGGCTAACTTTGTATGTCAAAATACCGGTAGCACTTAGTGAATTAAGAAATACTGTTAGATTAAATGGTCATGCACAATTGCACATGAACATAGCGTAACAAAGACCTCAATATTTTAGTTATTTCTCAATATTTATCATAGAAAGAAACGGCTTTCTAAGCGGCAAAAGTGCAATAGGATTTAGAATAGGATATTTTGGGACACACCGAAAAAGAAAATTGTTTTCTTTGCCAAGTTGCAAACTCTGAATTGACACATAATTGCATGCTTAAGCATTATGTTAACCTCTCCAACGACAAAACACATTTTTGGATACTGGACAGAACATTTATATCAACTTCTTTTTTCTCCTAGGATCTGATCAGTGAGTTGAAGAGCGAGCTGGGCGGTAACCTGGAGAACGTGATCGTCGCTCTGATGACTCCCCTCCCCCACTTCTACGCCAAGGAACTCCACGACGCCGTCGCGGGGCTCGGTACTGACGAGGAAGCCATCATCGAGATCCTCTGCACCTTATCCAACTACGGAATCCGTACCATCTCCGCTTTCTACGAACAGCGTAAGTACTTTTTACAAGCTTTTATTTGATTTACCGTGTTCGTTAGTTGGTTGGTTAGTTTGTGCTGGCCAAATCTTGGAAGCAAATTTGTGCTACTTATTTTGTAACGAATATCTACTTATAGGTGAAGTTATATTGGCGCTAAGTCTGTCTTAATTAGGAAAAGATAGACTATGCAGGAAATCTTGAAAAGGTATACAAGTATATGCAATAATGGTTTACGCGATTGATCAGCTGTCACCGACGCTAGTTGACCTGTACCTCTTTTGGAGAAAAAAAAAGTTCTCCTGAAGTGTAAATTAGGGCGCAGTTTGTATTGAACATAGTAGACAATGTAGACACATTAATCACATTGTATGTATCATGTATCAAGAATATAATAGCAGTACTTATCTTATGCAGCAAATAAGGTAAATAACGAAAAACAATTGTCATCTGAGTTAATACAGCGCATCTAAGTATGTGTATATAATTTGAGTAATAACTGACATTGTTACTCTCTCAAGGTTAATTACAACATAAAATTTGTCGTAAAGGCACGTTATGGTCATTTTAGTTCATAACAACGTAGGTTGAATGAATATTACTACTAGGCCCTACCCTGACAAATGCTTTGCGTTTTAATGAACTAATTAGGTAATTTCTTCCTTATTATCCACGTTGTACAGTTAAAAACAAAATTATGTGTTATGTTTATCATACATGTTTATATTTTGTTTCAATCTTCTTTGACTGCAGGTGTTTTAATGTCAATAAATCAAAAACAATCACAGAATGTCACATTTGCATTTCAATTGTTTCATAAGGACTCGACCGTGACACGATAGGCTCAAAGGATCTTTGCTGACGTCAGAGTTCGTGCCAATGCGGCACTAGTGCCAACAAAGCCGCATTATCGATAGTTCGATACACTGACATACTTTTGTTAATAAAACCACCGTTTAAATTAATTAGTACACACAATTATTTTTACGTACAAATCGATAAAAATTGTTCATTTATATAAATCTAAATTTACGGCTATTTAATTAAAGCTCTACAGGAAATCATTAGCTTAACATTTAGTGGATTATAGAAATACATATATCTACATGTTACAAAATTCCCGTGTCACAATGTTAGTTGCCGTACTCCTAAGAAACCGCTTTACCGATTGTTACCAAATTTTCAGTACGTCTGAGGATCGGCTGCTATCTATTTTAAAAGCTTTTATTTAACTTGCAATGTATGGATATTTGTGTGTTCGGGTGAAATCTTTGAACTCAATTTTGAAGTAGATACATTCAACCGTTTGTGCTGAAATTTTGTGGACGCATTTTGTTTGGATGACAATATATGATAAGATATGTGACGTCATTCTAAATTTAATATGGCGGATCATACAAGATGTCAGAACAGTTATATTTAATCCACTTATACAATATGGGTATCAAATGAAAGGGCTTGTTAAGAGTAACTAGGAAAAGCATATGACGTCATTCTAAATCCAATATGGCGGACCATGCAGGATGACGGAATAGTTACCTTTAGTCTACTTCTACAATATGGGTATCAAATGAAAGGGCTTGTTAAGAGTGACTAGAAAAAGAATATGACGTCATTCTGAATCCAATATGGCGGACCATGCAGGATGGCGGAATAGTTACCTTTAGTCTACTTCTACAATATGGGTATCAAATGAGAGGGCATTTTGAGAGTAATAATAACTTGAAAAAAGAATGTGTCGTTATTCTAAATCCAGCGATAACTAAAAAGTAAAAAATAAAAAAAATAGATAAAAAAAACTTTTTAAGAAAAAGCTTTTATTTAAACACTCTAAAAAGAAGAAAATAAAATATTCCTTTTGGATTATACTAACAACTCCTCATTATACACAATTTATATATAATAATAAAAGTTTGTCGCGAGGTTTACATACCTATCAACATTCCTTTATATAATAATAATTTGTGGTAAATCGAGCGACAAGCTTTTATTATTATATATAAATTGTGTATAATGAGGAGTTGTTAGTATAATCCAAAAGGAATATTTTATTTTCTTCTTTTTAGAGTGTTTAAATAAAAGCTTTTTCTTAAAAAGTTTTTTTTATCTATTTTTTTTATTTTATCCCTATTTTTTTTTCGCATTCGAAGTCGCGGGCAACAGCTAGTTATACATAAAAGTCATTTTACGCCTAGCCTAGTGGAAACACTAATCAACGGATCCACTAATAGAATTCTTTCTTGCAGTATACAACAAGAGCCTGGAATCCGACCTCAAGGGCGACACATCAGGCCACTTCAAGAGGCTGTGCGTGTCTCTCTGCATGGCCAACCGCGATGAGAACCAAGGCGTCGACGAGGGCGCGGCCCGAGCTGACGCCGAGGCCCTCGCGTCCGCCGGCGAGGGACAGTGGGGCACTGACGAGTCTGTGTTCAACTCCATCCTGATCACCAGGTCTTACCAACAACTTAGACAGGTAATTTAAAAACCAAATTTTAAATATAGGATTCTCGTGTCACAATGTTAGTTACGGTGTTACGGTATTCTTCCGAAAAGGCTTTACCGATTTATACCAAATTTTGTACGCGTATTCAGTAGGTCTAAGACTATTTTTTATAGCTTTGTTTAATTTTACGTGAACGAAGTCGCGGGCAACAGTTAATAATTTTATATATCTTTACTTTTCCTATGAGTTTCATGGATCACGGTACCAGAAGTTTTTCACAGAACTTACTCAGTTTTTCATTCATTTCAAATCTTATCTTCAAGTATGTAGGTGTCTATAGCAGTCTATAGTTTGAATTGTACATAACGTATTTTGCTACGTAGGTAGATCATAGTTTGCAGTAATAACAGGAATTACAGTAGTGTTGATTGTGCAGTATTTTTTCCTGCTACTATTTGAAATAACTCGTTGTATTCTCAGAAACGAACGTAGAATTGTAAATAATAGTTATAATGTATTTGGAATGTATTTGCATATTTTGTTACTGTCAATAATTATAGCGATTCGACTCGAACTATTTATACTGTAGATAATGAGGCATGCTATTTCTTAACACGTACCTTCTTATTCAATTAGAAAAGAGAAATCTACTTTCAATTAGTATTCTATCTAAAAACAAAAGCATACATTCATTTGTTATAGTAATTTACTGATAAAATTCCACAACAGTTAATAAAATTATCCATAATGCAAGAATTTATAACCGTTCTTTTACTTAGTGACTGGATTCATGAATCATGAACTCCAAAACGTCTACAATTGAGACGGTCGTCTGCAATCAATTATGAATTATTCAAGGTTGTGACGCATCTAATTGTCTGATTTACTCCAGATCTTCGCTGAATACGAGGCGATGACCGGCAAGGACATCGAAGAGACCATCAAGAAAGAGTTCTCTGGAAGCATCGAGAAGGGAATGCTTGCTATCGGTAAGTTTCAACAATCGTAGGTATATAGTAATAATAATAATGTGTCCGGAACGATTTCGGCCACGGCGGCTAGTGTAACTATGACACCAGCCAGCTATGCAGGACATATTACAGTGCACAAGCATGTGCGCAAACACAGGTGCACTCTCTGTTCCTTTTACTCTCATAGCCCGAATGGACGGTAATCCGACACGACCGGAGAGAGGTACATAGTAGGAACAATACGAATGCCTGAACTTACAGGGTAATAATTGCCAATAATTTTGCGCTCTTTTTGGGCGTGGTGTTTTCCAACCGTAGCCGAGGTTTTCATGTTGATAGGACTGCCACTTGAATGCATAAACTGTTTTGAAGTGTACTTATCTTTGTACACTACAAGTCTATGATTGAATATTATGATCTTGTTGTCGATGTATAAATTAATATCATATGCAAGACAAATAGGATACACTGAATTTTTACATCATTTAAATTCAAGACGTACCAGTAGGTACAATCAAGTTATTGTTTTGACATATCTAAGTTCTGTTTAGTAAGTAGGTATATTTTACAGACTTCATTTAGACTTCCATACTTCAATATATTTTGCAGACTTCATTTAGAGCGAAGAGTTATTCATTTGCTTACAATATTTGAAAAATACGTTGTTATGTAAGTAATACATGAAATAGCTCGAATTGTGTTAGTGCCTAAAATCTACCGAGTTTTTCCCCTCTAAACGGCGCACAAGGTCATGCGGTAGGAAGTTTGTAATATGGCCTTGTCCAGTCATTCAACTTTTTTGTACAAACACGGTTTTACCTGGTGGGAACAATGTAATCAAATTGGTGACCTGATATTGTTATATCAATTATTTCTAACTTGACACAGAACTTGTGTATAGAGACGCCTATTTTATGGATTTTAACCTACTTCAAAAAGGAGGAGGTCCTCAATTCGGCTATATTTTTTGTATATTTGTTACGTAAGTATTCAAAGATGCCTAGACCGATTACAAAAGTTTTTTTATTCGCTCTACACTACAGTATACATTAGGGTTTTTAATATATAGAATCCCTCCAAAATAGATTAAGAACTACCTTCTTCTGCAATTTCTAGTAAAATGCGTAAAGAGCAAAGTGGGCTTCTTCGCCGAGCGCCTGTACTACTCAATGAAGGGACTGGGCACCAACGACAAGACCCTGATCAGAATCGTTGTCAGCCGCTCCGAGATCGACCTCGGAGACATCAAGCAGGCCTTCCTTGACAAATACGGCAAGAGCCTGGAGAGCTGGATCGCTGTAAGTCTTCTTTCCACTATTCTATTTCAATTACCCCCTTTTGGTTATTTTTGGAGATATTTTTACCCCTTAGATGTTACGTGAATATCTTTGACATGATTTTGGGAACCATTTTTAGATTTTTTACTCAATTTATCAACTTCAATTGACTGTTGTTTGAGGCACATTTTTATGACATGTTAACCTCTACGAGCTTGGTGTAACTACTGCGAAAGTTAATTGAAGTTGGTGGTTAAATTTTCTCAATCAGAGTCGATTTAGTATCTTGTTTTTTTTTACATATTATCAATACATCTGGTTTATTGTTGTCCCCGCATTGGTATTATATGTGCTAACAACTGTTTGAGTATACTGATACAAGTCATATAGTTTATTAACAATTCATATCTGCAATCATTGAACAAACGCACCATCCTTTTGCAAATAAGTTTAACCTTCACTCACGTATCCATTTTCTATAGTTTACACAATATATTTATCTTTAAACTAACAGCATGAAAAGTTGTTGTACTTATATATATTTCTAAGAAACTGACCCATTTCTTATGACTTGTGAAAGAAAATTAGAAGCGACTTAGCTTGAATAATATCTTCTGAATACGCATGGTGGTTGCATTGTCCAATAGTTACGGATACCACGAGATATCACAATGCAGAATATACTATAGAACATCATTAACAAAATTTTATCACACTTAACAAGATTATACAGATCTATTTATACTATTTATATCAAATGGGAAATATTATCGACACATCACTTAATTTGTGAGTTTTATTTGTGTTTACATGTTTTGCTAACTATGTGTTATAAAGATAATGAGAAGACTAAAATACATGTCAAGACAGGCGTATAGAACAGTGGCCCATTTTGATTACAGGATGACACGTCCGGAGATTACAAGAAGGCTCTGTTGACCCTTGTTGAATAGATTGTGGGCTCACGAAGCAGACAACGAATGCGATTTCCACCTAGCTCGTAAATTTAAGTTTCGTCTTGTCAATTTGTTAGGTTATTAAGAGATCTGTTAGGTTTTAGGCGCACTGAGGGCTATCCGATGCTCAAATTGCTCCAGAACTGCGGGACTTATTCCAACGACTTAGTCCTCGGTGTGCCTTTTCTTTAGGTTATCCGTGCCGGGTGTAAATTTTATTTAAAAAGATCTGTATATTTTGCTTTCTATTAGCCATACTCACGATCATGTAACTTGCACTGTAGCTAACGCTTTATGTCGTGTGCGTGCATGAGGGTAGCGGTCCGTCCGTACTTGGCCCTTTGACTTAGTTTTACAAGTAGTTGTTCCAATTGTTTTCAGGAGGACTTAGGAGGAACTATCGGAGATCTCCTCTCTACAATGTGTTACTAAAGCCTCTTCAATGCTTACACATAACACTCAGTATTACGAGCGCCATATAATGTGTGACAATGCTGCAGTGTGAAGTTATATTCTAATCACATATATACGCGTGTCAACATATAATCGACCGAGTACAATCACATCTATGTTGCATTTTAAAGACATTTAACTATTATATTTTAAGATATTCTCATAAGTTTGTGATACATTTCTAATACACATTGTGTGAACACAATCATAAGTGATGGGCCAGTTTCTGTAACTAGGTAGACTGTGCGAGCGGTAGATTTATTCCGGTGTTCTTTGCAGGACGATCTAACCGGTGACTTCGGAAATGTGCTAGTCACACTTTGTGCTTAATCCAGCAGAATGAATTATATTTTTTTTATTAAAGTAATTATTTTTATACAAGTAACTATGTGTTAGCTTGGCATGCTATAGAACTAAGCTACGTTACGAAGTACAATGTAATGGTTTGCAGGACGATACGAAAGGCGACTACAAACGCGTGTTACTCACAGTAGTGTCGTAAGTGAACGCATAATACTGCATGACAATCCGACTGGATACAGTTCCAAACAAAACTACTTGTACTTTAAATTGTATAACTGTTGATGGTGTAGAAATTAAAGCTTGATATTTTTGTGAAAAAATGAGATATTTATTGGTGCTGTAGTTTTGTTTACAATATACACATATTTACATTAATTATTATTAAACTATTATGTATGTTGAATTTGTTTTTATTCGACGTCCCTTATACCCTCGGCAGTGATCTGAAAAAAATTGAGATGTTTTATCTTGAAAATAAATCATGACGTTGTTTACGCATTAATTAATATCTGCTATAATTGTGTACTGGGTCACTATTTCAGTAAGTATATCATAATACTGTCATTGATAGAGAAATATAAAAATAGTTAATACGCTTACGATGTATATTTGGCATGGTTCCAAGACTTCACTCTGGCATTACTAGGAAAGCCCTGTTTGTTTTGGCAAACCTCCAGACTGCTCATCAGTAACACAACAATATTGATTGAGCTTTCATTGCTATCTAACGAATTCCTTGTATACAATTTAGTAAGCTATAACTATGGTTTTCTACTCAAACTTTGAAGATATTTTCTCTATTTTTGGAAGGCGATCAATTTAATATGAGGGCCTACTACTTAGGTACTTCTTAAGACTTTTTGAAAAGAAACTCGTATTTTAAACCGTGTAGTCATTTCGCTTTCACATCCTGATGTGGAATTACCTGTTCATAAGTGGAGTATGTTGACAATAATTATATCGTTTAAATTTTTTAAGTCCCAGCTAAGTACAAGTGTTAGGCATGGTTGTGAGATAGATTAAGAAAGTGCATACGATTTACTAATGGGTGTGTTCATAAGAGTTCGAGAAACCGGCTATTAGTACATTCATCATAAAACAACCTTGTGTAACGATTTAATCTCTTATAGGTAAGCACAGCATGCGTTATGCTACTTAGTTAAAGTTAAGATAGTGACAAAATTATTGTAAATACAAATATGACATTGGGAAACATAAATATGAAATTCATGTTCTATAGTGTGCAGCAAAAGCGCCGATGATAAAACGCACACTGCGTCGTAGATACTTTATCCTTTCCCGTCTTGCTGCACACATTTCGGCAAAATGATGGCACTCATGCACGCTATACTAAGATTCGGGATTTCTTTATTGTACTTTGTTTCTTTATTAGCGGTTCTGTGACCGTATAAGGTTGCATGTTTGATTTCTAAGTGCTGCCAGTGCGACTTTTTCCGTAAACCTTTTTGTAAACCAATTTGAGTAAGAAGTAGTACAAAGTAGCATTGATTTCCTTGATTTTTTACCCATTCGTGTTGAAACGATTACGGCTTACATTCTATTTAACTACACCCACCAGATATACCTATATGTTTACGTGTACAGGGTATTTAAGAAGAACATTGAACAGATTTTTCGCCTTGACTTTATGGCTTTACTGGCTCTTTTGATAAAGATTTATTATATGCAAGAGTGCCCTGTTATCTACCTTGTAAATATTTGAGAGAATTTGCGAGTACATTCGCGATTTACCTATGCATGACGCCTGTTTATTCAATTTTGTAACTTTAGCTTGGTAATAGAAATTTACATGTTCCTACATAAATTATGACTTGGACCTTCCACATGCAGGTGTGAAATGAAAATTATTTCTACTGTTGCATTTTGGTAGTCCTATTATCTAAAAGCTAAACAACTTTAACGTATCACATAAATCGGGAACGTAAGACAAATAGAAACGGCTTTAGTACGGTACGTTAAGAAACTGGAACACATTAGGACACAAGAGAAAAACATTTATCCTCAACCGCGATTGTACCAAATTTTGGGCTCTTTTACTCGTACAATTTTAATATTTTTATCGTGTAAACAGTTGTTGGTGAGCCAAATAAATAAAATAAAAGTAAAATATTTCACCTGAAACCGAGCCACAGCACTGGGACTAACATTACTCTTGAGTAACAACGCCAGTCTGTGTGTAGCATCACTGACATCAGTACGTTGGTGCGGCGTGCTTAGCAACACGCGCGCGTTGCAGCGGTGCGCCCACGCATCGCCCAGTGAACCCACCACGGCGCCGCTGGCTAGCCCTACGCGGGTACTCATCTCGTTAGTTAGTACTACCTGCGAGATGAAGGGTAAGTATTTTATAAGTCCACATATTAAGTTTAAACTAAGTATGACATGAGGACTTGAAACGGCTAAAGGTTTAGATTGCATAAGGATAGGAATGATGTTGAGGATGGATGGTGATAAAAGTTTTTGAAGGTATGCAAGTACATGTGATAAACTGATTTGTTTTGGAGATGATAGTAGAATAAATCATAAACCTAGCTAGCAAACAAAAGAAAGATATGTTTACTTAGCATATTTCATACAAGATTCTTATAAGACAGTATTTAAACTTACAGCTATCTGATTTTCAACAGCTATCCTCTGCAGATCTGCCATAAGTCTAAACAGCAGCCCGGTCCTCTGCTTAGTGGATATGCCTTCTTTGAAAGGGTATGAAATTGAATCCAGAGCTATTAATCTCACCTACAATAAAAAAGCATTATTAAATTGCAAGATGAACCAAGTATGATTAATAAGCATAATCTGTTTAAAACCTCTAGAAAAGCAGATGAAATTAGAGTTGAATAAAATAATTTTTAACTGTCAAGCAAAAAGGCGGTAAAACTGCAGAGCAATTCTAGTTTACCCATTCAGACATTCAAACTAATAGTTTCATGTCAGTAAACATTAATTAATCTTACATTAGGATGTGCCTCCACAAACTTAGATAGTGTGTACATGAAAGCACAGAACTTTTCAAGACCAAAAGCATTGACATAATGCAGTTTGTCCAGTGCTTGACCTTCTGTGACCTGCAATGGTCCTTCCAGTATACTCTGACATCGGAGTAGACTTGCACTTAGGATTTCTAGAAACAAAGGACCGTGGGAATATTTAATTAATTGCTTTGAAAGAACTAAAAAGGTATGTGAGCTTAATTTCTTTACTGTTGAATATTCAAAAGATTTAGGTACCTACCTCTAAATCTAGATATAGTGAAGTTAGTATTGGTATCTATGTATAATGCCTCTGCATCAAGACCACCAAGATCCTTAGGTATTTGAACTGATGCACATAGTTGTAAACTGAAAAATTAAGTTTCAAAATAAAAATAAAGTTACATTCTAACACTACAGCCATTTATTAGCGCAAGGCTTGGTTTAAAATAAACGTACCATAATTGAGTTTTGCCAGAACCAGGTAATCCAAGAAGTTCAGTAATGCTACCTAATTGTACTCCAGCTGTACCTAACATATTGTCTAAACTGTGGCTGAAAGTTGCTACACACGGCAGGCTTGTTTCTCTCTATAAGAAGATAAAAAACTTTTAAGTAAGTAGTTAAATACGAAGCTATTTAAAAGGTACTACTAAGGGGTGAGATTTCTTATGGTACAATACCTGCCATAATTCAGTAGCATTGTATATTTTAAACGACTTCATGCTTTAATATTAAGTACAATAATATATACAAGTATTTGAAACTTTCCCTCCAAAAAATTTAATAATGACAGGTAAATAAACATGCGTCATGTAAATTGATTTTGACAGTAGCTAAAATGATGTTGCCTAACCATAATCATCATAACGAGCATTTAGTTTTTCGGAGATATCCTGTTATTATATAAATGTTAATGTGGTGAACCCAAAACTCGCTCAGCAAACTAAATGACACACAATATCTACTATGCCTGCTCGAAAATTATGATAGTTACAGTTCGCTGTGAGAAAATAACCACATCCATGTTTTGAATATGGTAATACCTGATTTAACAAACGTCAATGTCAAATTGTCAAAAATATCCAACGAAAGCTAAACACACGATTTTGGGGAATGTTTTCAGAATAGTTTATCATTAAATACTTGAAACTAGAATTCGAAATACAACAAAGATGAATCACAATCAAATGAACATGCATGTGCCCATGAATACTGTAGGCGCGACGCCTAACGTCGGCATGCAGATGCCAGTACCAGGTCCCATAATGCAGCAACAATCTCCACAACAAATGCAGCCTACTATGCCTCAACAACCTCAACAGGATAAGATGGATAATATATCGAGAGTGAAAACCCTCATGGGGTCCCTCCGAGAGTCAATACCTGTAAGTATTGGAATAATTTTGTATTAATATCCAGTAGACATTGGGTCCAAACTTATTCTTATAAACTTGTGATCAAGTAGTATTCTTGTCTTTGATTTGATATGTTACACAGTAACTTGAAACACGTTTATATATTACAGATGACTCTCAAATCTGCAGCTCAAATTTTGCACAGGAATCACAATATAGATTCAAATTCACAGTAAGTAAACAGTTTATCAGTATCTTTGGTTTTAGTTTGAGACATAGGTATATTGTATAAGTCCAAAAACAGTTTATTAATATCTTTAGTTTTGGTTGCAGAGATAAATATATTGTATGATAAGTCCATTTCTGGCTTGGTAGTTTCATGAACATAAGTAGCATTTCAAATATAGCCGGGTTCTGCCAAACATGCTAAGACTAGATTTAAATTCAAGAGAGATAATAAGTCTTTATCTTGCAGCATGACAACACAAACTTGTATTATTAGTGGTTAGTATGATGGGATCAAAGTCTATATTATTATATGTGAAGTATAAAGTTCATAAAAGTGACTTTGGAATTTAGCATAGTTTGACCTAGTTGACCTGTAATTAACTTTCAATCAATTAAATATAATATTCTTACATTATTTATGGATAATTAATTTAATTGAATACTTTATAAATTGAATTAGTCATGTTAAACTTATATATATTACATTATTTACATTAGATATAAAGTCTTATCTCATGTAGTCCAACCACTATAAAAAATGCACATAAAATTAATCAATAATTAATATTTTACTTTTTTAATTACAGAAAAGGTATTGACAATCCAGTGCCAAGGTTTGATAAAAATCTAGAAGAATTTTTCTCAATCTGTGATCAAATGGAATTACATCTGGTAAGAATGCTGAAATTTTACACTTATTATTAATTTATTTGGATTTCCTACAAAGGATACACATGGCTTATGTAAATCACATGTCTGGATGGGTTGTGTTCCTTCTATTACAGGAAACCACAATTATACTAACTAGGTGAACACTTATGAAGTACTTGTAGGAAGTAACCACTAACAATACCTAAAACCAATTAAAAAAGTATTATATTGTATTAATATCCGGCCTGATTTCAGCCATGGCAGCTAGTGTTACTGTGACATATGTGGCATATTAGAGTGCACAAGCATGTACCCAAACACACATGCATTCCTAATTCTTTTACTCTCATAGCCCGATGCACATTTTTACGTGCCTTCCGAATCGCGGAAGCTGTGACATTTATTTATAAAATGCACACAACATGCGAAAAGTCGGTGCCCGCCGTGGGTATCGAACTCTAGACCTATGACAAACAGTTTTTCGGTATAATTATATTCTAACTAGTCAAACTAGGTCATAAAATAAGATTTGCTAAGCATGTCTCAACAACACATTTATTACAAAACCCAAAAATATTTATTTCATTCATGTCTTGCTATACTTTTGACCATATAAATGACCTAAAAGCTGCCATACACAGAATACAGAATTTGATATTTATAGGTGAGCTGTTTTTAGCCAAATTAATACGAGGCTATTAAATCATGATACCTACAGTCAACATTTATTATTTACCTTTTAATAAACAACCTTATAATCTTAGTATTAAAGATTAAATTAATAATTAATGTGTCTGGTTCAAGATCTAGAAATTATCTTAGCGAATAGGAACAACTTAACTTGGAGCAACTTACATTGTTGTTTGTTTGTGACTTGAAGTAAACATCAAGTATCTATGTCCAATAGTTAACTTATTGACCCGGCAACCATTCCTAATCACTATTATTATTATTTGTTATCAGCGATGGCTTTACGTGACTCTGTATCAGCGTGTTGATCACCATATTGTATTATTAGACATCCTTAGGATTTCAATGTGATGATCATACGATTATGTAATGTAAACACCCACGTTATAACTATCATGCAGTTTCTATGTTCGAAGTTAGACGTAAATAGTCACGAGGGACAAGTCCCTAGTGACTATTTACGTTTAACTCTAACTAAATCAAAAGTGTCCTGAATACAAATATTCAGGACAATTTTGTTTTAATTTGTTTGGCTAAGCATATCAGAAATCATAAACAATTGCTCTCAATTATAGTAGTACCAATAAAGATTCTACTTCACGGTGTGGGCTACTAATATGTGAGAATAATTTAGTGACTTTGTTCTCTTAAATACCTGCAACTTATGAAATATGGTCAAGTAAAACAATTATCCCTATATTTTAAGCTTTAACCATGTTTATTCCAGTGTTCAAAACCATTTTCATAACCCTGACAATTAACCATACTTCTTTTGTCAACTCCTCTGTCTTAACGGCCATCCTTAACACCCTTATCTGTTTTCTATGGATACAGCGCACCGCGATAACTTGCATCCAACAGTCGCAGTCCGCGGCCCACTATCTGCCGCTATCTGTGATGCCTTCGAGACTAGACACAGGACCCACCACTACGGTAACATCATATTTTTAATTACAGATCTTGCAAATGCAATGTCATTAAGATAAAGTTTTATAGATTGTTATTGTTACAAAGTATTGGAGGCCTACCGCCACGTCGTAATGTTATTGCATTTGTAAGCGTGACAGCGCACTAAATGGTGTCAATACTTGCAATAACATTGTATACAATATCTACTTAAGGTAGACCAACTTGAATCAAACTGCTGGGTCACTTCTACAGCGGTCCTTTGTTGGACATTATTCTCACGCACGTTGCGCAACGAAATTTCATCTTCCTCTACTACTAACTTGAGCCGCTACTATGAACGCCTAAAAAAACTTTGGCAATGTGAAAGCAAAGCCATGCACAACACTGCGTGCAGAAACTAGCATCGTTTTGGGTCCGTTCACACAAACTGGCACGTAGATTTTTATCACGTTGGAAACTGAGTTTTACATAACAGTAGTAAGGTTTACTTTTGCATGTGCACTGAAGCATTATGAATGCTTGAAAGAGCTTCGTATGAAACAATAAGAGAAACCGATAGCTCTGCAATAAAATTTAAATAACCAAAAACTTATCTTTTAATTTCAGGACTCCAGTCTCAGTTACCCGCAGTATTTGAACACCGTCCGCCTACAGATCACTTACGCTAAGGACATCCACGACACACTGGTCGCGGCTGCGCAGAACATCTCGCCGACTGAGTAACTGTATAGCACGTAAGATTTATTATTATTTAAGTAATTATAGCTCAATAAATGTACAATCTATTCAAATATTGTTTGATTATTTTGTTGGGCAAGATTTACCCGTGGTCCAAAATGTGTTTTCAAGACATTTTATTAGTTATATTCTTATTTTACGCTAAAGCTTCTAGCTATAGTATAATTAAGCTATGTATAAACTTGATAGTTGACTGTTGACGGCAACAGTTTGATGACATATATTTGTTTGTTCATTATTAGAACGGTTAGACAAATACTTACACTAATAAAGAACAACAAAATAAAAAAAGGACAGACCAGTATAAAATATATAAAAAAAAAAACAAAAACATCTCTACTCTATACCATGCAATCACCTAACAATACACCAAGCCTTCAGAAAATATTACTTTTCACTCATTCGCAAACACATCGATCGCATTCTGGCTGAACCCAGAAAAGCACAGAAGAGTGTTAGTTTTAAAGAATAGGAGAATTTTGTTTAAACCATTTCGATTTTATAGCATACTAGCTTTTGCCCGCGGCTTCGCACGCGTTAAGAAGTATTATTGTTTAGCAAGTTAGTGTAAAAAATTAGGGCCTACAAAACTTCCTTGTACACAATATTCTTAACTAATTTGTCATTTGGCGCTAAACCTATCAAGCTACTGGGAAAACTTACTCGTAAGCAAACAACATAGAACTGCCCATGAGAGAAGCAATGTTCTCTCAAGTCAATACCCGCAAATTTGAGATTTTGCCCCTGAGACTTGTTTATAGTCATGGCTAGTCAAAAATCTAAGAAGATTTCTACAAACATCCCCTATTTCATCCCCTTATGTGTGGAATTTATCAAAATCTTTCTTAGCGGATGCCTACGTTATAGTACCTATGTGCATGTAAAGTCAGCCCGATCGGTTTAATTTTGACAAAGTTGCATAAAAAATTTCATCCCCTATTTTATCCCCTTGGGGGTAGAATTTATCAAAATCCTTTATAAGCGGATACCTACGTCATAACATCTACCTGCATGCCAAATTTCAGCCTGATCCGTCCAGTAGTTTGGGCTGTGTGTTAATGCATTAATTTCGATCGAATTTGATTACCATAAAAACGGTTCTAGTGAGTTAATCTTAAAAGATAGACATATACTGTTGTGGACATTTTTTTAGATCATTTCAATAGGAATAATTCTTACATACATATATTGTGTGTATCTTGAACCGTTTTCGCAGCGCACGCAACGGAAGCCCTCAAGGATAAACAATCTTCCCCGTTTTTTTTCACATTTTCGATTATTTCTTCGCTCCTAATAGTTGCAACGTGATATTATATAGCCTAAAGCCTTCCTCGATAAATGGTCTATTCAACACAAAAAGAATTTTTCGATTCGAACCAGTAGTTCCTGAGATTAGCGCGTTCAAACAAACAAACAAACATACAAACAAACAAACAAACTCTTCAGCTTTATAATATTAGTATAGATTTTTTATAAGAAATCTAAATTGTTGTGACTGTAGCTGTAGCTACTGAAAACCATTAGATTTTTTTTGTATATAGTATAGTAAATAGTGTAATGACAGTGCTTACTGTTCCACTGCAGGACAAAGGTCTCTTCCTTCCTAACATTATATCCAGAGTCTCGGATTATTATATTTCAGTAAAGTAAATCTAAAATTTACATTACCCTATTGACATTTAGTTTCTATCTAGAATTATAATTTTCCCAGACATTTCTGGAGGGTATTAGGTTAATTATTTTACGATAATACGTATGAATGTTGTTTACCACCCAATCTAACGGATATATAGGTAGAGATTCAAAGGTGAAACTTAAAGGAGATAAATACATTGTTAAGAACTTGCTAATACCTAAGTAATAAGACAATATTGAGGTAGGTATGAGATCAGATACTTCTACAGTCTTAAAATTGGATATTTACGAAGCTCTTAATCCATGTTCATACCGTATCAGATCATATATTTGTCATTATTTTTGCGTTAAAACAAAGACTGTCGTGCAAAGTACTTTTGTATCTTGGGAGTAATAAATGAATATGTAATTCATCTTTCAAAAAGTATCAAGAGTATACTAGCATTAACTGCCGCTAGGATAAATAAAACCAACACATAATTAATAAAATATATTTTATTTGATTGTAATATAATGGGTACATCAACAGGGAACATTATAACATAGTTTTCAGATCTTCGTTTACATTACCAACATGATGCGTGTCTTAACAATACACAGACACAATACGTAGGCTTAACATTATAATAATTTACACTATAATATATATTCTTCGAGATCATAAGATATAGTTCACACTTCGCACTTATAGCACTATCTTTTCTATCTTTTTATTCAATGGTACGGCTCTCTGGGTTAATTTGAAATATTAATTAGTGTTATTAATTATCAATGCGCGCGCAGCAGGCCAGCCATCCGACGGTAATTTGTGACTTAGAATAAACTTGAACTAGAACTATCACAAGAGGAAGAAAATAGAATACTATCAGTCTTTTGTTTAGAAGACAGCAGGAACATTCGTTTACTCCAATAATCTGTGTGTACCTGGAAAAAGAAAAAAAGTATTAGGATTTTGTCAATTGTAATACATAAACTAATGATTAATTACTCAGACAGTATTTTATATTAGTCAGTCAGTTTTAATGATAATATTTTTAAGAGGTGCTCTTTGTATAGTGTAGATGGCGCCACTGGACCATGAAAAAAGTTATTTTGTAGCTTAACTTCTTTAAGTTAACCTAGTAAATAATTCCAAAACGTTAGGAAATAAAAATGTGAAAACCATTTTGTAAAAGAACCTTTTGCAAAATAATCAGTAACCTATGCAAGTAAACTACCCATACAACTAATCACAAAGTCTAAAATAGAACAATCATAAACACAACAAAACACTAGATAGATATGAAATTGCATCAATTAATGCACCGCTATCTGGAAGCCGCTAGTACATTCCCCTGGCAACAGGCCTTGGGGGGCTACGATTCCTACAAATTGTGGAAAGGACACATAAATCGATCCTTATCTACAATAAAGAGAAATAGCCCTCAAAGCTTCCAGTGGATGTTTGTGCAGCGTGACCCTTGATAAACTTATTATGATGACATAAATAATGTTGTGTCTCTCTCATGGAATAATACAGGTTCGTTTTGTTCTCCTGCTGACACTTTGCTACTAATAATATTATAATTAACATGTAGGTTTGTCGCGTTTGTGGTATGAAGGTTTTTTTGTTACTTTTTGTAGGTGAAAATGAGAAAGAATAGGTCTTGAAAGGGGAAATTGAAGGACCGTAGAAACCGCATTAAGAATGTTCTAGAAAATATTGTAGTAAGTACGACGATTACATACTGTTTATCAGCGTTATTGCCACATAAAAAGATGTAAAGAAAGCTTATTAAGTAGTATCTTTTAGGCTGTTACTAAATTATCGAAAACAAGTTACTAAATTCTTAAGTGCGAATAACTCTGTTTGAATTTCATGTTTAAAAGGCAAAGGCAAATAAATCCAAATGTGTAGCCTACGCCCTCAGACATAAAGTTCAGTTTCAAATAAAATATATTCAAGCAAAATCAAAAACAAAAGTTAGTCAACACATAATTAGTACTATCCAATCCCATTTCTATTATAGTCACAGGTCAAACTATTTTCTAAGGTTAATTAGCAATAAGTTCAAACGTTCAAACACCACGAAGAATATGTGCGTAATCAGATGACTAGATTGAGGTTTATTTTAAACCAACGAGAAAATATTTCTCTTATACAATACCTACTTGTACCAATAAAGCCAGTTGTTTTCATCTACTATCATAATAGAATAATTATAATAAATCTAATGTACGCAAAATTATAAAACAATTAATAGATATTTTACTAATAGTTTAGATACGCTATCGGCGCGCACTTAGCAACAGTTGATAAGAGCACATTCACCCACCACAGACTGTTACATAAGTTTTATAACATAAAAAGTAATACAATATAGGTGTTCAGTTTTTGCACTGATTGTATTATCAGAGGCCCCTGTATAATGTGTTGTTTTTCATTGCCATCCATTGTTTCCATGGCTTGTCTGGTCATTGATATTGATAATAGCCAGACGGAAAGAAGGGTATTTTTGTACTACAGACCTAATTAAAATTAATTATTGTTGTGGAAAAAATATACTGAATCATATGAGGTATTTTTAGAGCTGGGTACTGTAATTGAAGGTTTTTATTTTGTACTGTGTACTGTGTAGTTTTTTAGTTTGCTGCTGTGGCCATTTTTATTTGACTACTGTGAAAAGAAATGATGAAACCAACTCAAAAGGCCATAATATCTTTAAGAACTTAAAAGCCAGCCCAGCCCTTTATGGAGATACATAATTTTCCTGGTTTCACAGCTTTCAAATATAAGAGGTTGGCAATGTCAAAGTGGATGTGCATTTGTTTTCACTAAAGTACTTGATATGCACTGGACTGCATTGATCTCCTTAATATGATAAGGGAATTAGTTTATCACTGCGAATCTATAGAATCAATAACTGATTGAGAAAAACAGGCTTGTTTATGATCTCCCTATCTCGTGTTTACGTAATAAGTCTCATGATGAATGATAAACAAACAAATGCCTACATTAGTACTTCAATCTGTGCTCAATTGCAAAATGTTTAGAATGAATAGACTAGGAAGCGCGGGACGTTTACGCACGCGGTGACGTCATTAGAATAGGTTGGTACCTAAAAGATACATTGATAGGAAGTTGCCTGAGAAAAACAAATTGTTGCTAAGTCAAGTGAAGTTCTCTATTCTGTCTGCAAAAGAAAAAAAATAAAGTCCTGGCTTTTTGTTTAACAAAAACTTTGAAATTAACTCATTTATTACAACTTATGTAAAATGCTCTCCGCTAAAACTTTCAAAGGCTTTGAGATAATCAATCTTAACGATGTCGACAAGTCTTTTAATCCAGCAAAAAATACGGCTAGTTCTAGCCTTATTACAAACGAGGTCAGTTAAGAATTACAAACTTCTTATCAGCGTTCTAACAACTTTCTTGGTTTATTTTTAGGTCATTCGCGTGCTCTTTATCGACTTATAACCCATAATTCTTTTCGACACGTTTAATAGCAGTTCCTATTTGATAAGGAAAGCTAAATAAAACCTTGTTGCTACGCAAAATAAACGTCGGAAGAAGTATTAGTTTTTGGGCGAATTGTGTAATTTTGATTATCATTCATCAACAAGTTATTATAAGTTTACTGACATTATATAAAGGCTATTATTATATAACGTGTAACATCTATAAGTACATAAAACAGGTTTTTATCGGTGTAATTTATTTTATGACAACTACCAATAAATCAGGACTTGTTTTTCTAGATTCCAAGTACTTTGTTGCTGTTATATCTACGTAAATCAAAGTTGACTGAACATTAATTTATATGGCACAATTATAACGATACCTTATCTGTTTGGTTCTGTTTTGTGTTCTTTGAGTTTATTAGCTGATGTCCTAGACAGGCAGGCTGTGGAAAGATGCTTATCTAGCCACCTACATGAACATACTGTCCAATATCCAGATTCGAATGCACAGATAGTAACTGTAGATACTCATCACATTGCAAAAAATACACTTACAATTCGTTATCTCTTGAGATTAAGTGGTTCACACATTTGAGTACTATAATTGTTTTTGGGTCAACGTATTTACTATTTTTTAATCATTACCCAGATAAGACGCGCTACTAGCGCCACCTACATCTGTATCGCTCGAGTATATTTCTCGAAACGTTCAATAAAAACAAGGAACGATCGGGGTCGCGATCTACGCCCACAAGTTATCAATAAAATCCTTGCTAATATCGCAATTATGTTATTTATAACTTCGACTACAAACATTTTCATGAACGAAACATGTCCATATTATCTTGTACCCTTGACTGCGAACGTTTAACTTTAGTCTTTAATTAAACGTTGAACTCAAAAACGATTGATCTCATTTGGACGGGGTTAAACAATGCGATATCACGTATTGTTATGTTATTTTTATTGTATTGTTTTTATAAGGCCGTGATTGATGAGTATTGAGTCCGAAAGAGATTGGACGAGCTAAAATTAAAAGTAGACTGATAAAAGGACGAAGGCTGGAATTGTTGATTGATTTACAAGTATTGTCTGAACATTCACAAGACACCTAATTAAAAATATATAGCTACTTAAACTTATCAACAACGCGTACAAAATTGAAATCTGTGTAAACACAAGTCAGAAATAGGTGAAGTTAGTTCATTGATCTAGTTCTATGATTACATGCATCGAGATCTCAAACACAAATTATCGTTAAGGGTAAATTGCTGACGAATCCATGCAATTGGTCTGGCGAATTGCACCGACTGCAATTTTTCTATACCCGGTGCTGCAACGCTTGGGCGGTAGTTTGGTAATCCATTCCAGTGCTGCCTAGTGGCATGGGGTAAGCCTATTTTCAACCTACTAATAGCATAATCTTTTTTTTTCCTAGCCTATGTCCCATTTCTGGGCAAAGGCTTTTCCCAAGTCCTTCCACGATTCTCTTTCTTGCGCCGCTTCGAACCAGTCTTCGCGGTGTACGGCCATTTGACAATATTTTTTCACGTAATGAGAAATTCAAACCTTCCCTTTATGGAAAGAGGCCTTTACTCAGCAGTGAGACGTATATAGGCTGGTTTATTTATTTTGAAACTTACGCCTCTCATCCAAAGACCTGCTGCGCGGCATAAGTGATGTGTAGGTAGCCGTCATGCGCCCGGAACTGCTCGTACGCCTGCGCCATCGTCATGCTGTGGCTCGCCAACACCTTATCATTCACCAGCAAATACAGCGCCTGGTAGAAAACAGGTGGTTACAGAATTTACAGTCCAAATTAACTTTTCATAAGTCTTCATCGCAAGAAGGTCTATTACTAGGTCTTTAAGTAATATTATTGCAGTTGTAAAAGAGATGCCGCTATATGTCGTGCAGTGCGCTGTCACGCTTCCACAATTGCATTAATATTACTTTTAGAGATAAGTAGTGTTTGGCCACCAGACCTTACTGGCAAAAAAGATGTTTATGTATAAGCAGATATACACAGTAAAGGAAAGTTTGTTCTAATTACCTGCGAATCTCTTAATTTCATTTTCGTCCTAATGATGTAAAGGAATTGAGACATGGTGAGTTCTTGCGGCACGAGGAACTTGTTTCTGCCCAGCGCCGGCACCTCGCGCTCTCTGGAGTACCGCTCTACGTATAACTAAAAGAC
Source organism: Chrysodeixis includens (assembly GCA_941860345.1). Classification (NCBI taxonomy): domain Eukaryota; kingdom Metazoa; phylum Arthropoda; class Insecta; order Lepidoptera; family Noctuidae; genus Chrysodeixis; species Chrysodeixis includens. The sequence goes on along the minus strand of OW796113.1, from coordinate 4,995,559 downwards.
ACACAATTTATTATAAACATTACCTTAGGAATGTATAATAAGCGGAATTAGTATAAAAAGCGGAAAGCTTGGAAGAAATAGAGGTTCTGCTTACCGGTACTTTGTTTGGAAACCTATGTCTGATTGCTTGGACTTCTTGATTCGTTTGTTTTATATTCATATCTGAAACAAAACCATTAATTTGATAACTTGTCGAAACACAGATTTTTTTGTTTCTTTAAGCACTTAGGAATGATTACGGGAGCGGGAGGTTATATTCTAAGAATTTAGAGCGACCATTCTTACGTTATGAAACGAGACGCTATCTATCTGTATCTCTGTATAAGTCTCACTATTAAACTTACCTAGTAAAACTTTAATAGTTTAAATGACACAATAACAAGTCTGATTCGTGCGAAACATAACAACAACACGTCTTACCTCGTTTTTATTTAACTTCAAAATGAGTTTAATTTCGTAACTAGGTAATTAAGCGAAGATAACAAGTTTATGATGAGAATTAAGACTTGTTTGTTTACCGGGAAATTATTTCAGATGAACTCCTATCCTACTACGAAATATGTATTAATTAAACTGTTATCTTTTGTTATCATCTTTAAAAATTGGTTATCTAATGACTCATGTGTACAATTATCATAAAGACAGTTGTAGTGACGATTAGGGTATCTACAAGGACATTGTGCATCATCAACCTTGCGTTAGGTAATTAGGTACCTGAACAATGGTACACGAATAAAGGTTGAGAAAGAAAAAGAGGAAAAAGGCTAGAACAAACATTTTGTGACAGGAACATGTCTGTCGCAGAAATCTAATTTTTAGAGCCCCTGCACATTACAGACTTTATCGGTCGTTGGTTAGAGATAATCGGTCTGTTAGTCATAATGAACTTGTATGATTGCACGAAAATTATTCTGATTTTATACCGGGAAATAAGCCTACAAAATGTTTGAAGGTCGTCAAACTGAACTATCGGCAAATTACCAATCAAAGAAAGTTTGTAGTTTGCACGGGTCCTCGGAGTAGCTGTCTAAGAAGCTTATTTATCTCTACTTAGAAGATTACGGATATTTAACAGTGATGAGACGACAAGTTGGTCACAATCAACTTTCAGGTACAAAAATCTTTATCTCATCATCATTATCAAAGTAGGTCCCCCATAAATTGGGGATCGTGACGATCATTAGTTCCTGTGACAGTAGTTGTCGATCAGAAAGAGTTATTTCTACAGTTTATTTAAACTTACCATCTTTATAGCCAAATACTTCTTGTGACGCATACGTGATGTAGAGGAAACCGTCCTCATCTCCGTAGTTCTCGTACGCCTGCGCCATTGTGAGGCTCATGCTTAGCATGGATTTGTTGTTGATGATTAAGTAAAGAGCCTGAGGATAAAAGTGTCTGTTAGATTTTGTTACCAGTTTGATGTGGAACTCCGCTAAAATAAGTTTAAGCCTAAAAGATGTAAAGGGATGTATCTGAAGGTGTTAATAGATTTATCTACCTATTAGGTCCCTTTTAAGATATAGCTCCAGAAAATGAAGATATAAAATATTGTCTAAAGTCACCTAAGAAACAGATAGCGCTAGTTTTGCTAACCAAGCAGATATAAAAAGATACCGACTAACGTTACAAAGTAATTCAATTATCTCTCGAGTTAATTGATTGATTACGAGCTTACCATCACGTACTTTTACCCCGATAGTGAACAGATCCAACCAGAATGAACTAGACGGTAGCCAGACTAGATTGTTGGCTATCAGGAAATAAACAGACAATGTTGAGGTTTTGTAATTCTACCCTGTTGATAAATACCTAAGTAGGATTTCTAATATCAAGACTTCAAATTTTGTCCGATCTATACAAAGTTGTTTAAGGACCGTCCTTATAGTGATTTTTCAAATAGAGTTGAGAATTGAGATGTTCTGAATAAGTACCCACAACTTTTTAAAATCTGTAGGTGAATGTTATAGGCCAGGTTTACCTACCATTACTTCTAAAAGTTACCTTTAAATTGACCATTACGAAAAAAAGAAAAAGAAGTAAGCTGGTAAGAGAGTAAGTAAGTAAAGCTTTAAACAATTAAGTGCCTAAGTAAAAAAAAGTCAACTCACTTGGTTTGGTTTGATTCTTATCCTATTCCGTATGATAACTAAGAACTGCGACATTGTGATATCTTCAGGAACTAAAAACTTCGATTTATCCAGTGTTGGCAGGTTCCTTTCTTTGTGGTACCTCTCCACTATTAGCTGCAATAAAACAATCTTATTGAACAAACATTGGACTAGTTTTATTTTATGTTTTTGGAAAAATCGTTAAAAAAAAATTTTGCAAAAACTGGCAAAATAAGTTAAGATTTCAAATTTGTAGACAGGTAAAAAGCAATTAATTTCTTGTAAAAGATTGTCCAGTCAGGAAAACGAAAGGAAGAAATTTCCTTTCTTATTATTTCTATTCTATCTATATGTATTCCTCATTCACCATGTGCTTGCAATATTTTTTATGTAGTTTTTCGTTCTCGAAATACTTACTGGTATTTTGGTGGGAAATTTGCTTTTGATTGCCATGACTTCTTCTTTTCTGCTTACTGCAATGGAGAGGAAAAGCAACATTATTACACATCCGTAAGAAGACACTAGGTACTTATATTAACGGTCACTATCTCAAGTTCTTTGCACTTGGCTATCACTAACACTTCTGCCTTACATTGACATGTATTATAACTTAACGCACTAATAGGAGATTGTGGGTAAACAAAAATATTGTATTCTATCTACAGTGCGTACAACACTTGTCGTCCGAATGTTACTAACTCAACTACCTACAATTTATTACAATGACTGTGTTTTATTTGACAGTCGCTCTGTGTAAACAGGGCTCTTCAAATAAACGATTGTAAACTTCCAGAATCTATTGCCCATGTGACAACTAATACCCAAACTTTAGATTCTTTATGGGCAAGTCAGACCATTAACTAAATTCAAATTGTTAAAGAGAAACAAAACAAGGTGGTAATTAAAACAAGATTGTCGGTAAGCTATAAAACCTATCTACGAAGTAAATGAATGTTTATGAAGCGTAAGTATGTTATTAATTTATTTGCTTCCAAAAACGTAAACAATAAGAAACTAGGGGAGCTCTTGAATGAACACAAATGCTTATCCAAACACTGATAAGTGTTTAAACTCTCGAGGAGCGTGTTATTGGTTGAAAACAATTAACGAGTTTATAATTAGTAGATAGGAACAGATATGGGGCTCATGCCAATGTGTAAATTATAGAGATTGGTCAGTTAGCGAAAGGGTAATGTACCTAGTAAGGATGCAAGGGACAACGACCGCTCATTGCACTGCATTGACTTGACCCTCATAGGCTCAAGCGTTTGATTTCCGCAACAAAGCTGAACTAATTGCATAGCTAGTTCTATAACTGAGGGGTTTCCCGTTAACGCCAAGATTTGTACAAATATCTTGGGTAAGTACAGAAGGGTGTTTGAAATGAGGTACGTCTGCAAAGAGTTACAAGATATCGTTGTCTCTATCGCACTCATCATTCATACCTTAATGCATCTCGCTTAAACCAATATTGTACCTCTTTTTAGGTGCACCTAGCTATACCCTCATACTTTAGATAGATAGATTACGTACATGATGTTGTTTACGCATACAAAGTGTTCCAAATAATGTCATGGATGTTTTACGTATGCAGTTATACGACAATAGTCACGTATTCGTCATTACCCAATTAGATCAGTTTAGTAAGGCAATTTTAACGAACTGATAACAGAACAAATACTGATACCGCGAAACACAAAATCTAGAGGTTCAATGAACTTCATCTATGTATTAAGACTATTGGCAAGGTATAAGGGAAGAGGTTATATGTATTTTGACCGTATTTTTAAATCCCATAGAAGGCTGCAGGTAAAAAGGTTTCAGTAAGGGCAGATATAGCATTATTTTATCTACAGACCATACAAACGCTACTGTGTCGTCCAAGTAATGGATCGTCAAGATAGAACAGTAAAGCTGTACTGGCTAAAGTTTTACAATTTAGAAAAAAACATAAAGGTAAGTAGTGGTTCTTGACCCACAGGTTGAGATTTGCTAATCAGCTTAATCGTGCCACAAGAAGAAAAGGACGTAAATAGATTTTCTAGCTGCTGTTTTCGGTGTTTGACGAATTATGGGAATGCAATATTAAAATGCCAAAAGGATCATGATGAAATGGTATTACGGTTATAAAGACTTCAACAGCAAAATCAGAAATTCGCGCATTTGGGTACCTATTGGTTTAAGGCACGTTGGCTTCAGTTATCAGTCTTTGATATTGCAATAAAGTCATCTACAAGTGTGGAAAATTAACTCCTCTAACTCGCTGTGCATTGAAGTATTTTAACCTCTAATAACAACTAAGTAATTGTACTAATAAGTGTCTCAATAAAGGTCAATATTATGAATAACAACTCAAAACTTTCCTACGATAATATCGCTTAGAACAAAAGACAGTAAGTGGATACTGATATGTTGATATAGTTATTTGTTCAATGACTATACTATTGTCAAAACCAATGGTCTTTCTCAAATGGTATTATGATAATATTGATCCCTACTGAGATGTTTTCGGTTTTGTAATGAAAACAAAACAATCACTTAGGTATAAGGGTTTTATCTTAGTTCTAGTTTTGTACGTTTGATAATTACGGCTACATATAATAGATTGTTGAAGTACCTAAGTATATCTTATGGGTGCTGCTATACACAAGTCTATTGACTCCATGTCAGCCTTTGATTGTTTGCTTCCTCTGATACGAGTTGTAAAAACTATGTATTCGCACCCGCGATATGACAAGACAACCGGAACAAATTATGTAACATTACCAGTTTTAATAAACTAGACTGCATAACTTTCAATAAATGTAATTCTGGAATACCTAATTGTACCTAAAGGACTTTTTGTTGAAGGTAAATAAGTTATCTAAGATATTAAATAGGTGATAATAGAACTATGACTACTTACTGAATGGCTTTTTCGATTTGAAGCACTGTTTCACATTATGGTTCACATCATGTTTTATAAGTGTTGTTATAAAGTTCAACTCCATTTTGAAGCTACCGTACGCACAGTTGGTCTCGCTACGATCGTGCACTCCGCGCGCCGTTGGTTCCGCGACTACGCCAATGTAAATACTAACGCTACTTTTATCATTGGAATGGAAGTAATGGAACCCACTGGTAAACAACACGATAATCAGTCCCCTTTTAATTTCTATTATGGAGCTGCATTTCACTTTGTATGATAGTGATTAAGTACCTACTGACTGTCACGTACCTACTTGTACACTTTTCTAATGATGCCTACCCGACTTTTGTGGATTATTTAATTGTTTATTGTAATTTTGCTAGTACTTACCTTAACAAAGCTGTTTCGTTACAATAAGACATGTTGATTTTCTTAATTGATGTGATCTACACACACAGCTACAGTTAGGTAGGACAAGTAGTGTGTTATTTGACAAATCTTTTGATTTGAGTAGAATTTGAAGGAACACTACAAGATAAAAAGACCTGTCTTAACATTAGTATCACTATTTTTATGAGTTAGGCTCTCGTCAATAGAAATCAGTAAGATAATATTCTTTTTCCTTTCAGGCCACTGTCCAAACTATGTATTACATTCGCCGCTCAAATTCAGCACAGGCCAGAAGTCGCGTGCGTGACATATGTGCTAGATATACCGATTTTATCCGGTTTATCAATTAAGATGGCGGCAGATAATTTCTAGCAATAATTAATTATTAATATTATCACAGTTAGACACGTGTTCTGTCATACATCATTATTAACTGGTGGCCACATGATACTCACTAATTTGACAGCCATATATTATGGTATAATGTAATTGAATGTAATCCTGCTAATTAGGTACTAAGTCCTAAGGTACGGTTAGCAACAGACGTCGGTTGACAAAATCAGGTTTACTAAGTGCCGCTCTTTTTTAACCGACTTCAGAAAGAAGGAGGTTTCTCAATTCGACCAATACGGTTTTTTTTTATTATATTACTCATATTCATTAACCTACGCTAGGTGTTTAGTAGGTATGTTTTAAATAAACTCCACGTCAAGCCTAATGTGTTATCTAATAGGGCAACAGAAACTCATTCAATTTGATTGTGAACAGTTGTTTAAAAAATGTAATTGTGTTTTCCAACTTCTTTTGCTCACGGTACTGGGTATCACTGATTTGGTATATCTATTGTAAACATCATTGTGAACTAAGTTTGAATTTTAATTCGGCAAATTCAAATTTTATGTTTTACGCTGTAGGTTGGATGCCCGTCTGTTCATAGACATTATTGTGTTAAGACAATGCAAGTTTCTCTCATCGTCTATACATCATCGTATATATTAGTATACCTAATTAATTAATTACTATTAGAGTTCATAAGACACGTAAGAATATAAAAGGCCAACGACGAAGATGACTTTTACTTTTCACTTCCAACATTCTCTGGCAATGGTCCCACGATGGGCGCCAATATGATTATAAAAATATCACTTTTTAAAGTAAACAACAACAATCGTATGCTCGATAATTGTCATTCTGCGCCTTAATGCGGATATGCAGCAAAGCGAGAACAAGCAAACATATCCAGGGACTATGTGCTTGATAATTACGTATCATCTACCGAGTCCCAAAAAATCGCTATAGGTAAGCTTTTAAAGTAAGTACAGTACAAACGATTTCTAAAAAGATGTTGTGCAGTCCCACTAAGTATAAATAAAGGAATGTTTTGATGTTTACGAGCTCCAGCAACTCAGTGACGATGAATGACGATAATGCGATAAGCCTGTAAATGAGGGGTGTCTAATTATCTGCCACCCGAGATAATGAGTATCTTGAACTAATTACTTTAGGTATTTGTTTTAACTGAAGCTTAATCTTTCTTTACCAGGTAGAAAGTCGTTATAGATATCAACTGATTGGTTAGACACCGTTATAGGTAGCCTTAGATCTTTGTATATCTTTGTGTTGATGTTACAGTTGAGTTTTACCGATCACGAGCATGCGTGTCCGCCGCGTGGTGCTTTACTTTGTTGTAGAATGACGTTAAACCATGTTTAGTCTCTACCTAATCCATTTTTTCATTATTATGTAGTGTTTACAATGTAATGTAATTTAATTTAGTGATACTTGGAGACCCTTCTAAGTTGACTAAAATAATTATAAATCGAGTTCGAGGCTTATAGTAGACGAAATGTTGGATATTAATTTTGGTTCCCTATCAAATAAATCTAATAATTATGTAGGCTTATGAGTTTTACTCTAACTTATATTTCAGAACTATATGTGTCGCGTTCATCTACGTTTTTGAACGAAGTTACATTGACAGAAAATGCACTTACTCCGTTTCACGCAAATACTCCTTTTTATGTCACAAGCGTACGAATAGCATTAAAACGATATTATGATTCAAAAATAAATTGTGAATCGTTGTGGCTGTAGCCGCCAGGGAATGAAATGAAAATAGATTATAATTATTTTTCCAGTTGCCGGTTGCCCCCAAGCTACTCCAAAGCACTGTTTTGGCCATTAAAAAATATAGTCATTGTTCTTTTCACAATTTAGTTTTTAAACAAAAGGGTGTGACAGCTTGTCACAAAAGGATTTGTTCTAGTTGTTTATTCGTATGATGGCACAATTATAAATTTATTATTTAAAAAGCATTGTTGCAGCAATATTATCAATTGCGCCTTCAACTTGCTCGTATGCAACTGAGTAAAGGAACGCAATTGGTTCCTAGCGACTGAAAATGAATTATCGAATTTCTGAATTATTATATTAGGAATTTAGCAAAGAATAGCCGTAAGTGTATTGTGTAGGTGTAAAAAAACACTGAATGCTGTAGATATAATTTATTTACTGTGTATTTTATACAGTTTTATTTACTAACATTTTTTGCTTTATCGATGGACTTTAGAATCGATAACCCAATTTATTTTAAGTTTTGAATAAGTATATTGTCTGTTAGTGCGTTGCAATATTATGCTGCTGTGATAAGGTTGTGTGGCGGTGTTGTGCTAGTGGTAACCATGCTTTTCACACCGATATATATCGCAATGACCTTTATAAAGACCTGGCGGATTCGGTCGTTCAGAGCGCGACTTCTCGAGTTTTTAAATGGTAACACGAGTGTCGCATTCTGCAAAGTTCCTGAAAATGCTGCAGGTAAGCTTTACATTTTAAAACTATCAAAGTTATGTCATACTATAGATACCTATTAGAAAAAAAAAAATCATAAGTATTATTATTTACAATTTTATAAATTAAAGTGCGCAAATTTTCTTTACATAAACTTACTTAAATTATAAAATCTTTAATTACAGAAACTCCTACATTAAGTTCTAAATTGTGCACAAACCCAAAAAATGCATATCTGTGTGATTTGTTGGACTACACAAATGCCACAAGGATCTGCAGTATGAAGCCGACCCAGTGTATAGAGATCAGTGACTGGGTGTCTTGTGCCGGTGGGCTGCCTCTCGGCTCTGGTGAACAATCCCCCATCACAGACTTGAATGTGGATGTACTGTTTGAATGTGAGATGGATCCCCATGAAAACACAGGACAAGATATCATATTGGTAAGTTATTAGGGTTATTATTCATACTTGAAGTTTCTTATACTAAAATACCCTTAAGTTTGCATGTATGGTATAAGCATGGGTCCATCAACAGTCCTAAATAACCCACTGAGACATGTGGTAATTCTATTAAAACAATTTTTGGATATTCAGTTATCAATATATCAAACAATGCTTAAATCATTGCATTATATTTTTTCAATGTTGGATGATAAAGAAAGATAAGTAACCACATGGCATTAAAATTCCAGTTGGAGTCAATGGGGGAGCCTGTGGCGTGGAAAGCTGGCTCTCACTTAGCAATAGTACTCAAGACTAATATAGAGCATCTTAGTGTTATTGGTTTCAACTTCATCGGTGGGGAATTTGTTATAGACCACTGTCTTCCTGTAGTCAGGATACAAAGTAAGAACTTTTATAAATGTATATTGTGTGAATTTGCTTTTCTAATGTACTAATACACTAATCTTTTCTATAGCTGTTCAGCTATCAGGAGAACCAAATAAGGCATCAGACCCCTCCATGAGGAGTCTCCGTAGTGACGTTCAGTACAGTTTAAAACAACCAGTGGGTCAGTTCCAGTGGCCAGTCCATGCAGCATTGCTTAGGAAGCTCTCTAAAGTTGTAGACATTAAATCTGACAGTAAGAACACAATACAAATGAATGGTAGCAGTGGAGACCTAGTGCTTGAAGCACCACCTGTCAGACGAACTGTTACTTTAGCCGATGTTAGTGTAAACACTGGCAAGTCCTTATCTGGCGAGGATATCGAAAAGCCTGACGAAGTTAAGCCAACAGAGCTCGCGGACACCCTTGAAGATAAAGAAGTAGTTGTTGAAAATGTTACCGTAGAAATACAACATAATATAACACCAAAAAAGTCCAGTTTGAAACTCGACTTGAAGAAAGGCACAAGTCAATTGTCCACTTCTCTATTAAACATATCTAGTCAAATTAAATCTGTAACCACTCATAAGAGGATAGTTAGTACGACCGGGCCAAAGAGACCGCAGTCTCAGATAGACTGTTACCCTGTGAGGGAGGAGACGGCCCGAGGCTCGACGTCTCAGCAGAGCACGCCGAAATCTGTGAAGAGTTCCCGTCCATTAGTAAATACAAAGTCACCAAATGTGTTGATATATTCTGATAGTGTAGTAGCTAGAGATAATTTGGAAGCGTCCCTCAGGAAAGTGTTGGATTGCGATAGGTGAGTGTGAGTGTCAGTGTGCTGTTTTTGAAATTTTTAGCTTTCAAATAATACATTAAACTGTCTAAGTTTTTTAGTATTAAAAAGTTTAAATTCGTAGTAGCTCTATAAGGCTACGTAATTTATTACAATTTAAACATTGTTTTATATCTAATTTTCTTGTGAGCAATGTTCCATATAGTGCCATTCTGGTATGTAAATCATAAATTCCAATTACATTTTTGCTTGGCAAATATATTCATGCAAATTTGAATACTTATGAACTTTATGTAAATGAGCATTGAAATATTTGTCTTAGAATAACTTTCGTGGTGCATATTAATGGCCTCTTTCAATAACAAGACCATACTAAGAAATACTTAAAACGTTATAACGGTTTACTCACGCGTATTTATCGGGATAGCCCGACTAGTTTCGAACCCAACCGGAGTCCCTAATCATGAGCTGACGCGGCGGCGGGGTCGCGAGTCGAACTGAATTCGAATAAATACGCGTGAGTAAACCGTTATAACGTTTTAAGTATGAATCATCCTCACGAAAGTTATTATAAAAACATACTAAGAAATGATTGTAAAATGTGAACTGGTTTCTACATTCTACTTGAATATTACTAGATTATTATTGAAAACTATTAAAATCACAGTGATTTCTACTAAGAGTCAGTTCACACCTAGTCGCAACGCGACAGCATTACTGGAAGAGGCCAATGAATTCAGCATCATATCGGGTCTCTAAACTGACCCTAAGGGGTCTGTTCTCGACTTTGCAATATAATGCAATTTCCTGTCTTCAATATCTATCATAATTATTCCAAAGTCCCTCTAGTGTGCTAGTCACCTATTGAACGGTTGGAGGGAGGAAATAGTAGTGTGACAAAAAGACGTCATGCGTTTCGAGAATGGCTCCTTCCCCGTTCTGCCGCTCATAGAGCACAGGACTCCACTATAAGCTGGTGTGTGTAGAGGTGTATATGTATGTCGCGTGGCGCAGGTACACGCTGTACGTGGTGTCGCGCGGCGCGCTGGAGGCGGGCGCGTGGCGCGGGCGCGCGGCGCTGGTGGCGGTGGCGGGGTGCGTGGGCCGCGCCGCCCCGCTGTTGCTGGCGCACCTGCTGGCCGGCGGACGACTGCTCGCGCTCTGCTCGGACCTGCTGCATGCTGTGCTGCCCTACTATAAGACTGCCGAGGTGATTTACTGCAACCTTCCATCATCAATCTGATTGGCATTTCTAGTTCCATTTCATTTCGTTAAATTTAACTTTATAGTTATGTTAAGACTTCAGACAGAATAGAACCGAATAACGCCGCTGGAGTTCGTGGTATACTTTTCGTGCTTCGCCATCGAAAAGCATGCCATGCCTCTACTTTTGAAAGTCCTGAACTGCGCTAGCTTTTATTCATTATAATCAATATTTATGTCACTAAGTAGACAACATTTGCGGCTTTGTTGAATCAATAAAGTTTAAATTGTGATTTCCAGGTTCGTGAAAATGAAATAGTACAATTCAATTACGACAAATGGAATTCCGTGAAGATGAAACATCACATATTCTGCTACCAAGCGTCGCCCGCCAAGAAACAGTTTTCTACAGAAAGCGACCGACAGTAAGTTTTGCTTTTATCTACTTGTGTGTGTTGTGTGTGTGATTAATGTTTGTTTTAAACACGGAGTAGTGAGCGAATGGAGGTTTCAAATGCAAAATTATCACTGATACCGCACTCTCAACAGTTTCAACACTAAATTTGTGTCTGTGTTATGCAATTTAATCTTTGAACACTCCATTTATTATGTACTCTACGTTTTCAACAATTTGCTTACATAATAAACTTTTCCTCAATTTGCAGAGCAAGTCAGGAAAATAATATGTATCGGTACGCAAAATACAATATTGAATTAGAGATTCCCATGTAATGACATTGTTATGCTTTCTATTTTATTTACTGCTCAATTTTTCACTTAGGTGAAACAACAGATTTTTCATACTCGTAGATTTCGTTAACTGTTTGGATAGAGATGGGCTTATCATACAACCGATGTTAGCTGTGCCTTGCGGATTCATACACATTGCTTCTTTCTTAGATATGCAATGTATATTAGCTTAAAACCACTCTGCAGCCATTCCGATAGTAATTTCACAGACCTCTATGATATAATCTATATTAAGAAAGAAAATCCGAATTTTATAGACGAATCTAAAAAACGAAGCCTATCTCTAGTTAATAATATTTATATTATTAACTTATATTATTAAGTTTGTATTTAGATAAAATGCATGTGTATGTCTAGATAACTTATCTATCTTTAAGTCTAGACATAACATAGGTGCATTTCTTTAGTTTTATACAATTACTACACACATATTTTGAAACACATTAATTTTATAATAGAGTGGCTGAAAAAGGGACGGCTATGTTGCAATGTAGCAAAGTAGTTTCAAATAGGTCTAGGACTTATGGAATGTTTATCGTAGCATTATTATCCACTGCATCTAATAGCAACAAAAACACATTATTATCCTTATAAAATGTAATCTATTATTGTCAGATTAGGCAATAGCTTTGCACACTGTTAGTTTATTAATAGTGATTAACAATCAAAAAATTATGAACAGACAACGAAAAACACTACTAAATGCTTTGTAGATCATAGATTGGACAGATTATTTAGCATTTATACGAATATCCGATTTGTAAAATACCACAAATTGGCTAAAAGAATGTCTTTATAATGAAGAAACGAAAAGTATTCAATGTCTTATAGTTTGGCCATTACCGCTGTACCGCGCCTTAGGAAGGCGCGGGGCGAGACGGGGGAGTATCGGCCGATGCGATTGGTCAGTTCGCCATCAACACTCATGGCGGTCGCAAGTGTCGAATTCAAATTCAAATTCGGACCGAACTGTCTATGTCAGAAGTACATGAGATTAATATTCAAATATGTGTCATGCGATATCTCGTGATATTAAGACTTATTGAACAAATTGTCTTCGAATCCAATAAATTCAAACTTTTAACTAACCAAGTCCTGATTTGAAATCATATTATACTAAGCTTTAGTACAACATGACTAAATTTTATTTATATTTAAATAACTAAGTAAAAAAACATAATATATGGTTAATTGAAATGAAATATTTAGGTATTTTAATAATTTAATTTCAAACTTACTAATTTACCTCACTTAAATAATTTATTTTCGTCGTGCTTGTAGAACTGTATCCTGATATCGTAAGATCTATCCGACAATATCTATCTCATGTGAACTCATGCATTTTTCTCCTCGGCCCCCACCTCGCCACGCATTCCTAAGGCGCGGTACAGCTGTTGTGGTCATACTATAATCCGGAATTATTTCACATTCAAGTTTCTAAACCCTACAAAAATATAGACATGGGAATGAAAAATTACAAATTTAAAAAAATAAAAATTGCATTTGTTCATATAAAACGTGTTGCGCCGACCCCAAGTAGAATGGGATAAGGCTAGGAAAATGATGATGATTCATATAAATGATTAAAAAAAAATCTAAAGCTTTTTACTACAAGGATTTCATTAGAATATTATGTGTAGGCCGTCAAAATACGCGGGGCATCCCGGCCATGAGCTGGACATCCAAGTGCTGGCCTCAGAGGAGACGTGGCGCACGCCCTCCTTACTGCAGGCCACGGACCTCACCAACAGGGGCATCGCTATCTTCTCACAGGTATATTACACGGATTTTTTTTTGTAGTATACTAAACTTTGAGCATTTCAAATCAAAAAATCAAAATCATTTATTGGAACAAAAACCAGCAAGTAACATTAATTGTGCGATAATAGCCACATTAGTTACGAAAAACTGTGTCGCAGCTGCAACTCAAGTTGAAAAAAAAAATAGGGAACTTCTGCGTGAATATATTGGGCACATTGTTTTCTGCATATAGTTTTACCAGGAACCCATCAGAATGGTTATAAATTCTTTACATGTATCGAAAGGATACCTTACCTTACAAGGCCTTACCTTGATAATTTGGTCAAAATAATCGTGTGCTACTAATATAATAAATTTTTAAGACTGTCATAAATTTTCTAGATACATTTAGAAACCGATCCCAGCGATTACTTAGGCGAGGAAGGCATAAAAAGCAACGAGGCTCGTCTGGGCATCATCCACAAAATACTTGGTGACATCCTCGGTTTACACGTTAAAGAGCCTCAAGAACTCAACCAGATTGAATACACCAGAGGATTCTTCCTAGGAAACCACGTGGTAAGTACCACAAACATACTGATATATCACTTGTATATGTTTATTTCGCATCACCATTAATGTAGCAATTGCTGACAAGATGTTTATATTTTGATACTACAAAGTCTACAAACATAATTAGGAACACTATAATAAACATTATTCATTGTTTGACGAACCTTGTTCACATTTCTTTTTTGTAGATAGGTTTACCATCATTTATTAAAGTGAGACTGTTGTTGTTGTGGAAGCGGAGCTCTACACCAGTAAAGATTATCCCTAAAGTTATCTTGTCTCTTGCCCACTTTGAAAATAAATATTTTTGTAGCATCCCCCATTTCATAACCTACCTAAAAAGTATTACAACTGCAAATTAACTAAAATGTCGAAGTGTTGTGCAATGATTTTCTAAAACTTATAAAAATTAAGTACTTGCCTGCCTAAATAAGGCTACAAAACGTTCCTAAGCCTCTAAAATGCTGCTTTTTGGGCCTTTTACTTTTTAGACCTGCAACGCCCACTAGAGGGCGGTATTGCACACTTTGTGAATCAATGTTCTACACTGTGTAAAATGATGTTTTTTTTTAATAACGACACAGTCATGCTTGAAGTGGTGGTAGACTTTCAGACTTATATACCCACAAATATTCATAACTTCTCTTCTATAGCGACTGTAATTACTTATCAAAATATAAATGTCGTTATAAGCAACCTTATTGATTGTATTAGGAAGCAAACGTAGATGACTATAATGTGATGTGCATATTTGCATAATTAGCTGTAATGTATTGACATAGGTATTAACAAACAGTTACACACGTGTCGTCCTGCTTGTAGAGACACCGTCATTTGGTTTAATACGAGTTTGGTAGATCATACTGTCATCACATTGTGTATTCTAGCGACGATTGTATTAGATTCAAATTAGAGTGGCATATTTTTTTTATCTGTCACCAAGTTCTGTCTTATTGCAATTCGTATAACATGTGCCATGCTCAGACTGCCATCGATTAAACCCCAATACGGAGTAATTATAAAAAAAGTTTAAATGTTTTTGCTATTACTATTTTGGATACTGGCTATCTGTACCATTATTGTCAGTTAATAACATTAATTACAAATTGCCCCGGCGGAGCTCGCACCGCTTTTTTGTGTTCGGGACTCGAGGAACGTCTAGTAAATTGCACCTCGCAGTGTTATCCGCCCTCAATGGGGATCTTAGACCAGAAGCATCAGACGTCATACTGCAGAAATGCGATTAAAATTTCTGAACGTCGCTAAATATTTCAAGATCAAAATTGCCCATATCTGTTTGACCAATGGCAATTCTTGAGTTTTAGCGAGACTAACGTACAGCAAGTATAGTTAGATACCAGATACGTTTTTTCATGTCAAAACATTAAGGTTCAAAACTGTTGACATATTTGTTTGAGCCTAATAATAACTTGCCGACGTAATACACAAAATCACTAGTCCACAACTCAGTTACACGTTAATTCCTGTTGTCATAGAATACACAATGCTACCGTGTTTATCGCCCATCGTCCATCGATCACAGTGTAATGATAGTGACGTGGTGTTGTCCGCTAGGCGGCGTGGCCGAAGCGCGCGGCGGGCCCCGGCCACGTGACCGTGTGATGCCCGGTGAGACGCCAGTACCGCTTCACAAGCACTCGATACGTAAATGTAGACCGATGCTAAACGTTTCAAGAGTGAGACTATACTAACAGCCATATGCAAGAACGATACTTAGTTAAATGAGGTTATAAAATGTGTATTTATTTGTACGTTTAACTTGACTAAGACAGCATGATTGTGGTTTTGCTGTGCGTCTGCTATGCGTCATTCTTGAATATGACTGTCAATCAGGGTCCTTTACCTTCAATAAGAGGTGTGTGAGAATGAGGGAGAACGGTCCCTGATTAGGGGATTTAGGATAGACTTAAATCGGGGGCATTAATTGATCGTAGAATTATGCTCCCTTCACTAGCCAGCAGCACTAGTTTTAGCTGACAAATAGCAGCACAAGTCAGTTGCCAGATTAAATGAATTATGTTTAGAACATAATTTTCTCTGAAAACCATTACTTTATATCGTGGCCTGATAATATTACCTACTTAATAGACTTTTTGCTAATGTAATCCCTTTTGCAGCGCCACCTATCGGTCCATAAACAAAGAAAGCTAAATAAAAACAGGGAAAAAATATCTGAACAGGAAAATCCTCTCACTCTTGAAACATAATTTTAATAAAATCATGCTTTGATTGTGAACTGTCACGTAGGTAATTTAATCACCTTTGTATTGTGCACGCAAAGCTTTCTAATCTTTATTATTAAACTATTATTGCTGAAACCAAAAAAACTTTTTTCTAAGCTATTATTTTTTATCATTCAATTAAAGTCAAATTGTCTTTTAAAATTTAATCATCGCTTAGGTCACCGAAATAAATAAAAACATTAAAAAACGTGCTTTGTAAATAAGTAAAACAAATGAATCAAGCTATTCGCGACATTTCCTGTATCAATTCGATCTTTGATTTTATCTATGTGTTGCATGTTGTGTTACATAGAATTTTCTGTCGTTAAAAAGAATCAAATTTAATATTTTGTATTTTTGGACCACTGACAAGACTAATAGATAATTATAGTGGCGCAATAGTAGGCCTGCGCTCAGACTATATGCATAGACGGGTCCAGAAAAAAAAATACTTGGTCTGGCTACGTGAGTATCTTAAGACTATATCGAAACCTTTGATAGCTTTGAACAAATAGTAGACAATAGAAATGAAATGTGAAATATAAGAAACGTCAATCGTTAATCTTGAAATAGTGGTCTAAAAATCTTATCAAAAACAAAACTAAAACTCAAATTATGAGTTATTTTCCGACAGAAAATTCTCTACCCTATCATATACTAGCAGTATTTGAAGTAGTTATTACTGTGCCCTGCAGCACAAGTTGCGTGTGGTGGAGACGTGCGCGGTGTCGGGGGGCGCGCGCGTGCAGCAGCTGGGCGAGCTGGCCGTGCAGTGGTGTCTGCGAGGGGAGGAACCGAGGGAGCCGCCCTCCTCCACCTTCCTGCCAGTGCATGTGTACGAGTGCCCCGAGCACTTCTCCACCGTCGAGTATTTTGATGTGAGTATGAAGGTGGTGGAATAGAAAGTCGCTAAGTCAAGTTCCTGAGTAGAATAAACAATCCTGAAATAGTGAAGCAAAGCTGTGGTAAAATTAAACTATGAAATGACATATATGGCAAGGTGTCTGCTCTATAGCTGAGATATACAGAGGGGTATATTATTACTTTATCTTTGACATAGTTAATGTTTAAAATCATTTATGTATCATTTAGAACTTAACGACAACGAGCTTGGGTCGGCTGGTGGTGTACGCGGACGTGATGTCGTCCACCATGCACGTGACGAGCGCGCCGCTCGCGCACGGCGTGGGCTCGGTGGCGCGGCGCCAGGCGCAGGGCCGCGGCCGCGCGGGGAACGCCTGGATCGCGCCCCCCGGACAGGCGGCTATGTCGCTACAGGTACATACTACCTTCAGAACACGAGCTTGGGTCGGCTGGTGGTGTACGCGGACGTGATGTCGTCCACCATGCACGTGACGAGCGCGCCGCTCGCGCACGGCGTGGGCTCGGTGGCGCGGCGCCAGGCGCAGGGCCGCGGCCGCGCGGGGAACGCCTGGATCGCGCCCCCCGGACAGGCGGCTATGTCGCTACAGGTACATACTACCTTCAGAACACGAGCTTGGGTCGGCTGGTGGTGTACGCGGACGTGATGTCGTCCACCATGCACGTGACGAGCGCGCCGCTCGCGCACGGCGTGGGCTCGGTGGCGCGGCGCCAGGCGCAGGGCCGCGGCCGCGCGGGGAACGCCTGGATCGCGCCCCCCGGACAGGCGGCTATGTCGCTACAGGTACATACTACCTTCAGAACACGAGCTTGGGTCGGCTGGTGGTGTACGCGGACGTGATGTCGTCCACCATGCACGTGACGAGCGCGCCGCTCGCGCACGGCGTGGGCTCGGTGGCGCGGCGCCAGGCGCAGGGCCGCGGCCGCGCGGGGAACGCCTGGATCGCGCCCCCCGGACAGGCGGCTATGTCGCTACAGGTACATACTACCTTCAGAACACGAGCTTGGGTCGGCTGGTGGTGTACGCGGACGTGATGTCGTCCACCATGCACGTGACGAGCGCGCCGCTCGCGCACGGCGTGGGCTCGGTGGCGCGGCGCCAGGCGCAGGGCCGCGGCCGCGCGGGGAACGCCTGGATCGCGCCCCCCGGACAGGCGGCTATGTCGCTACAGGTACATACTACCTTCAGAACACGAGCTTGGGTCGGCTGGTGGTGTACGCGGACGTGATGTCGTCCACCATGCACGTGACGAGCGCGCCGCTCGCGCACGGCGTGGGCTCGGTGGCGCGGCGCCAGGCGCAGGGCCGCGGCCGCGCGGGGAACGCCTGGATCGCGCCCCCCGGACAGGCGGCTATGTCGCTACAGGTACATACTACCTTCAGAACACGAGCTTGGGTCGGCTGGTGGTGTACGCGGACGTGATGTCGTCCACCATGCACGTGACGAGCGCGCCGCTCGCGCACGGCGTGGGCTCGGTGGCGCGGCGCCAGGCGCAGGGCCGCGGCCGCGCGGGGAACGCCTGGATCGCGCCCCCCGGACAGGCGGCTATGTCGCTACAGGTACATACTACCTTCAGAACACGAGCTTGGGTCGGCTGGTGGTGTACGCGGACGTGATGTCGTCCACCATGCACGTGACGAGCGCGCCGCTCGCGCACGGCGTGGGCTCGGTGGCGCGGCGCCAGGCGCAGGGCCGCGGCCGCGCGGGGAACGCCTGGATCGCGCCCCCCGGACAGGCGGCTATGTCGCTACAGGTACATACTACCTTCAGAACACGAGCTTGGGTCGGCTGGTGGTGTACGCGGACGTGATGTCGTCCACCATGCACGTGACGAGCGCGCCGCTCGCGCACGGCGTGGGCTCGGTGGCGCGGCGCCAGGCGCAGGGCCGCGGCCGCGCGGGGAACGCCTGGATCGCGCCCCCCGGACAGGCGGCTATGTCGCTACAGGTACATACTACCTTCAGAACACGAGCTTGGGTCGGCTGGTGGTGTACGCGGACGTGATGTCGTCCACCATGCACGTGACGAGCGCGCCGCTCGCGCACGGCGTGGGCTCGGTGGCGCGGCGCCAGGCGCAGGGCCGCGGCCGCGCGGGGAACGCCTGGATCGCGCCCCCCGGACAGGCGGCTATGTCGCTACAGGTACATACTACCTTCAGAACACGAGCTTGGGTCGGCTGGTGGTGTACGCGGACGTGATGTCGTCCACCATGCACGTGACGAGCGCGCCGCTCGCGCACGGCGTGGGCTCGGTGGCGCGGCGCCAGGCGCAGGGCCGCGGCCGCGCGGGGAACGCCTGGATCGCGCCCCCCGGACAGGCGGCTATGTCGCTACAGGTACATACTACCTTCAGAACACGAGCTTGGGTCGGCTGGTGGTGTACGCGGACGTGATGTCGTCCACCATGCACGTGACGAGCGCGCCGCTCGCGCACGGCGTGGGCTCGGTGGCGCGGCGCCAGGCGCAGGGCCGCGGCCGCGCGGGGAACGCCTGGATCGCGCCCCCCGGACAGGCGGCTATGTCGCTACAGGTACATACTACCTTCAGAACACGAGCTTGGGTCGGCTGGTGGTGTACGCGGACGTGATGTCGTCCACCATGCACGTGACGAGCGCGCCGCTCGCGCACGGCGTGGGCTCGGTGGCGCGGCGCCAGGCGCAGGGCCGCGGCCGCGCGGGGAACGCCTGGATCGCGCCCCCCGGACAGGCGGCTATGTCGCTACAGGTACATACTACCTTCAGAACACGAGCTTGGGTCGGCTGGTGGTGTACGCGGACGTGATGTCGTCCACCATGCACGTGACGAGCGCGCCGCTCGCGCACGGCGTGGGCTCGGTGGCGCGGCGCCAGGCGCAGGGCCGCGGCCGCGCGGGGAACGCCTGGATCGCGCCCCCCGGACAGGCGGCTATGTCGCTACAGGTACATACTACCTTCAGAACACGAGCTTGGGTCGGCTGGTGGTGTACGCGGACGTGATGTCGTCCACCATGCACGTGACGAGCGCGCCGCTCGCGCACGGCGTGGGCTCGGTGGCGCGGCGCCAGGCGCAGGGCCGCGGCCGCGCGGGGAACGCCTGGATCGCGCCCCCCGGACAGGCGGCTATGTCGCTACAGGTACATACTACCTTCAGAACACGAGCTTGGGTCGGCTGGTGGTGTACGCGGACGTGATGTCGTCCACCATGCACGTGACGAGCGCGCCGCTCGCGCACGGCGTGGGCTCGGTGGCGCGGCGCCAGGCGCAGGGCCGCGGCCGCGCGGGGAACGCCTGGATCGCGCCCCCCGGACAGGCGGCTATGTCGCTACAGGTACATACTACCTTCAGAACACGAGCTTGGGTCGGCTGGTGGTGTACGCGGACGTGATGTCGTCCACCATGCACGTGACGAGCGCGCCGCTCGCGCACGGCGTGGGCTCGGTGGCGCGGCGCCAGGCGCAGGGCCGCGGCCGCGCGGGGAACGCCTGGATCGCGCCCCCCGGACAGGCGGCTATGTCGCTACAGGTACATACTACCTTCAGAACACGAGCTTGGGTCGGCTGGTGGTGTACGCGGACGTGATGTCGTCCACCATGCACGTGACGAGCGCGCCGCTCGCGCACGGCGTGGGCTCGGTGGCGCGGCGCCAGGCGCAGGGCCGCGGCCGCGCGGGGAACGCCTGGATCGCGCCCCCCGGACAGGCGGCTATGTCGCTACAGGTACATACTACCTTCAGAACACGAGCTTGGGTCGGCTGGTGGTGTACGCGGACGTGATGTCGTCCACCATGCACGTGACGAGCGCGCCGCTCGCGCACGGCGTGGGCTCGGTGGCGCGGCGCCAGGCGCAGGGCCGCGGCCGCGCGGGGAACGCCTGGATCGCGCCCCCCGGACAGGCGGCTATGTCGCTACAGGTACATACTACCTTCAGAACACGAGCTTGGGTCGGCTGGTGGTGTACGCGGACGTGATGTCGTCCACCATGCACGTGACGAGCGCGCCGCTCGCGCACGGCGTGGGCTCGGTGGCGCGGCGCCAGGCGCAGGGCCGCGGCCGCGCGGGGAACGCCTGGATCGCGCCCCCCGGACAGGCGGCTATGTCGCTACAGGTACATACTACCTTCAGAACACGAGCTTGGGTCGGCTGGTGGTGTACGCGGACGTGATGTCGTCCACCATGCACGTGACGAGCGCGCCGCTCGCGCACGGCGTGGGCTCGGTGGCGCGGCGCCAGGCGCAGGGCCGCGGCCGCGCGGGGAACGCCTGGATCGCGCCCCCCGGACAGGCGGCTATGTCGCTACAGGTACATACTACCTTCAGAACACGAGCTTGGGTCGGCTGGTGGTGTACGCGGACGTGATGTCGTCCACCATGCACGTGACGAGCGCGCCGCTCGCGCACGGCGTGGGCTCGGTGGCGCGGCGCCAGGCGCAGGGCCGCGGCCGCGCGGGGAACGCCTGGATCGCGCCCCCCGGACAGGCGGCTATGTCGCTACAGGTACATCTGTGGTAGATAGATAAAACATTTATTTAATACAAACAACAAAACACACAAAAAAAATGACAACAAAAAAATAAAAATAACGGCGCGATTCAGTGTTTTAAGTTTGCACCGAATGGTGATACGTTTATGACTTCAACCCACGCCAAGGGCACGGCGTGGAGATGTCGGACTCCCACCGACTAAAAACACTCCGAGCCCCTTCTACTACCTAAGCCAGCGTCACGGGAACGCTCGCGCATGCTCTGCGTGACCCTGGCTGGCTACGTGTATTAAACCACAGATACTCAGTTTCAAACGTAAGTAACCGAAGCCGATCAAGTGTCTTTCATCGTCTGACGCTAATTCCACCTTACGTGGATGTATTATAGTTGCTTTTACGATACCTAACTACTAAACTGGATGTGTATCTTTCATTTTGATGTCTACGTCAGTCGTAAACATCAGACAATTTTGTAATAAAATTTAAGAGAGTAAAAGTAGAAGTAAACATAAGTTAAACAGAAATAAATATAGAAGAAACGGTAATTAAACAGGTCTGATCATGACTTAATTCACCGAAATGGTCATGATTGACGTCTAATCTAGCACAACAACTGTCATATGGGACAAACATTAAATCACTTGTAATTTGTCTAATCTACCTATTATTAATATATGTTTCTATCCACAGGTGTGGTTAACGATATCGCCGTGCCTGCCGCTAGTGCAGCACGCGGCGGCGCTGGCCGCAGTGCGCGCGATACGCTCGCAGCCGACCTACGAACATTTGGACATCAGGTACAAGTGCACATAGTGAACAATTAAACAAATAGCATAATATATAAATTTGTGAAATTTAAGAGAATGTTACAAAAAAAAAAATACTATTAATTCCGACGTTTGTCACCGTCGTCCTGATCGTCTAGACTTTAGGAGAGAATTTATTAAACAATAATTCGATATTTCTTTTTTCTCGACGTTTCGGTCGAGTTGCACCGACCGTGATCACGGATGGACGGTGGACTCAGTCCACCTGCACCAATATGTGTACAAGTTTAAAAACATTATTATCTTTTTCCACTATAATCCGTACTTCTTGGATGAAAGTGTTGAGGTCTAACGTCTATGAATCTTCGCTCAACAGAATAAAGTGGCCCAACGACATTTACTTTGGACGAGAGGTCAAAATAGGCGGCACCATCACCACGGCGAACTGTACGGGCGAAGATGTATACGTCAATATTGGTAAGGTTAACTTACATTATGGCGAGGTTTTACTTGCCTTGAAAAATCAGATCACGAAATATGTCAATACATGGATATAAAAATTGTACGGTCTTTTGCTGTCTCGTGTTATAAAATTGTCTAAGACGTCGACGTAAGGACCTTACGTCTACGCCTTAGTCCATGTGACTTTCTTCAATCATACGTAACCAAGTCAAGTTACATGGCAGACAAAATACAATTTCGACGGTTACTTTTTAATTTTGATTTGATCTAGAATTTTTATTTTTTACATCTAATCCCACCGAATTTCTCCTTATGAATGTATTTTAGAAACAGCACTTCAAAATTAATTTTTCAACCAGGTACCGGTGTGAACATAACGAACAGCGTGCCAACGACTTGCATTAACGACATTATAAGCGAGCACAACCGCCAGCACGGCACCACGCTCGCGCCCATGACCATAGAGAAGTTCCTCGCGCGGTACTGCTCGCAGCTCGAGCGGATACTCGAGTACATGGCCACCGACGGCGGGATCGATGCCTTCTTGGAACAGTATTACCAGTACTGGTTGCATACGTGAGTTGGATACTGTTATATATGTAGTTAAGTTATAAAAGGTATTAACGACATTATAAGCGAGCACAACCGCCAGCACGGCACCTCCCTCGCGCCCATGACCATAGAGAAGTTCCTCGCGCGGTACTGCTCGCAGCTCGAGCGGATACTCGAGTACATGGCCACCGACGGCGGGATCGATGCCTTCTTAGAACAGTATTACCAGTACTGGCTGCATACGTGAGTTGATAGTATTATGATATATGTAGTTAAGTTTTATAAGGTATAAACGTAAATTGTACAGTTAGAACAGCGTCTCACAAAACATGATGAATTCTACCCGCTCTATGGAATCTTAAACACGAATTCTAAAAGAATTCACACACGTTCCTATCTGACATCATCTCGCAGGTCACACTTTTAAAAGCGGCATTTTTATTTCGCAGGGGTGAAGCGATCAGAGTAAAGAGCGAAGCTGACGCGTCCCCAGTTGACGGTACTATCGTAGGTCTGGACGAGGCGGGCTGGCTGGTCGTGCGCACGGCGGCCGGCGACGTGCGGGTCGCGCCCGATGGCAACACCTTCGACATGATGAGCGGCCTCGTCGCGCCCAAGCTATAGCCGCCCCACCTGCATGTGTAACTAGCGGTGTATAACTATGGAGATAAAGGTACCTACTCGGTTATACTGGAAAATGCTACTATAAATTTTCATTTGTTTTTAAGGGTTAAGCAAGATATAGTGTCACTCGAACAGATGTAACTTATGTAATTGTTCTACAGTCCGGTATAGCAGAAGAAGCTTTAAAATGTTATTGAGAATTACCCTCAGAATCTTACAATTAAGGAGTTTTCGAGTTTTTAGTTTATTGCTGATATGAAACAGTATAAAAATATATTATTCTGTTGATTTATATAACGCTAGTTTCATGCAATAATTGTTTATGGTGATAATATAATTAGTGATATATAATGTTACGTTACAAGTCTCTGTGGGACTAATTTGGGAATAGTTTCGTTAGCGTTGAAATTTGTGATATTTTCTCAAACTCTATTGCTGAATTCTTAATATTTTTACGGTGTTATAATTGTCTAACAAAGCGAAAGGTTTCACATGAAAATAAAGATCGCAGTTTAGAACTGTTTGAATATTCAAAAGTGTTGTGAATCACTGGTTTAATATGCATTATGGTTAAAATGACGTTTAGTTACTTTTTTTATATATGAAACTTATCATAATAATTATTATGCCATTCGTAGACGATGGAACGCAAGTCTCAGATACCTGATGGTTTAAGTCTCTAGGCAATAGTTGTGCGATACTTAGTCATCAGATATGGGGTTCTTGCATTATCTTATGCACGAATGGTCAAATTGAGTGGTTTAAGATAGTAAAAAGTCATGTTATTGTGTAATACTGTAAAGTATATACTTTTGTTAAGTTTAAGGACTAACAATATTCTAAAGATTATAATTCACATTTACAATTTATTGTTCATTTTCTATTCATTAATCAATTCTGAATTTTAACTACTTAATACTGAAGGAATTTATGCGATGGAATATTATCAATATTAGAATATGTAAGATACTATCCGCCAATTTCTGAAAAGCTGATCAATTTAATCTATTGTCTAATTTGAAATATGACCGAAAATAAAACGATCTCAGCGTTCAATAAGATTAGGAATATACGAAGGTATGCACGGGGCAACATCGCTCCGTCAGTTCAGTTCTACGCCTTAGTTTAAGTGATCAGCGTTTAAGAAATTGGCTGTAAATTGTTTGATGTAGTTAGCCAAATATAATACGTTATAACCGAGATACCGGTGTATCTGTATTCTAGAGTGCGTAGAGGAAAGAGGCACAAATCAGGAGGACATAGGTATAAAGTATGTTGTTAAATTGTACCGAAAGTCTAGGTGTGTTCATTGGATTGCTGAATATTATCGGTTTCGGTGTATGATGAAGTGTTTTGGTGAGAATTGCAATGCAATGTAACAAGTTATATCTCATTAGGATGGCATTCTGTTATGATAGAAGATGTTCGTTCCTGGCCGTCTAGAAGTTGGGGTTAGGTACGCGGTAATTTGCCGCTATGGCAATATATCCAAATGAGATGTATTTAATTACATATGGGGTGTCTAAAATAAAGTCCATGACTTATCAATAATCTCAAACATTAAATAAACACTCTGTATGTAGGTTAGAAGGAGAATGGAGATGTTAAAAGGAGATTGCCCATGAGGCCATGCTATATACAAAACGTACGTGCCTGAATGTTTCATGTAGGAAATGAATTGAGGTTCTCAGTACATTATTTTTATACATGCAGACAGGCCAGATCATGATTTTAGGTTTGTAGTAATTAAGAAATGTTAAAAATAGTTGATAGTCACACTACTATTTCCTCTATGAGTAAACTATTGAATCATATTTTCTTAAGCTTAGATTCTTCTAGCACAAAACAAAAGAAAATGTTTTAAGGAAACATTTATTTATGTTCTAATATTGGTTGCAACCGATGCTAGGCAATCTCCTTCTTATTGACAGGTAATAAGAGTTGTATTACTGTAGCACGTAGTTCGAGTAACAACGCCACTGCCAGTGCTCTTATATCGAATAGAATAGTTTCTACTTACCCTCATCATGTATGAATGTGCTGTAAAATATCCGTTCATAGTATAGATTGTTGAAAGTTTATGCGAAACACTCGTTGGTATAAGAACTATTTTTAAGGATTTTTGTCGCAAGTAAATTAAAATGAAAATGTTGATTTGTAAATTTGTGTGGTAATAACAATTCTTAGGAACTAATCAACCCATTTTTTAAAACACTTAGATATTGATAATGTGCCATACGGTAGATTTTTGTATGCTTGGACAATGCGAGTGAAGCCACTGGTAAACGTGAGCAAGCGCGATGAAATCCGATTAAAATAGTCCTTATTTCAATGAGCATAGAGTTGTTTCAATATATTCTAGGCGCGAAATAGTCGGGTGTTTGGTACTGTCAATTAATTTAAGCGTGTGTTACAGGTGAGTGAAAAACAATGGTGTAGGCGTGAGTTGTGTCGGTCGTTAAGTCTTTGTAAGAGGTATACTCATACGCATTATTTTACTTACGTGGGTCCTATACATTATACTGCAATATATACAGGTTGAATTGCTTAAGAAAATACTTAAAAATGATTAGACTTTATTTATTAAACAAATGGTCGAATACTAAAACGTTGCTCATTTTTTATTACCTGATAATGACGAAAAAAAAAAATGTAGTCATAATTAAGTAATAAAAGTATTACGGCAATTAGAACGTTTTTTCCTGTCGTCCGTAGATATTAATAAATATCACCTTGTAGCAAAGTTACGCTTTAGTATTCGGGGATCAAATTCGCACATCAATATATAGAAAGTCATTTGTTTATGCCATGTGATACGATCTAGAATTGTAACTGTAACTATGTAAGAATCTAAATCTATCTCAAATTCATTACTTTAAATAAATCTTGGACATTGGAATTGGACAAATGCTTGAGCCTGCAGAAGTATGGGTTAATTAATAAGTTAAGTAATGCTTTTTAACGTTAATTACAGTATTCTTTGTATTTTATGAGAAAAATGTGCCTAAACATAGTTATTGTATCACATGCAATCAAATTTCTTAGATATTAAGTAGCGTTGTAAAAATATCGCATCTTTACATAATTCGTGGGACTTTCTACATTTTTGATGATTTAAAAAAGTTTTACTATGTATAATAAAAATCGAATTAAATTAACAAATATTTCTCTAAATTTACGAAGTTTAATAGAACGAATATTTTGAAATTGAAGTTTTGCCCGAGATACATAATTGATAAAATACTGTTCACTACTTAAAATACAAATTTCCATATCGAGAATTTGCTGGTCTCAAATTAAAGCATGAGATGGATTTAGGATGTAAACGTAAATAACGTTACTATTAATGTAACCAAGTGTATCAGTTATGTATCTCGGTGTTCTAACGGCCAGTATTAACATCCTACACGTAGATAGTTATGTCAAAAGCCTGCACTCACATCTCGACGTCTCTAAGGATCAAGAAACAAACTATTTTGCGTTTAATAACGTAAGAGTGGGTTATTAATACCGGTCGTTATAGATGTATTAAGTTCAACTCATTTTTGTGCACTGCGCTATGTGTGCAATTGACAGTTGTTTGTAGAATGATTCAGCGTAGAAGTTTCGTTGTAGGATTGTCAGATGTTTCATTGTAGAAGCGTTAATTTGTCTGACAGTGACAAACAAATGAAAGCTGAAATATTACGGTCACAGTATGTTTACAAGCGTTACCCACACATGGCGCCTTGAGCAAAGATGAGTTGAATGGACTATAGTTGAAGTGATGGTGTTGTTGCCACGTTGTCACTGATCTAGTCACTCCTCGCTGTTGTCACGTGACGTTCTGTTGTTTAGATGTTATTTATTGATAGAGTCTAAAGTGTTACAGTCTCTTGTTACATTACTCTGGTTGTATTCATGTGCTCTAATAAATTATTTCATTGATAAGTAAATTTTCGTTTTATTTTTCTAAACCTATACAATATACATTCAGGACTAGGCAAAATGTGTTTTTGTAAGTATTTGTTATAATTTTTACTTACTAGACATCTTCTGGCCCCGGTAACAAACAATACTTTATTTAAAATTAACTACATAATGTGGTATAACTATCCTTATCATCTAATTAACAATCTTTAATTTTAATAATCATCAGCGTCAGGAAAATTAA
Organism: Chrysodeixis includens; assembly: GCA_941860345.1. Lineage (NCBI taxonomy): Eukaryota > Metazoa > Arthropoda > Insecta > Lepidoptera > Noctuidae > Chrysodeixis > Chrysodeixis includens. Next base: position 4,967,329 of record OW796113.1, on the reverse strand, counting down.
ATTTATGATTTGGGGCGCCGGAAGTGCCCATCTTATGTAAAACGAAAATGGATCCAGCGAGCGGTTCCTTTGCGATTTGTTCTGGTTTCATGTTGCGTCGCGACGTGGTCACTATGAGGTCGTCCAGGTTTCTCCCCGCCCAAGTCATGGATGTGACCAGGGTGACTGGCAGCTTGTATCTCTCCACTATCTCTCGCCGGTCAGGGTCGATGCGGACTATCTAAAATACGGACAGACACAGCGGAAATATGATGGTGTATATAAATACTACTGTTATATAAGTCATTAGTCGTAGTCTAGTTGCAAAAACTGTTCTATACCTATTATTAACACTATTATCTATATTAATCATTTGACGAGACATTCACCGTGGATTGTTTTAAATTCAATTATTGGACAGCAAAGAAAGTGCTTTTTTATATTTCCAGTCCTTGTAAGACTCTCTATAGATTCTGACAGCTATAACCGTTGTGAGGTGTTCCGCTTCTAGCGCCCTCACAAAGATGAGTAAGTAATGTAATGTGTATGTCCTATTTTACTACGTTGTTTAAGTTAATGTTACTTACACATCCGTGAAACATCATGGCTATCCACAAGAAGCCATCCTTGTCAATTGTCATTCCATCTGCAATTACTTTTTCTTCCCAATAATCTCCTATGTCAAGTATTGTGCGTCGATGAGCTAAAATTTTAATATAGAGACGAGGATAGTTAAAATTCGTTACCAGTTATACACTTTTTAAGTTCATAAAGAATAACGTCTTGCGGGCTCTTCTTTTTAGAAATTACATTTTGGAACATGAAATTTTAAGGTTTCTAAAGTGCCTTTTTAGGCCTACTGGAAATAAATACTTTTTGATTTTGAGTCCCGGCCAGTCAAGTCAAGGTTAGTAGCAAGCCAAGTCAACCTTATATTGGTGAACACACCTTACGCATACTTGTGTGGAAAGCAATTAAGAAATTCATACTTATTTGTCCTTTCTTCAATTTGAAATCGAAGGCATCTATCTTCCTTGTACGAGAGTCTATGTAGTAAAGCACGGAGTTGTTGAGAGACCACACGAGCCCATTGGATATGGACACTGGTTTGAGCTGGACTCGCGGCATGAAGTGGGGAGCCTCCAAGCTGTATAGGGCGCCTTCATCAGACGCCACGTGGTCGCCACGCTGACGACCTTTCGTGCCTAAACATAAAATGGAATTAGGTACTTATCGTCAATTCGATTTTTTTACTTTAAATGTTTTTTTTTTATAAAATTCTGTGTACCTATTTATGCTTGAAATATACATGCCTTCATGGCAAAATATGGTTGAACTATAAAAATGTATCTGTACCATCTGTACTATACCCGTATTTGCGAATAAATTAATCTGTACGTTTACGGATTTGATGAATTATTTTTGATTTTAATCAATGCCCTTTAGGTAATAGGACACGAAGGTACGTAGTTAGTAACCGAAATAATTAAGTTGTGACTAATTCTTGCCAAACAATCCGTTAACAAAAAAGCCCTATCCATTTGTAATATTTGAAGTACCTCCCCAAAATCTTCCGAGTGCGTCTATTTGTCCTTCGTTCAGTATATTTTCAGGTAATCCCTGATCGAAGGCGGCGACGAACCTCAGGGCCGAGTCTCCTGCCTTGTCCCAGTCCATTAGAAACAGTTCGTTCCTGACGCCCACCAGTACACGACTGCTGTTCCTCACTGGTTGTACTATGTTTACTTCACCATAATCTGAAAATATCTTGGACCTTTCCAAAAACTGTTAAAAAGAAGAGGCCTGTGACCAGCTGGAGTAAAAAACAGACGTGAAATATCATTTTTATTAAGAACAAGGCTTAATGGAAGAAAAAAACGTGTTGCGCCGACCCCAAGTATAATGGGATAAGGGCAGGAAGATAATGATTAAGAACAAGGCTTGCGAAACCACAATACTCATATAGCGATGTCCAATCGGTGCCTGCATACGCTTTTATATATTGCGCTTTTCTTGCTGCTTATTATAATCTTGCAATAAAAGCGCGCACGTATTTCAAAACGAATATATTTCTGGTCTGTAAGTACTTACTGATATGTTTAACTTTATGCTTCTTAGTAAAGTAGTGTAGGGCGTGCACGTCCTGGTTGAGTACGTCCACCCAGTACAGTGTGTGGGTGGCCGGGTCCCACGCCGGGCTCTCCGCGTGCGTGAACGTCAAGTTCGTGTATTCAAATATATTGTATTTATCAGACAGTAAATAATGTACCTGTAATGTTACAGGCAGTATTTTAATCGGTATTTTTTCAAGAGAATTGATTGTGTTTTGTTTGAGTGCCAAAAATATTTTTTTAACTTGTTTCTTACTTACCTGTTTATTATAATACGTATCTATTTAAAGTACGACGGAGTAGAAAATACAAAAAAAATAAAAACCCATATTCAATTTGGAAGATGTCAAGCATATTTTTTTTGCTTAAAATTCTAACCATGTTGGGAATACGAGGCACTCAATACTATATTGCATTTCACAATGTAGGTTTGAGTCGTAAACATAGTAAAAACTTTACTATACTGTCGGCCGGTATTCGTATACCAAAATGGGTTTTGGCCTTCAGAAGTCATTGTGGAATAAAAAACGAAAATATTACTCCTTTGTTTGGCCAGTCGTGTAATTAATGGTACTTAAGGATAAAAAAATCACTTACATCAGATAAGGCAAGCGCAAAATAATTTAAATTGAATAAAGGAATTATATACCAAATGGAAAGTAACATATTTATGTGCACTCTTTGCTTACGACTTATGAAGTGTTTCCGTATCTCTGTCATGGTGCTTTTACTGTTAAATTGCAAGTCATTATTTATTAATGCGTAAAAAAAGTTTATTAGTTAATTAGGGCATGGGGCTAAGTGTTAAATTAACATTTTTAACCGTAAACGTAACCTATACGAGAAAATATTCGAATGGTAAATAAACGTGAGGTTTTCCTATTTGTAGATTTAGTCTCGAATATAGTCAGGAATAGGTATATTGAAGTTATTTTATAACCAATCAATTAAATCACTCCTTGTTCAACTGGTATCACATTTCTCCAAATGTGATACCAGTTAAACAAACATGCGTATGGGTTAACTTTAATTTTATTTAAACTTTAAATCACAATAAACACAACATCAAATTAAAAAAGGCTATTTAATCTTACAATATCTAAACAAAATTTGATCAATAATAGTCGGCGTTATCGAATCGGAACATGTGTGGCTGTACGCCCCTGCTGCCTGTGCCGCGTATGGTAAAGATGGCGCCACCGAGGGGTTCGAGCGTGGCGTCCAGGTTGTCGCGCGCTGTCGTCACGAACAGCTCGTCCAGGTTGGGCCCGCCCCAGCACACTGACGTCACGCGAGACACGGGGAGCTTGTACCCAAATACTATGCTCCTAGCGTCCGGGTCTACGTGTAGTATCTAAGTAAAAAAACGGTCATAGTAGGTATTTGTAGGCTCAGTCTAGTCTTGTTAACGAAGTAAATACTCCCGAAATATTTCATTAGTTAGAATCTAGAAACTGCTAAGGTATCTGAAAACTCGATGGTTTATAGCTACCAAATATATCTATAGCCATAGCAGCCAACTTTGTTGTTTTACGTAACTACCGTTCGAAATTCATCCGTCAAATGACAAAGGAAAACTTACAGTGCCGCCGAACATGAGCGCGATCCAAAGGTTGCCGCGGCTGTCGATGGTCATGCCGCAAGGTAGCGCATCCTCGTATCCATAACCCGTGATGTCTAATATGGTTCGCCGACCAGCTGACAACAAGATATACAAACAAATTAAACTAATAATTTGTTAGTTGCGTTAGTTAGCTTGGAAAAATTAGATAGCCCATGTATTCAACTAGGGTGCCGGCTACACTCACACCAAATTTCATCGAGACTGTTCCGTTTGAGAGCGAAGCAACTCAAAACTGTAGTTTTTTTCTTGTTTAATACAGTGATAAATTTCTACATTACCATGTAGACGTATACTATTTTAGCATTATAATTACTACACTATGGACTGGATACCGAAAGGCGCAGAACCGTAGATTGTGGAGCGACTTATGAGATGCATATGTTCTGCAGTCGATCGCGATAAGTTGAGACACAAAAATCAGTAAATACGTACACAGATCTCCTCTCTGTAGATCGAAGTCAAACGCGTCGATCTTCTGCGTGGCCGAGTCTATGTAGTACATGACGGTGTTGTTGAGCGACCACGCGACGCCGTTGGAGACCGACACCGGCCGCAGCTGGATGCGCGGCTTTGTGAAGCTCTCCTGCTCGATGCTGTAGAATGTTGCCTTGTCCGGTAATACGTCGTCCCCGGTTTGAGGGCCTTTTGTACCTGTTGATGAAATGTATGGGTAAATTTTGCTGCTAGACACGGTTAACAACATTTCAAAGTTTAGTATGTACGGCCAAAGAATCAGTTCTGATTTATATTTAATACAGTTTTAAGATTAGTCTGTTTTCTTAAGGGAAGGTAACTCCAGTTAAATGGGCAGTAGTCAGCTCAGTTAGTTCAGCTTTTCTATGGGGAAGGAGTTAGTTTGGTTACAAATGCTTTTCTGCCCGACGCTCGCTGTGACGAGGCAAAATAGAAGACCAGTAGATAAATATTAGATAGGCAATTTAGTCTTTTGTGACCCGGTGGAAATCCTTATAGACTTCTATCCTCCAGAGGAAGGTGAAGGGATGAGCCAGGGAGTTACCGGATAAACAATCGGAATGCTTCCCCGTTTCTTATTCTTAGGGGCCACGGAAACCCTTCGCATACTACCGCAAAGTATCTACTATACTTCACATATCAATCTGCTTCATCACAGCGCAAATTAACCAGGAAGAAATGACTTTCTCCGTAGTTTTTAGTAGGAATTCTTAAAACAAGTTTACCTGCCCAAAACCGTCCCTCAGCATCAGCTTTCCCTTCATTGATGACGTTGTCGGGCTGGCCCATGTCGACTGTGGTAAGTAGGCGCAGGGCCGCGTCGCCGGCGACGCCCCAGTCCAACAGGAACAGACTAGAGCGCACGGCGACAAGCAGGCGATGCGAGCCAGTCACCAATGACACCACGTTCACTTCACCATAGTCTACATGGTAACGGAACAAAGTATGAATATCGTATCTATGTGCTTGCGTTTTATTAGACTACGGCAATTTATGATACGCAAGAGGTTTAGAAGAAAAAGGTGTTTTTTGTATAGGAGAAGGTTTATGCAAGTGTAGTGAAGGATAAACAATGTTATAGTAATTCGTTTGATCTCTTTAAGAAATGAACCGGATAGATTGGAATGTAAGTTACTTTTCAAGAGTAAATAGAAGGCTTCAATTAATTTAAAGACAAAAAATACTAAAGGCAAAGTTAAAATCATTGTGATAAAAATTTACCATAAATAAATCTCTATTAGAATTGCTTAACGGATAAAATTCAATGGAGCCAACGTTCTAGACAGTGCATCAAGAGAGAAGAGAGCAGAGATAAGTGCGATTTCATCCAATAAGTGTCTAGACAGACGGACTGCATTTCACCTGCAAATTGCAGTTCAAGGGCAGTTTGAATGCTGTTGACACGAATGCAATAGAACTGAACGTGCGCTCCTACTGACTCCTACGATTCCTAGTAAGAATCTCATTAATCTACCTATTTACCCTAATATTAACTTCATTGATCTGCCTATTTATACGATCCAGAAGCTTTATTACTTACCGATGTGTTTGGTATAAATCTTGCCGGACACATAGTCGAGGCGATGCACGTTGTTTTCACGAGCATCCACGAAGTATAGGCTCTGCAGCTCAGCATCCCAAACGGGGCTTTCACCGTGTACAAACAACGCAGGGCTACCCGGGTTCTCATGCGAAGATACCTAATAAAAGATACTCATTGAAAGCTAATTGAAAAAGCTACAAAACAAGAATTGTCTGTGTAACCTCTTCCGTAAGATTTTGAGATTGTAAGTTCTGTCCTCTAATTTTTTCTTCCTTCGTCAGGCATATTTCCCTGCCGGGGCTGCGGGATTTTCGTGAGAGCTACCGTGTCCCCGGCACCCAAAGGGCTCCAGGAGGAACATAGTGGGTTTTAGTCAGTAAGTCAGACACTCCCGCCCGCTGCGCCCACAGCGGGCGGGGTCATTTGATGATTTCCCACGAATAAAAAGGCATATATTAAAGTCTAAAGCCAGTCCTTTCTACCGGAAATATAAAATAGTGATGTTCTATTTTTTTGCGTTTCATGAATCTATAGGACTGGTCTTTAGACATGGTTTTAGCATGGTGTTCTGTATTTTAATTATACAGTATTTGTTGCATTTAGTTGGATCATATTGTGCTTATAGGTACTTACCTCGTAATTTATTATTTATTACTGAAAACTACTTCGGAAAGCGACTTAAATCATTGATCCTGGCACAACTGACTTAAAACATATTTGACAAGGAAATGTATTCGCTGCCCCACCAAAACTTAAAAAGTATAGGTGGAAAATGGATACGATTATCATTTCTGTCAAAGAGCTAGCTGGCAATTTATACCTTAAAGTTGCCCTTTTATTTTAGCATGAGACTTAACGACATCATAAAACATGATGTTTTAATTAGTATTCGGCGGTTGCTGAACACTATTTCAATAAAATCCAAACGATTTAAATTGATATACAAACTATTTACTACTGTACAATATTAAATCATTACTCACCATAGAAATTCTGTAATATTGGTTTGATTCCTGGGTATCTTGGGTTTCAACAGCGAACGAGTAATAAATTAGAGACACAAAATAAATAATTAAAACCATTGTTTATTTAAATCTTAAAATCGTAATTATAATATGTTTTATTGCGGTACTGTGTGCAGTACTGCACCTAAGATTGTTTTCTGTACAACTGTGAATCAAATGTTTCCAAAACATTTGAAAGCAATAAAATGATGCGATAAAGGATTTTTTTTGCAGACAAAATAAAAGTGCACGTAAACGGTTGATCGTCGATAACGCGGGACAAAATGACAGCTGAGAGTGAAACAATACCATTCGTGTTGAGTTTTTTGAAGTGTTAAGTTCGTGTTTTGCGCTCGCGAATACAATGATATCGGCGCGCAAACGTGTGCGGCTACAACACCGCAACTAACGGGCTGGAGCATACTGCCTTAATAAATATACTTGGAAATGCATTGACACTTGGAGTAGGTCGTTACAGAGTTGTCACTACATACATCATAATTATATCTACGGCTGAAATAAATAACCTATTATATCAGGATAGGTTATTTATTCCGGGCGTTTATCTATTAGAGTGGCCTATCGTTAAGTAAGAACCACACAGCCATTTAAACTTGCTTACAAACTAGTCATTACGAATATTTCATTACTAAGGCGGGTACTGGCCGGTGTTCCGGGAGTAATGAAACGTGTTACAAAGTGAACATGCTGCGACTGCGCGAATGCTCATTTACATTACATTACATTCTGTAATACAAGCCAGTACCCGGCTTTACATAGTGTACCTAGGATTCCTTAGAATGGATCTCAATTAAGTTTAATACAATGATAATGATAACGATGTTGAGAGTGTACCTTAGTCAGTAAGTTATAAGCTAGGTTTAGGGCGCGGGTGGTGGGCGCGCGGTTAAGCGTGTGCGGGGGGCGCGTCGGGCGCGGGGTCGGGGGGCGCGGCGGCCAGCGCGGGCGGGGGCGCGCCGCCCGGGGCCGCGCCCGCCACACCCGCACTCGCTACTCCTGCGCCTACACCGCCGCTTTCAGCTTGTAACCTACACAACAAATATATAAATCAGTACACACAATCTTCTCTTTAAGCTTAACCGTCAACAAATACATTCAATCCCAAATTAGACTCAAAAGAGATCTTTATCGGCGGCTAACACTTATTAACTAAAAATTGCATAACGTCATGCATCATCATTTTCCTAGCCCATTTCACTTGGGATCGGCGGAATACATTTTTTTCTTCCATACTCCTTTATCAGACGTCACACTATCATTTCCTCCTTTTTCATTCATATCGTTCCTTATACAATCTATAAAGCGATTTTAATAAGTAAAAATCCAACTGTCGAACCCAAGTTTCAAACAACGTTTTAACTTTACTAGACCAATAAAGTGGTTACTCAAACAAGTGTATTTGTAAAAATAAACGTAACAATACTTTTCTGTGTAGTGTTAAATACTAGGCTAGCTTGTTTACAAACATCGCGGTTATTGCCTAGTGTATGCAAGCCGTTACCACCTTTGTACGGTGAAATGAAGCAAAAAGCAACTCACTGCATAGAGCTGTGTAGAAGAATATTTAATTTATATGAATACGGTACCTCTGATGCGCCTGATGCCTGGCGCGGAACTCGGCCGCCTTCAACTGCTCTAGGTGGAACTGTTGCCGCTCCTGGATCAACTGCTGCCGTTGGTACTCCAAACCTGAACAAAAGCGATGTTATTTAATTATGTAACTTGGTCCCGTGGATACTTTAGAATTCTTACCGCTTTTATTTTTAGTTTTATACGTAGCATTCCTTTATATAACAAAAAGCGTAAAAAGGGTTATATAAAGGGTCAAAAATAAGTTTTTATTATAATTGTCACCGCCGCATAATGGGATAAAATTTATTGCAACGAATTTTTTACACGGCATTAAGGACTTTATGTTAATAACCTGAAGTACGAAATAACAACGAGACAAAACTTGCTTTTTTCGAGGAAAATAGCACTCCAATAAATTCGCATGCTGAGGCGTTCTGCCATTACCAATGAAATACACTTTTATTCCATCACTAAGCCAAAAAAGGAATGAAGAACTAGTAGAATGTTATAAAATCCCTAAACCGCGACGCAATACAATGAACAAATAAAACTTTCCTGCAGCGACTTTGGTATCTTAGTTGGCAAAGCGACTAGCGCGTTAAGTCGAAATACGCAGGTTTGTCCTGTCTGAGGTTTAATTTTTTTCATAGTACTATTTGTATCTAATTTACTTTTTCTTAGTTGGCAAAGCGACTAGCGCGTTAAGTCGAAATACGCAGGTTTGTCCTGTCTGAGGTTTAATTTTTTTCATAGTACTATTTGTATCTAATTTACTTTTTCTTAGTTGGCAAAGCGACTAGCGCGTTAAGTCGAAATACGCAGGTTTGTCCTGTCTGAGGTTTAATTTTTTTCATAGTACTATTTGTATATAATTGACTTTTTCACAGCTGTAACTACGGTGTACAATAAAGAGTATTCTATTCTCATCATCATTATAATGTTATAAAATAAGGTTCACCTTCTCGCTCCCTCTCCATGGTAGCCTCTAGTTCCTCGAAGTGCCGCAGCTTGATCTCCAGCTTCTTCATCTGTGTCTCGACCAGCAGAGCCACCAGCGACTTGATCTTGCGCTCCTCCACGCCGGCGAGATGCTTGGCCTTCACCGCGGCCGCAGCCAACGCAGCCGCCGCCGCAGATTGCAGCTTCGCGTCTACTGTCGTTGGGGCTTCGGTTTTCTCTGCTATAGTGTATTATAATTTTATGGTATATATTCAAAATCAAAAGTCATTTATTCAAATTAGGCTACAATGTAGCACTGTCTGAACGTCAAAATCATAATAGACAGCACCCCATCGCCCACCCTTCACCGCTTCCTGTGCTTTCGCTACGGGAGAAGAAACGGCGCAACAAACTCCCCAGCAGCACGCTATCTTTCTTTTACATTATAATAATATTATAGTAAGGTAGGAACCGTGCCAGATAAATCAATGTTTTTAAATCAATGTATTTCTGTTTCTGTGGCTCTTGAGAGAGACAAGTGGAAGAAGAGTAGCGAGTAGAATAGGTAGTGGGAGGGACATCTCAGACTAGTAATAATAATATTTCTGTTTATTAAATTATCATGCACGCAACAGATAATGGCATTGTCGTGGATAATTTCTGAGCCCGACTGAATTTTGCTGTCATAGACTCTATAAAGAAGGTAACCAGTGTGAAATTTCATGATACAAAAATATCGTGAACCTTTAAAATCTATTAGTAATCGGAGGTTGATAGTTTAAGAAAAGGTAATAATTAACATTAAATAAATTATATTGTTTTCAACGAATAGATTATACCTTGTCTTTTCTAACGTAGTAACCATGATTCAAGGATTTTCATAACTTTTTGTTCAAATAGCTTGAATACAGTATATTACCTGGCTGTGGCGAGGGTTCCTCCTTAGGCTCCTTCTCAGGTTCCGTGGGCGCGGGCGTCTCCGCCGGCTCGTCCTTGACCTTGGCCTCGCCCTCTTCCACCTCCATAGGCTCAGCCTTGATATCTGATGAGCCCTCCTTCTTTCCCTCGCCTAAAGTACACCATGTTATTAATTATTGATTTTATGATGGGTTTGTGATATATTGTACAGGGTTAGATTTCAAAATTTAACTGAACGCTTCGATTTATTTACATAAAATTTACCTGGTGATTGAAATTATGCGGCTCTTAATCTTCAGGAGTTAAGGTTAACCTGAAGGCAAGCTAAGAGATAGGAAAAAGGGAGAGTAGTGCCGGCGATGCCGGTGGCGGCCAGCGCGGCGCCCGGCCCGTGCGCGCCCGCCGCCTTCACGTGTGTGTGTAGGTGTGTGTATAGGGTTGTGTTACCTTGCGGCGAGAGGTCGGGCGCGGTGCCGGCGATGCCGGTGGCGGCCAGCGCGGCGCCCGGCCCGTGCGCGCCCGCCGCCTTCACGTGTGTGTGTAGGTGTGTGTATAGGGTTGTGTTACCTTGCGGCGAGAGGTCGGGCGCGGTGCCGGCGATGCCGGTGGCGGCCAGCGCGGCGCCCGGCCCGTGCGCGCCCGCCGCCTTCACGTGTGTGTGTAGGTGTGTGTATAGGGTTGTGTTACCTTGCGGCGAGAGGTCGGGCGCGGTGCCGGCGATGCCGGTGGCGGCCAGCGCGGCGCCCGGCCCGTGCGCGCCCGCCGCCTTCACGTGTGTGTGTAGGTGTGTGTATAGGGTTGTGTTACCTTGCGGCGAGAGGTCGGGCGCGGTGCCGGCGATGCCGGTGGCGGCCAGCGCGGCGCCCGGCCCGTGCGCGCCCGCCGCCTTCACGTGTGTGTGTAGGTGTGTGTATAGGGTTGTGTTACCTTGCGGCGAGAGGTCGGGCGCGGTGCCGGCGATGCCGGTGGCGGCCAGCGCGGCGCCCGGCCCGTGCGCGCCCGCCGCCTTCACGTGTGTGTGTAGGTGTGTGTATAGGGTTGTGTTACCTTGCGGCGAGAGGTCGGGCGCGGTGCCGGCGATGCCGGTGGCGGCCAGCGCGGCGCCCGGCCCGTGCGCGCCCGCCGCCTTCACGTGTGTGTGTAGGTGTGTGTATAGGGTTGTGTTACCTTGCGGCGAGAGGTCGGGCGCGGTGCCGGCGATGCCGGTGGCGGCCAGCGCGGCGCCCGGCCCGTGCGCGCCCGCCGCCTTCACGTGTGTGTGTAGGTGTGTGTATAGGGTTGTGTTACCTTGCGGCGAGAGGTCGGGCGCGGTGCCGGCGATGCCGGTGGCGGCCAGCGCGGCGCCCGGCCCGTGCGCGCCCGCCGCCTTCACGTGTGTGTGTAGGTGTGTGTATAGGGTTGTGTTACCTTGCGGCGAGAGGTCGGGCGCGGTGCCGGCGATGCCGGTGGCGGCCAGCGCGGCGCCCGGCCCGTGCGCGCCCGCCGCCTTCACGTGTGTGTGTAGGTGTGTGTATAGGGTTGTGTTACCTTGCGGCGAGAGGTCGGGCGCGGTGCCGGCGATGCCGGTGGCGGCCAGCGCGGCGCCCGGCCCGTGCGCGCCCGCCGCCTTCACGTGCGCCTCCATCATCGCTGCGGGAACCTCGTCCTGAACACATCACACAATGTAGCACATAACTTAATCCTCACTCTCTCTATCGAACACTATTTGTAACTATAACGCACATCATTTTTCCAATCGTTATGATTTCTGGAAATTAATCTGGAGATTTACGCGTTGCATTCTGTGAGACAACACACAGACGAGGTCACAAGCGATCTCGTCAGCCAATTGCCCCCGCAGATCTCTCAAAACGCAACTTAAGCTATATGCGTTCACACTTTGTTCGCGTTGGAGCCACGCGCATAGTACGCGGGGAGGATCTAATGATTACCTTGATTGCCGCAAACTCCTCCATGGCCGCCCTGGTGGCTTTGGACGCGATGCGCGGATCCACCACCGACGCGAGGAAGGCCACTGTGCTCATGACGGGGTTGCCGGTCTTGCTGAACGGAATAGGTTGGTATGCTAGTGGACCTAATACACCACCTACGGAAATAAAACTTTACTGAGTATTAAAAATCATATTTTAATAAAAAAAAATTGAAATTGGTGTTATTTATGGATGGAAATGCTATATTCACAAGCATTACTGTATTAGAAAACCTATTATTTATTGTTGTATGTGAGAGGTGAGACGGGGGAGGGTGCCATTGACAAAATGCACACAACGCCGTTGGTTGGCTTTTGAGCATGTCCCCAGTGTCACCACTCACATATGCCAGGAGGTGTGTAGTGTATGTGTTACCGGAGTGCGGGTCGTGCAGATAGGGCTCCTCGATGGGCAGGCGCAGGAAGTGCAGGATGCACTCGTCCTGCGTGCGCGTGCCGACGTGCGCGGCCACGCGGTTCCAGTCGTCGCGGTGCAGCTCCAGCGCCTCCAGCAGCAGCAGCGTCTCCTGCTCCGTCCACTCGCGCCCGCGCGCGCCCGCCCCGCCCAGCGCGCCGCCGCCCAGCCGGTACTACGAACACAAACAATCAACATTTCTAGCACTAGGGTAGTGTCTGTGTGATAGTGTCCGCTCAACGACTGCAATGTACGCGCGTCGTGCACGTAAAAACGACACCTAATCTTTCAAGTCGACCCTTGCTGTTACGTGTTTAATTAGAATTAGTTTGATGACAAGTTGACAACGAGACAAATTATAATACGGTAGCGATTTATGTTGTTTGCGCTTTCACATTTCGGATTTTCTACAGACGGACGCTGTTTATACACCTATATCTCTCCATAAACATACTTGTTCACACACAATCACTAGCACTTCTGATTCTACATCTTCTGACTACTGTAACTTATAATAACATGTAAAAATATCTCACAAAACAGTAACACTTTATAAATACAGCTGTGTATATGTCACCTGGTCAAGCTTGAGTCCTGGCGAGGCGATGATGTCGAGCGCAGGCTCTGGTTTGACGGGTAAGACGGGGGGCGCAGCGCCCGCGCCGGCCTCCGCACCGTTCGGCAGGCCGGGCTCCACCTTCGGCACATTCTCCGCTGCAATACAAATGTATTATTTGAAACGGTTTCTTCTTAGAAGTTAGTTAATGTATGATCAACTAAATTTTAGAAACAACTTCTTAATCTTATTTTTTGTAATCGTTGATGTAATTTATACGACAGGACAATTTAATTGCCAGTCTTTCTCCAAGCGATTTTATCAATAAGCAAAACATAATAATAACTGTACAATGCAATCAGTTTATAAACAATATCTGTATATTATATAGTAGATATACCAGGCCTGGGTTGTGTGGGGCGGGTGACGAGCGGCTGCAAGCCCGACGGCGTGTCGGAGAGCACGTGGAAGTGAGACGTTGGGGGAGGACCCATCGCCGTCGGACGGGATTCGGTTTCTAGCTGTAAAAATATAGAACATTAATTCGCCATTTCGATAAAGTAAAATTTTAATAGTGGTTGCTTTCCAGTGAATTATTACTGCTTAAATAAAAATACAAGAGTGATGCGAAGCGACAAGATACGTTCTTTGAATTGTCTACAAGGAACGAATACAACTCAGCAGAAAATCACCCCTCAATATAATTATTGAGGGGGTGATATACTATCATGATGATACTAACAATATCCTCCGTAAATTCGACATTACGTACTTAAACTCGTTTTTAGAACTTAAGACTGTATTCATAAGGCCACGCTGTTAAACACGTGTAGGTATATTAGGTAGATTTTACATGACATTTTTGAGACAATGACTGTATGATAACGAGTTGCACCGACCGTGTTCACGGGTGGACTGTCTAAAATAAGCATGTCATAAATCAGTACAAGTACAAGGTGACAAGGCAGTAACTTTACTACCGTCCTACTTAGTACCTAGTACTTACTTCCTACCTAGCACTTACTAGGTGGTGTTATTTACCTGGTAGTTGATGAGTCCCCACTGCTCGAGAAAGCCGTGCACGCGCATGATAGCACACACGTCGCCCGCGAGGTTGCGGCGGCACGCCGTGCTGGTTAGGTACTCAGTCGGGTTCAGACGATATGTGTCGATCATGAAGTTCCTGTGCAAGAGTTATTAGTTAGTACTTACTGGCGTGGCGTCCAATTAGTATACAGTTGTAAGACAATCAAATCAAATCTATTTATTGTTTGTCACAGGTTAAAGGTAGTTTTTTTTTAAGTTTCATTGTTGTATCACTGTAACATAAATATCTACCCATGGGGTGTACAATGTTCAATAATAATAGTAAGTACAGTTTTTTTTTTATAATACAATTTATAATTAAGTTAGATATATTGGTGGTTGTTTTTACATTTTTCATCCAAATATCATCACTCAAAGTATCAAAGTATTTGTATGCTACATGACAATAGCATACAAACTTTGTGTTACTTATGACAATAGCTTAGATGATGAAGTAAAGCTTGAAGAGCATAAAGCGGCTGATAGTAACCAGTTTTTTCTAAAGATTTTTGTCATTGTTGTATTTAAAATATTAATAATCTCTTAAGAATGTAGTTACCTACCTATAAGCCAAATATATCTCGGGCGTCTTGGACTTGTTCTTTCCATTGAAGAACTCTGGCAGTGCTCGTTTCTCGATAGTATGAATGGAGTTGTAGTCGAACCAGGCCGAGTAGGACGGCACCACGATGTGATGCGTCTGGTCCGTCACGTTGTCTTCCAACTCTTCCTTAGTAAGCATCTCCTGTTTAAATGAAAATGAAGATGTTTTTATTTAGGTAATTTAAAAAAAAATATGAATAAAAATATTTTTAGTCATTTTTTTTTTTGTTATATTTTTGAAATGAATTTAGGTTCGTCAGTTCATAGCCACGTTAAGCATAGTGAAACTAGCCATTAATTTTCTGTGTGTGTGACATTACGATGATCTTGGTAACCCACTTCGACCGGCAGTAAATTATAACACAGAATGCTATTCTTTTGGAAGTAACTTATTTTTATTATTGCCTCGAGTTATATTATCATGTGTATCAACCCTTCTCTCTATGGTAAATAGTCTGCCTGCCTGTGGTGTGCTGTGGGACGCTTACAGGCTGGTATTATTGTGTGCTCATGTTCATCAATCCTTCTCTACAGCATGTATATTTGAACGACGGACTTATTGAAGGAGGGTGGTCAGTATTCGATTCTCATCCCAAATATGTAAAAAAAACTATGACCTTAATTTTTCATATAACTATCCGATAAAATACAGTATTTATAAACACAGAGCGCAAAATGCCTAATATCACGCGCCAAACACGTGCCGCCGCTAAGGCAGCGAGCGCGCAAGCCCCCCCGCGCCCCTTGTGATGTCGACGACGAGTGCCGCGCAGTGAAATGCATTCATACCTACGTCGACGTCGGTCATTGACCGCGCATATGTTCGATAAGCGCGAGGGTGTTAAAACGTTGCGAAGTTATTAGGACTTTTTTGGAACGATTTTGTTCGTCATTAATCAGGGTTTTTTTTATTGTTTATACGTTTATTGGTGAAGTCTATGCATAAACTATTGGTGGTTTGAATAAGTCCGTCGTTCAAATATACACACTGTATATGGCAAATAGCCTGTGCTGGTCGCTTATAGACTAGTATTATGTGTTGTATGTAAGTATTACCTGTGTGTTGGAGTCGCTGTGCTTGCCCTGCGAGTCGTCGTGCGCGTCGAGCGGCGGCGCGGGCGTGGGCGGCGCGTCCGCACTGGCCTCGCCCGCGCCTGATGCTGTTACCCCCGCTGATGGACCTGACGCCGCTGTGAATATTCACATACATTTATACCACGAGAAGTAGCAAGAGCAATATAGAAATATATAGAAGATGATAATGATAGAAGTGTCGCCCTTCCAGACAGTCCTCACTAGGAACAGTTGACGGTAGTCGCAAAACAGTATTGTAACAAAATAAAATGAAATTGTTTTATCTTTTAAATTACGACATACATTCTTACATCGTAGAAGAAAAAGTAATCTGTGACACAATGCCAACAAAACAGTTTGCAACTGTCTGTATTGTTGCCGGTGAGCGTGAGCTTTAATTTTCAATTGTAATCACCAATAGCGAATATTTACATAATGTGTCCGCCAACAGAAGTCGATTAACACAATTTTTAACAAAGAAGAACTAGGTTAAAAAGCACTGAAGAAGCCATTTTTGTAAAAACATGGTAAAGAGGCAAAACACAATTCCATAAATATCTCAAAATTTCGAATAAAATCTCATCTTCAAAACCGTTTACTGTCGGCCACACATATTGATTGTCTATGAAGCTATTACTTTCTATATCTATATCTCATCCAGATAGCAGGTATGTATGTCATAATCCGAGTAACAAGAGACCCTGTATAAATAGTGGCGGTACTAACTGTCAGCCGATCGTTCGTTCTCAGGCGTGGGCGCGGCGTCGGTGTTGTCACGAGACGCGTTGTCTTCCTCCTCGTCGACATCATTCTCTCGCCGCTTTGTGATTCGACTAGGACAAATAACATCGTTTATTTTATGATACATGTTTCAACTAGTTTGCTGAAACTGTTGAAGACTTTGACCATAGGCGGAATTTTAACAAGGGCTTAGTTAGCAATTTAATGTTTGTAAGAACTCTTTTTTATTTTATTTATTTAGGAAACGAACAGTCTCTTACGAACTAATGAAAACAGTAAAATTAATACATATAGACTTTAAGTTCCATAACGTTGAAGTTGAGTTTTTAATAAAAATTGTGTAAGGTTACATTAAAAAAGCGGTTCTCTTCATCTTTAAAAAAAATATAGTTCATATAAGAGGCATCCACATTCTGCCTGAGCTGACATCATGTCCCTTTAAGAAGTTAATTCAAGTTAATGTATGTGCTCACCTCTTCCTCTTGCCGTGTTTCTGCGGCGGCGGCGAAGGCGATCTCTTCCTCTTGCTGCCCTTCTTAGACTTGCTCGACGGCTCCGCGCCGGGGATCAGGTCGTCCACGGATAGTCGTAACTTGTGAATCTGAAAAATTAACGAATATTGATTGCATACTATCGTCATTCGCCTTTTTTTTGTATCCTCATGGACTGTCCCTCGTTAGGGGGTTGACGAGGGGGTGTGCCGGCTAAAACCACTGGAGCGTCCTCATCTGCCTATGGCCGGGGATACGGGGTTCGCTTTACCATCGTCATTTGCCTAGACTTTTCAAAAGTATATTGGAGTTACCTGTGTTTTACAAGGACCAATTGCCTTTCTTTTGCAAATTTCGGATGTTTGCTCGAAAGTTAAATTAAATTACTTATAAACAGTATGTGTAAACTTAAGTGTATTGACGTCAACGTCTATTGTAATAATCATGTTTACATACTTGGCATGTTGAACATAAAGGTAATTTATTACAAAATTTCTAGAAGAAATTCTAAAAATATACACCGCGAGACTTAATTGTACAGTTGTTGTTGACTAGTTGCTGTCCGAATAGTTTATCGTGCCACTTGGGCAAAGTCTATGTCGTAATAGGTGTATACTCTATAGGTATAAACAAAATTGTTTCCCGCTGTCTCAGCCTGTGACTACGCAACGGATTTCGATGCGATATAATAATTGAAGAGGAATTTATATGTGTAATTCACGTTACACAAACACTAATAATATCAGAGGATTCTTTCTTTGTGATGCCGTAAATAATCACATTTCTTATCAGTACTGCACCCTTGCTACAAGGGGTAGGGGAGGGGGGAGTTGCTAGTTTGTTTATATTATGTTACCTTCTTCTTGCCGTTAGAGTCGACTTCATAGTCCTCTTCGTTCATCCACTCGTTGTACTGCGGCAGGTCCAGCGCCCACGACGCCGACACGCGCCACGGCTCCGAGCGGTTGCAGTCCCAGCTCACCGTCTCTGGTACCTCCACCTGTTTATATACATTCATAATTGAACATAATGGCGAAAACCGGTCATATTTTCGTATGGAACAATATGTGAAACGAAAAAGTAATAAATTTCTATAAACTGTCAAAAGGTATTTTGAACAGTTAAGTCGAAATCACTTCCACTTCTTCTTATTTTTTATATTATATTAAAAATAAGAAGAAGCTAATATTCGAAGATTTTGCCAACGTCAAGGTAGGAAAGTACACCGTCACTTCCACTTAAAACACTTTTAAGCATTGGCAATGTCATTCTTTATTGACAAGTAACGTGGCTTTGACTTGTCAGCATAAGCCCATCCTACAGGTCCAGTATGATAAGGAATACGTATATTAGACGACAAACCGGTCTTATTCGCGATATTATTCGATACTTCTTTTCTCCCTGGGGAGATAAACATGTGTACAAGTCGCGAAAGTTTAAAAACATTAATAAGATATAAAACGATTTCTGTTCTCCCGACGTTTCGATCGAGTTGCACCGACCGTGGTCACGGGTGGACTGATGACGGGTGTTCAGTCCACCCGTACCCGTTTTGTATCGCGAATAAATCCCGTTTGATGTGTACAAGTCGCGAGAGCTTAAAATAGTTAGTTAACATTAAGAAGGTATACGTACGGGCAGGTCGGCCTGCGCCCAGGTGTCGTGGCTGTCGGGCAGGTAGTACCAGTGCACCAGCACGTGGTTGCTGCGTCGGAACACCGGCCGCGCGTACTCCTCCTCCAACGGGTCTACCGTCGGGTAGATTATGTGTGTCGCCTCCTCTTCGTCCTCTGACAACAGAATACAAGATAGTATACTAAACAATATTTTTTAATATAATGTCAAGAAGCTCTGAAATGGAAGGCTTTGCCCAGCAGTGGAAATACAGCAGGCAAGAAGAAAAAAAGCATGGCAAAATTTAGGTAGTAGTAAGAAATAGCAATTCAATATGGCAGGTTGTCAAAGAAGTAATAAAAACTTAAAAAGGCGGATATTAAGATGACAGCTCTACAAATATAATATTAAAAAAAAATTATCAAAATTTTCGTTAGAATATTTACCGCAAATCTCTCCCTGATGATTGACCACGATATCTTTGACTTTGTTAGCGGTGGCCTTGTCGACATCGGGTCGTATGAACACGCACGGCGAGCGGATGACCTCCGCGCCGAGCAACGAGGACTCTATCTCCATCATCATCTGCACGTTCAGGTCCTTGCGAGAGGGGTTCTGCAAAGGTAGGAGTGGGGGGAGGGGACCAGAAACATGTTTAGTGTTAGATGATGGTTTACAATAGTGTTTATATAATATTTAGAATCTGTTTTTCTTTTATATTGAAAGCAAAATTTAATCAGTCAAAAGTTGATCGATCGAGAAGTTATTGTAAAAGATATTAGACTTTAAAATATCAATACTCAATTAATTTGTAGTAATTCTGAACTCAAACTTGTCTCTTATTTGTTTATAACATCAGAAGTTTTTGTTATTGGTAAAACAATTAAATGTGTAGAAACAATACAGAAAGTAATAATAATACTTTTTGCTTACTAGAAAATTAATATAAAAGGACATTTTAGAACTCTTGGATGATATAGTTACACATGCAGTACAGATAGTAAAAGTGATTAAAACCCACATTGTATTAGTGACAAAACAGTAACGGTTATTTATCACACAAACACACACAAGGTTATAGAAAATGAATTACCATATTATTTACAACACAGAACAATGTAACCAATATTTGAAAATATCCCAAGTATTTGTATGGACCCTTGCATGAAATGGTAGAGAGTAATGAGGATTTGGGAACTGCTACCTTCAAGCAAGAGAAGACCAAGTCAAGTGTCAATCCGTCAAGTGACGCTTACATCCCGTGTGTGTGAGCTAGGAGAATGTGATCAATAACAACACATCACTAAACATTATCATAAACTGTGCATCAATTGTGTGGATACAGTATAATTATTGCTCCTACTTGTTACGCATTCCAATACTTCATGTAGGGAACTAATTATCAATACAGGCATAATTACTAAATTTAACAGTAAAATTTTGATTATTCGAATTGTTTCAAATGTACCTTTTGTTAATATAAATACCCTTATTTCAATTCGTGCATTTGGACCAGTTATCACATATGTCTGATATTTAGCAAACATTACGGACAATTGCTTGAATTCAAATATCCGTTTTGCTTGATTATAATTATAAATAGTACAGTTAAATATTTAAGTTTTAAGGTAGCTAAGAAATTGGAGATATTTAACAAAGGTAAGACAAATTAATCTTCCGCGGCTCCTAACTGTGCTAGTAAGTATTTCTTTTTCTGCTAGCTGTCAATGACGATTTAATGAGGAATTTGACTGCATTATTTTCTAATATTGTCCCAGTTCCGTTGTGGTTTAAAGTTTATGCTGTAGCTTTAAGTCTATACAATAGCTACATTAATATTGTCAAAAAAATATACGGTAAGTGTTTAAATCAGACGCATGTGTTAACAGTACAAGTGATGCATTGTTATAGAGCCGCGTGGTGCGGGGCAAGTCTGGCGGGGGCGGCGGGGCGCGGGGCGCTGGCGGGGCGGTGAGCGAGGCAGCGTGCGGGGCAGTGCATACCTTACCGACCTGGAAGTCGAACTTGCGCCACCGCTGCTCCGACTTGAAGCGGAACATGGTGGCGAGCACCGTGCACAGGGACCCGCCCGGTTTCATGTCCATGAACACTTTCATCTGGAAAGATCACACACCCTGTTAATAATTTAATATTAAATTATTTATAAGTCAGATTTTAGTAAACTAAGCTAGCTACCCCATTATTCTGTTAAGTTTGAAAAACAATCATCTAAGCCATAGGTTAATAAACAAATACTAAATAATGTATGATTCTTCTCATAGTATATATGCCAATACCAGATTTCAATATTTTCTTAGGTATCAATGGTAGAGTAGGTATAATTAATCAACTTATTTGCTCTTTACAGAGTGTATTGTATACAAGGATTATAATTAGGCATAATTTGTAACAATTGAGAACTCAATGAAACAGACACTGGCAGGCATATATTTATATATTTTTTCTGTGGAATCCATTTGTTGATATACCAAGTGCGAATCTACGCATCGGCATATATTTTTAGATACAGCGATTAGTGACCCAATATGTAGGTGCTCTTAACTCGTCAAGTCTATGGGCATAGACACGTGAAGTTATTGTAGACCATATTCGGAGACAAGTGCCAATTGTTCGTCAATGGGTCGTTTGGCATTGCAAAATGAGACTATCGTTATATATAGCTTATGTATCAATCAATCAAAATATAATGTTTTATGCACTTCCGTCAAATAACAAATGACTGATGAGTTTTTAATCAAAACTATGTAATACCGGTAAAAATAAATGAGAAATAAAATATCGTATTTTATGCGAAACCAAAATTAGCAAGTTAAAATAATAAAAATAAATTACGTAACAATATATTTTGCACAAAATTGGCTAAATGGCCTAAACTCATGGCATGGTCAGAAACGTGCAATAGCTATTGATCTACTTTTAGTAGCGGTGTTATTACCTTCTATTGTAAAATGTCGTAACATTGGAAAGTGAAAATAAAACTTCGTAAACAGATTTAAGTAAAAATAATACAAAAGCTAATGGCATGTCTTGGCTAGGAGATACGAACGATGGCTTATGCACCGATAGGGATTATACAGCTAAGGTAGTATCAAAACTATAGTATTAAGAACATTAAAGCAAGATATACTCTTCAACGACTTTAACCTACCTTAAAACAAAACTAAGAATACTTAAGTCAACCTCCAGTCATAAGAAACATCAAACAACCAAACATGATGAAATTACAAATTAAATAAATTGGAGATGATTTATCTCCATTTTTTTTATTTAGTTCATTCATTTTATACCAGTTTGCTTATGCTGATGACTTGATGAGTTATGGTTATTTTGTACGGTTACTTTTATATAATGTTGGTTTCAAGTTAACTTGAATATATAATCACTTATTAAGTGCAGAAACTAGTTCGAAGGAAGTGATTGTGATAAGATGGGTTCACTTAAGGCGCTACCCCAAGTAGAACGTCGACAAACCGCGTTTTCGATAGCTGAAAATGCTGCTTTTGTAAGACATATCAAGTAACAGCTTATACCATGATTGTTGTCTATTAATTATGTATATTTTTAGCATTAATTGTTTTAAAAATGGTCTATTTTAGGATTGGCTTCATTGCGCTCATTTTAATACTACAAGAGCGTTAAAATGAGCACAATCTAAAAGGTTTTTTTTATTTCTTGTTATGCTTATATAGGTTTTAAAATCCATTATACCTACATTTCAAGAGTTAATAAATATGCTAAACTATGTACTTTCTATTACTTACACCTAC
This sequence comes from Chrysodeixis includens, assembly GCA_941860345.1. Taxonomy (NCBI): domain Eukaryota; kingdom Metazoa; phylum Arthropoda; class Insecta; order Lepidoptera; family Noctuidae; genus Chrysodeixis; species Chrysodeixis includens. Next base: position 4,944,807 of record OW796113.1, on the reverse strand, counting down.
TTGTAAATATATTATTGTAAACTTAAATTAAACAATATTGTACTATTAAATTTTTACATGTGTCTGCAGTAGGAACGGGTAGTAATAATTTGTTTTCATAATAAAACTATGCTTGACTTCTTTTGCAAGATGAAACGATTGTTTTACTTTGACTTGTAGTTTGGTCAAATTAAAATAACTAAAAAAAGAATGACGAGGTCGTATTATAGTCGCGAACGAATTACCAGTTTAAAAATAATTTAGTCTAATCTTTCTAAGTCCTTCCTTTTGACTTCTTAATACGTGAATTTTGTTGGTAGATGGCGTGATTTCCTTGTTACGAATCGACGACGATGCATAGACGTAATGGGGTGATCGGAGATGCTAAATGTTCAATGTAATTTGCTAGGTGCAGTGCCTTAACAAGACAGGATGTTTGGTATCACCAGCTATGTCATACAAGCTATTAATTCTCGGTCATGGTAAGGCTACAGGAACTATCATCTCGATGTATGCAAATTAATTACCATACGGCCAATCTTATCCCTGAAGTAATTGCATAGCAACGTAGGTCTGGCGATAGTAAATACTGTATGTATTATTATACTGTGGTAATAGTTCGTTATAGTCTTTATTTATGTGCGTAGTCAACATACTAATCCTAATAACGTATCTAATAGTCTCGACAGTTAAATCAACGTATTTTTAACAGATCTATGCACCGTTTTTTAAAAGATATCAACGTTACCATATTAGTCATAAGATAAAGGTAATTGGTTTAGTCCGCCAATATTCGACGTACCCATTGGAAATATCTGAACTTATTGGACTATGCTTTTTGCGTCGATTATTGTAGAATTAGTTATCAGAAAATATAATATGAAATTAATTTAGGTCCACTAACTACATGATAGCGAGCGAGTCTAACCTCCGACTTATCTTTTCTGTTTTCTATCTGTAGGTAACTTTTAAAGTGGTTCTACATTCTATATAGTAGGAAAACACTCAAACAATATGGAAATAAAGAAAAACAGAGCAAAGAAATTTCCTAAGATGCCGCCACATAATGATTCAGACCTCGTTAAAGGTCACACTTCCGCGGAATCGAGTCGCTTGAGCCGTGACAAAACATTCGAGTGCGCGGCCTTCCTAAATAATTAGAAGCAACGTGAATTTGCAACTGTGACTGAGATTGTATTATGTAGAAGGGATTCATGGATAACTAGTTCGTGTACGGTATTAATTCAGGTATGTTAAAATACGTGAACAAAAGAAGGGCCATGTATGACTTGCGAGCTCGATTGGATTTTTCTAAGATTCTTCCGGACTTTTGACAGTTTTGTAACCTACGGAACTATCAAAATAGGTAAAATGATAAGTAACATAAAAACGTAGTATCTCAACTTTTTTTTTTACGTTTTGACCTAGATAATAGAAGACTCTCCTTACGACTTATGAGTGCGACTATCGTAATTCGTACTAAGTAGTTCAGTCATTTGGTAGTTTTACCTGGAAAGTAACCCCCTTTTATTCTACCAAATGACTGAAGTTAGTACATTGCAATCACATAAGACGGATGAGATACCACAATCCCACGAATCTTTGTAGAGTATTATAGTTATGAAATATAAGTAAATTGACTTGTTGCCGCAACCTGTTGGTCACACATAAAATCCGTCACACACATTATTCATATATTTGCAGCGGTGACAACTGGGCAATGTAAGATCCTAAGAGCATTGTCTGTGGATATGCTACAAAACATTATAATAAGTTTCTGTTTCATATTAATATGATATAGCGAATCAGACTCGCCCATGAAAAAATTTTTTTTTCAGTTTCATGTATGGGAGACCCCCCAAAATTTTGTTATTTTTCTATTTTATAAAAACCTTAATGCGGTTAACAGAATACATCTACGTACCAAGTTTCAACAGTACAGCTAGCAAGTGGCTATGACATACGGACAGACAGACAGGACGAATCTATAAGGGTTTAGTTTTTTGCCATTTGGCTACTGAACCCTAAAAATTATAACCTATTTTTTAAGTTTATAGTGCATACGCTGCGTAAACGTTTAAGCCATGTAAAATGTTGCAGAACAAATCTTTTAAGTGTCGTTAGTATCTTCTTTACGGTAATACAATTATGCCTATTTGCGTAGGTGGTTTTTTGAGCATGGGATTAATCTTTATAAATATATTAATAAGTACAAGTATTTAATATCGAACAATTTCATCCTGTACTCATATCATTTAATTTCAATTTAAAATAAGTACGCAGCAAAATATTTTTTACGGAGCAGACGTGGTGGAGATGGCGCCAAAATTAAGCATGGATATAGCCGACACCTAGCTAAATCCCTGGATGTAGCCTATATCTTTGTATCTACGACCGCAATCAACGCAGACGAAACCGCGGGCAAAAATAGTTAATAGTCGTAGTAACAGTAGAATTCGTTTCTCTACTGAATTTAATCATATTCGGATCTAGATTTTCAACGTCTGAGATTAGAATCATTTTTATTTAATAAAGTTAACTTATTTTCACATATAATCGATTATGGAAATCGAACCTGTTTTAATTTTGCGTAGTATTTCGTTAAACGCAATTATACTTAACTAAATTTAATGCAGTTATCTCCAGCGTCAATTTTAACATGAGTTGTAGAATAGCGTAGATTACTGTAGATATAATACAGGTAATATAAGTAGATAGATTGTCGTAACACATTCACTGGCTCAAGACCATCAATGACCGGTTAGTTGGGCCGGAGTGGATTCAAGCGCGAGACGCCGTCCACTGCGAACGTACACACTCGCAATGAAGCTGCTTTTAGGAGTTGTTTTAGCACTCGTCGTAGTGAACTGCTGTGCATTTAGAGCTGTTGCACCGATTATCAAAAATGTAAGTTGAGATGTTTATTATTTTATTTCGTGTGTTATTTTGTATAATTTCAAGAATGTTAGTTACAAAATGATGCTTATTATTGTGATCGATCGTAATTAATTTGAGATGGCACTATTGTTATAGAGAAGCAATTTTGATTAAAATAAGCATGACTACTGTATAAGTACTGTACAATGAATACTGTATAGTATTATACTAAAAAGTAAATAGTAGGTATATTATTATGAAACTATTATTACAAGTTAATTTGTTTGTATAATTTAGCCAGAGCGTGGGAAAAATATTGTACTGATAAATTATATTAATGCAGAAGTTAATTGTAATGTCCAAACCCGTTAGGTACATGTTTAACATACAACCAGATTGTGTATCTTAAAGTTTACTTAATATTAGAAATTAATTTAAATTTCAAAAGGTTTATTCAGGTGGTCTGGTATAATTTTTAGAACTAACAGACGTCATGAAGAAAGTAAATTCGGCATGGATATAGGAAATAAAATATTATTTAATTATGATAATTAACCGCCTGTGACAACATTATGTAACGACTTATTGACTTTTGACTAAAAATATTAACATCACTATAATTTATTTTATTGACAGTCAATGACATAATATTAATTAACACAGGTGAAACATGGCGGTACACACTTCGAGGGTCCACATTGGTCAACAGCAGAAAACGCTTTGTACTGGGTCGATATACATGCACAGAAGGTGTATAGACTGGACGCCGAAACTAACAACATCACAAGCAGGGATATAGGTAACGTATTAATAGTTAACAAGTGGATGTTAATTTTTTTTATGATTCGATTCCAAACATATTTGGTTTACCGTGATACCGATATTTGACACATAAATGACAGTAACAATAATAACATAACAGATAAAGCCATAATCTGTTGATTTTTTATCAGCCTCTTGTAAGAAAAACAGTATAATCTTCAATCAATATATCACTTATCACTTAGTCTCACCAGGAGCCACTTATCCCAAAATGTTTTTACTAACTAGAAATTGGGTTTTCGTTAACAAAAAAGCGGTTACGAGAAATATGTTATGCATAAATGCTATTTACAAGGTTACTGAAATGCCATGATTTTGTTGATGTTATATTAATCGAATTTGTGTGAAATATGTTGTTGGTGTGTTTAGTATACATAAATGAATATAAAAATCTTTAGTACCTACATAATTGGTTCTGTGAATTGAGAACAATAGCCATAAATTTGAAACTTCTTTTCTATTGTAGGTTATGGTCCAGTATCACTGGTGGTAACAGTAAAGGACAACCCTAAGCTTGTGCTGATAACGGCGAGGTCCGAGCTGTACTTCCTACCGTGGGACGCACCGGAAGGCGACAGCGCGCTCAGACTGCTCAGCGTTGTCGATCTTGGGTTGCCAGACAATAGGTGCAACGATGGCAAGGTCGACGCGAAAGGAAGACTTTGGTTTGGTATGTATAGTAACACAAAAATTAATTGACTTTAATAGATAATGATATAGTGAAGGATCGGTTTGAATAGTCATTTTCGAGTAAATCTGGTGTGAAACGAAGACATCCATCATTAATTCCTAATTGATTTCTGTTGAGTTTATCGCGATTATGTATCAATAATAAGTGACCTTTAATATTGCAGTTATACATAGCATATACATTATGTATAGCATGGAAAAATACTAATACAAACAGTTTAGTAATTTAAATTACTTATTTTCGTTTACATTTCTCGTTTTTCTTGACATATCTTGGAGAGCAGATTTCTTTATTACCATCGTAACATATTGTGATTTCAGGAACAATGGGTCAAGAAGTTCAAAACGTAGTGGACCCAGACCAGGCCACTTTGTACATGGTAGATCAGTACAACCACTTGAACCCAGTGGACAAGGTCCGGCCGGTGTCTGTTTCTAACGGTCTTGCGTGGACATCCGACAAAAAGTTCATGTTCTACATCGATACACCAACCAGAAATATAGACGTGTTTGATTTCGATCTCGATAATGGATCTATACGTAAGTTAAATAATAATTTACGCATGAAAAAAGTTTAATAGACAAATTAGCGTTAAGAACTATCATCATTTAATCAAATTAGGCTACAATCTAGAACTTTTTGAACGTCAAAATTTGAACAGACAGACACCCCATCGCCCATCCTTCACAGCTTCTCGCACAGGAAAAGTTTTGCTTTCATTATTAGTCAATATCCATGTTAAAAATGTTTGTAGGCATTACTATTTAAATGTTAGAACTATTTTAGTCATTACTTTTAGGTCACCTAAACGAATTAATCAAGGTTCAGAAGGTAAAAAATTGCATTTTATAATTAATAGTAGGCCAAGGAGAAAAAGACATTCACACTAGGATGCACATTCTTTTTATAAGATTGTTTTAGTATTTACTTGTTTTAGGGTTTTAATGTTATTTTTTTAATTACAGGGAATAGAAGAACCCTCTTCAGTTTCCAAGCAAATAATGTAACAGGTCTTCCTGACGGTATGACGATAGATAGTGACGGGAACCTGTGGGTGGCTTGCTTTAATGGTTGGAAGGTAAGATCATTCATTAAAAAATATAGTTACTCTTAATATATCTTAGTTAAGAATATATAACAAAGGTCTTTCTCTTAACAAGGAGGAATAATGTAATAATTATAAGAATTGATGGGAATGGGTTTATTAGTTGGTATTATTACATTTATATTGGAATGTCTAACATTAATTGCCTTTTATGTTACATACTGCTAGTGTTATTTGAATAAATATTTTAATACTTTTTGTCATAGCTTTGTATAAAAATGTACTTTTTCATACAGGAAAATCTGAGCATATGAATTTAGAATTACACTTATGTGGTACATATCTATATACTTTTTTTCTAGGTAATCAAAATAGACTCGAGAGCCGGCAAACTGTTGGAACAACATAAACTTCCAGCTGCCAAAGTTACATCAGTAATGTGGGGCGGCCATGATTTGTCTACATTATTTGTAACAACAAGCCGAGTTGGTCTGACTCCAGCTGAAATCAACCAACAGCCTGAAGCTGGCTCATTGTTTGCTATAGAGGGCACTGGCTCCAAAGGACTGCCAGAAAACCAATTTGTTTTTAATGATGCTGGAAACTACTAATTATATATTTAAATATTGATAATTATAGAATAAACATATTTTTTTAAAGATTTTATGTGTGACATTTTATCAAATACCTTAATTCACTGATTAAAACAAGTACTGATCAAGATGTTGATAAAAGAAAGTTGTGTTAGTTCTAATACACGTAACTCAGGATCACTAGTTATTCTTTATGATTTTTGTATTTGTCTTCATCCTAAATAGGATATTTAAAATTAAAATATAAAATTTATCAATTTGTATATGAAAGAAATCAATTCAGTTGTATTTTACAATGTACAAACAACAAGTGACCCGCCTCAGCAACAATTTTCAAACATTGGATATGATAGTTTGGGTGCACAGTTTTATGTGTTTAAAAAAGAGTAATAAAATAATGTGAGTCCGATATTAGTTAAGGTTTTGAAAATAACCATTAACCATTTTTTGCCCTATCCAAGATTCAAGCTAGAGACCTCTGATGCCACAAACTGGTGCTACAACTATCAGACTCAGAACAACATGATTATACAAAGGACTAACGGGCCTTTTAGTCTAGTGGTTAGTGGCCCTGACTGCTATACCGGAGGTTGTGGGTTTGATCCCCACCCAGGACAAATGTTTTTATTATGTACATGATCTTTTGATCTGCGTCTGGGTGTAATTTATCTATAATAATATGCATGTATTTAGAAGAATATAAGTATGTTTAACAGTTCTCTAGTACTTATAACACCAGTTACTTGTCATTCATAATGCCTTTAAACATTGCATTAAAAAAGTTGTGCACAACTATATCACTTAACCATGTGAACAACATTGCGGGTAAAGCTAATAAATTCTACTTTGACTTACCGGAAGCCTCAAGAAAGGTGGATCTGAAGCATTTTTCCCCAGTTTGTTCTCCTGATACTGAATGAGCTGCACAACCAGTTGAGCTAAGCCTTCTTTAGTTGGTGGATCCGTTTGAACATGCTGCAATAGATGTTTCAGTTAGAATACCTACTGTTACTAAGATTCTAAAAACCTAGACGATTTTAATTATTAGCCAGAAATGTATATATAAGTAGATGTGTGCAGTCATTCTACATAGAGTTATCAATACGAAAATTAAGTTACAAGATTTTAACAGACCGCAAAAGATGCACACTGAATGTTTAAGTAGCAAGCATAATAATGCAAACATTTACTTTGAAATAACAGTGTTTACTGTTTGTTATTGTATTTAATTGCGATTTGATTGCGTTTATACATACCTTTTTACAATTCTTTTGGAGCCAAACACGAATTTGATCGAATTGGCCTAGTGATTCTGGTGACTGAAAAAACTCGACATTTGGCCCTCCATCCTTCTTCGGACCTATAGTTGCCATCGTGGCTCACTAAGTAATACACTAGACACTTAAATTCAAAGATTTCAATACTATTTGTTAGTTAAATCCCAATACAACGCCTAAATCTGTAAAAAGTAAAAACAAGCTACACGGCGTTGTTGACTGACGGCGTCGTTGCTTGGTTAGACATTTCTCACAAGTGTTGGCAGCAGTGAAAAAAAAAGTAAATTATTTTTTAATTTTATGGTACCTAGCTTTGCCGGCTTACTATTATTTGTGCTTTAATTATAAATTTATTTTTTTATACACTCCCACATTTTTTTTAAATAGTGATTTGTTCGAAATTTTTATTTTAAAACTATTGGAGCAAATACCATTTGGAACAACTCGCATTTAACAATTATGTATTCTTCAGCCAGATTCATGCAGAGCATGCGCAAGCAATCCCGTGACTTTGGCTTAGGTAGTAGAAGCTAAGAGTAGAACTGGCCCGGGGTGTTTTTAGTAAGTGGGAGTCTGATTTATTCCCACGCCGTACCCTCGGCGTGAGTTTATTTATTTATTATCAAAAACTTATTCTATCATTACAGTTGAGGTCATTAGCTTTTCACCCCGGAAAAAATAAAGTCATTCTTTCAGTTAAGCCTACACAGGTCAGCCGAACATTGGTAGCGTGCATGGAAATGATCTAGTGTACCGAAACGATCTTCAGTTCTCTTAATGATAGCATCGAATAAAGACGATGACGAGGTGGCTTTGCTGGGCTTGGCTTTAATTTTGTTATTTTGAAGATAAAATATGCAAAACCAGTGAAAAGAAAGTAATAAAAGTAGTGTCCGCATCCGGATTAATCCTTACCTACTTTTAAAAATACACTTTGCACAAATCTGTCTCTTATAGAGGACAAACACGATGCATGTAAGTTACACCTATGGGTTGGGTCTGCAAAGCATTTACGCATTGATCTACACTGACGAAACACTGGGGTGAATTATTGTACTACATAAGGTTAAAACATTAAAAAAAGGTAAGTAATTTATTTATAGATATTTATTATAAGGTATTAACCTATAAATATAACAATTATATGTAAATTAAAATACAAAAACAATGACACATTTAAATTGTCATTAAATGCCTTTCCATATCTCCTCTGTCTATCCTTCTTCGTATATATGTCGTGTCTAGTGGGTGAGTCGAATAAAGCCAATGCCTGATTTATAAATTTCTGACATCTTGATTCCAAATAGCTGCAATGTATGTAGAAGTGAACAGTACATTAACTAATGATCACTAGCACACCAAAGGGCCCGTGCTGTAAATGAGTTGAAAACCGGAGTCGGAGGCAACTATCACGCGGACTTCTTTTATAAGAGTCTGGCGAAGTAAACGACGAGAAAACGGATCACAGGCTTCTACCTTAAGGAAAAACGGGCTTAATGGACTTCGCAACAGATGAAAAGATGTTAAAATGGTAACTGCAGCAGTTATATACAACAGCGAAAGAACACATTACTCATCCATTTGACGAGCGGTTCGAAAACACGAAAGGTGGGTTCGTCGGCTATATTGACTATAAAACAAGAAGCTCGACTAGTCGGAAGACTCATACGTTTGGCTGACGTGGAAGTGCAGATGACTTTAAAGATCAACATTTTTCGCGTAAGGTTTAGGCTTTAGTAACATTTTCATTTCTGAAAAAATCGGTAATTTAGGTTTCCAATGTCATAACGCTCCAAATCAGCGATTCCCACTAGTCCATCCATCCAGACTATCCTCATTAGAGTCCTATCATCAACTCTATAAGCTACGGAACTGTAAGAGGTTAGTCCCTCTGAAGGAATCACTAACCTTTACGTCCAAACCTAGGTCCAAAGTCTGTAGACCCCCTTTTCATCCACAGGTAAAAATTGACACTTTATCTGACAGTTGACTTGCCAGCTAAAAAAGAGCGCCCGGCGTTCCTCTATCTATTTGTATGCTTAGACACTAGAACTAAGGGACTCACTTTTATGTTATGTAATGGAGTAGCTTTTAGGCTGGTTTTAGAGATTAGCCGCACGCTGACCATAGACGCTGACAGTCACAATATATGATCTTCAGCCGAGGTAGCGTTTGGGCTGCGGCCGAGCTGCTAGCTAGTAGCTGCGTATTATTCTGATACGCTTTTATACATTTTGGATGACGGCGCCGACGATCAGCATGCGGACTCTAAAACCAGTCTTGTAACTAGCCTGTAACAACATTATTTGAACAATTTTCTTCAGGTTACAACCAACGTGCTCAACAGCATAGCAATTAGCAAATTAATGACATTTTATCGACGGTCTTATAACGATATCAAAATAGAAGAAGTTAAAAATAAAATTAAAAAATATAATCAAATCTATCAAAATTTTCTTAAGGTCGTCGTGAAATGAAAGAGACAACGCATCCCAATAGGCAATTCATGGTAAACAAAGTTGATTCAACGTGATTCTGAATTGTGGCTCATTGAGCTAGAACAAGTCAACATGCAATGATCAAGCGCAACAAGCAATCTTGCCGACAATATGTTGACAGCGACTCAGCAACACGTTGAAAACTGAATAGAAAGCTGTAACCCCCTTATATACCTAGTATGCAAATAAAAATATATAAAATAATACAAGACATCGTAATGCGGGAAAAACAATCACATTCAGGTCATAAAAGCGAAAGTTTGTAAGCGTGCACATGTGTGCGTGAGTTTGTATGCTTCTAACGTTTTCTCTAATCTATTCTTTAGTTTGTATTAAGGCAGTCATAAGGCTTCACCAATGTTTCAGCAGTCAAGGTCCTGTAAGCTGCATTGGTCAGGTGCAGGCCAGAGCACAGTGCTGTCATATGGGCCCCATATGAGCATGTGTATGGGGTATATCCGTTCTAGCCTTGAATGTAGTTACATTAACATGATTCTAGAATGTGTTTCTATACGCTGCAGGTGAAAAAATACCACCTTTTTATCTCTTCTGAATATTAACAAGTATAGATTAAGAATATGACACCTAAGGTCAGAGTAAGGATCGAGGTTAACAGCCGGATATTCGTCGAGCCCGAGGTGAAGGGCCAAATTTTACGAATACCCTAGTGATTTATGGATATGACACTTAAGGTCAGAGCGCCGGACATTTATCGAGCCCAAGGTCAAGGGCTAAGATTTGCAAATACCCGAGTTGATAAATTTAACACCTAAGGTCAGGGAGCCAGATATTTGTCAAGCCCAAAGTCAAGGGCTAAGTTTTACAAATACCTGAGGAGAAGAATATGACACCCAAGGTCAGAGAGCCAGATATTCGTAAAGCCCAAGGTTCAGGACTAAGTTTCACAAATACCCGAAGATAAGAATATGACACCCAAGGTCAGAGAGCCAGATATTCGTAAAGCCCAAGGTTCAGCACTAAGTTTCACAAATACCCGAAGATAAGAATATGACACCCAAGGTCAGAGAGCCAGATATTCGTTAAGCCCAAGGTTCAGCACTAAGTTTCACAAATACCCGAAGATAAGAATATGACACCCAAGGTCAGAGAGCCAGATATTCGTTAAGCCCAAGGTTCAGCACTAAGTTTCACAAATACCCGAAGATAAGAATATGACACCCAAGGTCAGAGAGCCAGATATTCGTAAAGCCCAAGGTTCAGGACTAAGTTTCACAAATACCCGAAGATAAGAATATGACACCCAAGGTCAGAGAGCCAGATATTCGTCAAGCCTAAGATTAAGGACTAAATTTTACAAATATACGAGGTGACGGATGTGACTTAAGGTCTAGGTGAAGCATATAGATCAGAGAGCAGGATATTCGTCCCAAGTCCCAAGTCAAGGGCAAAATTTCACAAATACCCGAGGTGATGAAATTGACACCCAGCGTCAGAAAGCCCTATATTAGTCGAGGGCTAAGTTTACAAATACGCGAGATGAAGGATATGACATTTAAGGTCATGGTGACGCTTTAGGGCAAAGAGCTGTTTATTTGTAAAGCCCCAGTTCAAAAGCCCGACATTTGTCTAGCCCGACGCCAAGGGCTAAAATGCCCGAGTTAATGCATATGACAATCAAGTCAGAGAGCCGAATACTCATCAAGCCCGAGGTCAAGAGCTTAGTTTTATAAATACCCGAGATGGAGGATATGACACCCAAGATCAGAGTGAAACTCTAGGTCATATAGTAAGATATTCGTCAAGCCGCAAGTCAAGGGCAACGTTTCACAAATACCCGTGGTGACAGATATAACACCGAAAGTTACAGAGCCGGATATTTTTTAAGCCCGAGGTCAAAAGCTAAGCTTCACAAAAATCGTAGGTGAAGAATATTACACTCAAGGTCAGGGTGAAGCTTTAGGTTAGAGTGCAGGATATTCGTAAAGCCGCAAGTCAAGGGCAAAATTTCACAAATACCCGCATTGGTGGATATGACATGACACCCAAGTTCAGAGAACCGGATATTCATCAAGCCCTCTTGAGCACTTGAAACATGAGAATCCCGGAGTATATATAGTATTTAAATGTCAGCGATGAGGAAAAACAAGCGTAACACAAGAAGAGAAGCATGCAAATCCAGGGGCAGTAGCACATCGTCATCGTGATAATTGCGCAGATTTTTCCATTGAGATATTGGAAAAACGAGTGCAATAAATATTAATTGCTCTAGGTACGATTAGGATACGACAAGCTGCTGATTAGACGTCGCTTCATAGCATAAATGGTCGTGCAGTTTAATTGTGAAACCCAGGCCGCCTATTTTTTTCTTCACAAACTCATTATAAAATATAATACAAGTAGATTGACTACCACACCACTTAGTGTAAGAATCACTAACATGGGGGTTTTGACAAACATACAAATTCACATACACAATGAACACCCAGACATAGATCAAGTAATTTTAAATCATATTTATACTCGTCGCGCACGGTGGTCATAGGCATGTTAGGTTATTCCACTGCGCTATCCGTGTTCTCACTAATGTCAAATTAGCTTACAAGACTTATAAAATGTACAAAGTACAAGCTAGGTATGATTGTGTGTAGTATTAAGCAATTATATCGCCCTGAGGAGTGGATAGCCCAGCAGTCGCTCGGCGATGCAGAGGTAGTAGACGGCTTGCAGGATGCCGTAAAGCGGCGTGAACACCGAAATACGGCACAGGCCACCTTTGAAGAATGCAGTCGGGCCCTCGTGCACCCAAATTTGCCTGTTAATTTTAAAAACATTCCGTAAATTCATAAAAGAAATTATTTAATCAAATTTATGTTAACTACTAACATAAATTTGTTTTTCAAAACTAGTAACTTTTTCTGGTAATGATTCCAAAATTGTATATTCGTTCGGTCTTTCAGGGTGTGTTACCTTTAAAAGAACATGGATGTCTGTCAACATTAACAGACGTCAGACATTCTTTTTCTTCTTTTCAAGGCTTTTAACGGACAGATGACCTTTTTCTTAGGAATGCAGAATGTAAAATTTAAAATGCTTTTATAGACTACCGCGATCCGCAGAGGTAAGTACATTTTTTTCTACCCACAAAAATCGTCATGAACCTTTTTCGCCCTGAGGAAGGCGGAGAGGTACCTACCTAGATACCTAGATACCTACAAGGGAAAAAAATACCGGAATACTTTTTCGTTCTCTATTTTTGGGGGACGGAAACACTATCGCAGACTACAGTTAAACTTGATAGGTGGATACTAACTTGGCGCAACCCAGAATGCTACCGCAGTATCTCTCGTGCTTGCCCTTTTTGATCGTCTGCATGCGAGTCTTGATGACGTCTAGGGGTGTGGCGAGCAGGCCAGAAATGCAGCCGGAAATGCAGCCCGAGGCGAATGACCACCTGCACAAACACACATCATCTAACTGCTACGGCTTCAGTTCGCACTGGCACGTTAAGGCGTCATTAAAGCAGTTATGAAACTGTTTTCAAAATATGAATATCAAATTTTGTTCATCGTAATTATATTTTAAAAGCTTTTATTTAACTTGCAATGTATGGATATTTGTGTGTTCGGGTGAAATCTTTGAACTCAATTTTGAAGTAGATATATTCAACCGTTTGTGCTGAAATTTTGTGGACGCATTTTGTTTGGATGACAATATATGATAAGATATGTGACGTCATTCTAAATTCAATATGGCGGATCATACAAGATGTCAGAACAGTTATATTTAATCCACTTATACAATATGGGTATCAAATGAAAGGGCTTGTTAAGAGTAACTAGGAAAAGCATATGACGTTATTCTGAATCCAATATGGCGGACCATGCAGGATGGCGGAATAGTTACCTTTAGTCTACTTCTACAATATGGGTATCAAATGAAAGGGCTTGTTAAGAGTGACAAGAAAAAGAATATGACGTCATTCTGAATCCAATATGGCGGACCATGCAGGATGGCGGAATAGTTACCTTTAGTCTACTTCTACAATATGGGTATCAAATGAGAGGGCATTTTGAGAGTAATAATAACTTGAAAAAAGAATGTGTCGTTATTCTAAATCCAGCGATAACTAAAAAGTAAAAAATAAAAAAAATAGAAAAAAAAACTTTTTAAGAAAAAGCTTTTATTTAAACGCTCTAAAAAGAAGAAAATAAAATATTCCTTTTGGATTATACTAACAACTCCTCATTATACACAATTTATATATAATAATAAAAGCTTGTCGCGAGGTTTACATACCTATCAACATTCCTTTATATCATAATAATTTGTGGTAAATCGAGCGACAAGCTTTTATTATTATATATAAATTGTGTATAATGAGGAGTTGTTAGTATAATCCAAAAGGAATATTTTATTTTCTTCTTTTTAGAGCGTTTAAATAAAAGCTTTTTCTTAAAAAGTTTTTTTTTCTATTTTTTTTATTTTTCCTAGGAAAGTAATCCTTAAAAATATTTTAAAGATTTTTATCAGACTTGAAAAAGAATCTGCCACAATATTTACGCATTGAGTATTCAGGAACTTCGAATCATAAAAATATTATGCGATAATAACCAGAATGGTGGCACTGTGTCTTTCTCGGCAAGTGCGTAGCAATCCCTAAGCTCGGCGTACAACGGGAAGTACAGACAAGCGAAGCCAATGTCTCGCGCCGCAGTCGCCGACATCCCCCGGTACAGACCCAATATACCTCTCTCCTTCATGAGCCTCATAGTGACTTGCTTGGCCGTAAGGCGCGGTATTATTCTGCCAGCTGTACAAAAAAATATGATTGAAATGAAATCGTGACGTGAACAATTCTTATCAATATTTGCTTCTGTAAGCTCAATCCGAAAAAAAAGGGACCTCATCTTTATGAGCATGCATGCATGCCGCAGCTGAGTCGTGACTTCATGAAAAATGGGGGCTCTGATCTAAATTATCACTTTTAAGCCTGAAAATTAACAATTTTCATCCAGTTTATTAGACAACTCTCAAAGAAGGTAGTTGCACTTGGTATCATACAGAATTATCATCAGCTAATCTAAATACGGGAAACCCAATCCTTTTTCGGAGTAGTCTCGCGTTTCAAATTATTAGAGGAAAAGGTGGTAATGCGGCCCCCGCATGTATTTTGGCCCCCCTTGATTTTACTATGCTATAATATCGCCACCTAGCATTTTTTTGGTGAAACTGAATCGTCTTTGTCACAACAATATTTAACACCTATCGAATCCGTCAGATGTCGCTCCGTTCATACGTCATTTGAGCCAGTCGAAACACGTTACTTTGAAAACTTTTTAACTGTTGCGATTTTATTTGCGTAAAAATAGAAAGCTTTAGAATTTGAGTTTTTGTGTTTACACGTTGTATTAATTGAACATTCTTCTGCGACATTTTAAAGGTAAATATGAAATTTAAGCATTTTATAAATATGTTAGGTATTTTTGTTTAAATAATTTATATATCTGTAATGTGACCCCCTCACATTGCTTGTAATGTGGACCCGGGGGCCACATTACATGTAAAACTTAGTAATAAATTTCTTATTTTTGTTTTATCTTTTAGATGCCTAGGCAAAGTATATTATCTCCATCTTCGAGAAGAAACAAAAGACGTGGGACCCTGAAGAAATGAAAAAAGCGGTCGATGCTGGTGAGGAATAAGCAGATGGGATACAAAAAAGCTGTTAAAATCAGGAGTCAGGCGTGATCGTGGTAGAGGAGGCACTAGCAAAGCTGGTCGGCGCCAGAGAGATGTTACATCCAGCAGCAGCTCTGACAGTGAAGCAGTAAATGACGATTCAGATGATGACAATTCACATTTCAATGGAATTCCTGAAAATATAGATGTCCTCTGCGTGTTCTGTGAAGCTAATTATTCAAATGACAGACCTGGAGAGCAATGGATACAGTGTCAGAGTTGCGAATTATGGGCTCATACAGCCTGTGCAGGTCCGGAAGGCGATTATTATATTTGTGATTTTTGCCGTTAGATTTCAATTATGCTATACATTTAATGTGACCCCCCAGGGGGCCACAAAACCATCACTTGATCTCATTTGGCCAAATTTGATTACTTAAGAATAAATATATTTTTTCATTATGCTGTATGTGTTTTATTTATTCCATAGTAAAATATGGATAAAAGAATAACTAAGGAAGCTAATAAAGTATATTTCAAGTTTTTGGAGCCTTTAATATTTTTATGAAATCCCAAAAACAAAGTAGGGGGCCATATTACCACCTTTTCCTCTATTTTTTTATTTTCATGCACAGAAGTGGTATTTAACATAATGACCGATCTTAGTTTTCGCCGCGTTAAATCCCTAAAAGTAAAGTAATGCAATGTTAAAATGTAGTTCTCACAGTCTTTGGCCTGCGCCGCCACTCTGCCAGCGTCTTGCAACTGGATTTTCAACAACTCCATAGGCGTCGACACTAACATCTGAAAGAACCCTGCTACCCCACCAGATATAGCTTGACGGTACAGCGGAAGATGACTAAAAAATAATTGTTAAATATAAATATTATAAAATCATTTATAGTTTTAATTGGCTGGATTGTGCCTAGTCTAGTGACACTAACCGCCGTAGCCGAACTCGGTCAGAAAGACAGTGTTAATAAATAGAGCCCGGATTTTACGCACATGCTTAATTTAGCCCTTTTTGCCCAGTTTTTCAAAAAATCATGTTCGTAAAAGAAATCCAGCCTTTGGAGTGTGAGGCCAAAACGTATGTATCGTCAGTTTGTCAATTTCTCCGACATTTCCCACAACACCAACGTCTAGACTGGAGGACTATTGACATGTGAGGCGTGAGGTTTTACGCTTCCTATGACGAATCTATAAGAGTTACATTTTTGCGAAATGGCTACGGAACCCTAAACTACAAACACTATCTACGTACCCATCTTTATCAAGTAGTAACCACCGGCACACATCATTAGCGGCCAATTTTAGAGCTTTTTCCGGTGAAACGAGTAACACGTTCACAGCTACACCTCTGTACATGCCAAAGTATCCTTCTCGGCGTATAGTTTGTCTAAAGCAGTCGATCCTATAAAAAAAACCGTTTATAATAAAGATTGGGGAGCGTTCTGATAACTTTTGTAATTCTTAAAACATAATTGTTAGCAAGAGAAGCAGAATGCAAACATAGGATTGGGATACTTACTTTTTTATTTAATTTTAATCACGGAAAGATTTGATATCCCACTTATAATATAAACGAAAAAAAAATAGAGCTACAATAGCTAGGTAGTACTAATATAGCTATGACTTACATGTTTTTATACTGTTTCTCCCCATTTGGACCGATTGTTTGGTTCTGCAATCGTGTCTTCACCAAGTCGATTGGGAATATGCAGATACAGCCCACAACACCGGCGATACCACCATTGATGATCTTCGGTACAAGGCTGGAAAAAAAATATTTTTGAAATACCTAGGTGTTTTTCCCAAAAACCGACATGTCCAGTCCTTATATTTTTGTTGTTCGGTATGAAAACTGTCAACATGTCTAGAAGACGTGATTCGCCAACCCCAAGTGAAATGGGATAAGGGCAGGAAAATGATGGTATGAAAACTTACACTGGGAATATGTCGGACTCCCACCGACTAAAACCACCCCGGACCCCTTCTACCGTCACGTCAGTCATGTCGGTCACGGCGCTAGTCCACCGAGGTGCAAGATAATAATAATTTGTAGATAATGATGAATAATATTATTATGTAGAACATCATTCTTATGTCATCAATTCTTTTCGCAGTGCAAGCGAAATTATGAATTTTTAAGGCAAATTTTTACAAACTTGGCTTGCTTTTTTTGCAATTTCCGGAAGAATCCCTAACATTTTTCAGAATAAAACATAATATGAAGATAGAGTGAAGTTACATAAATTCACAACTTGCCGTTTTCCTCAAAATCACAAAAAATGGCAAAAATAATGTAATTAAGAAATATCTACATTTATAACTAAACTTATGTAACTAAAAAATTACATATTTACAAAGCGTCGAAAAAAATATCCTCATCTCCGTCAATGGCGGGAAACGTGCCCAGGAAACTGGCCGCATTACCACGCTGAATGGCAATACCAATTCTTTGCGCGAAATACAGTCCAGCCTTTTGAACACAAATGGAGTCGACCAAGCGCTTAGCGAGTTCCTTATACAGAGCTCGTGCACCCGGCCCCCATGACCCAAGAGTTTCAACCCCAAAGCGCTCAATAATATAATTGCCGGTAAGGTTATTATATTTTCGTCGCTTTAGGGTTTCCGCAGCTCCAGCAGCAGCGCCGGGCGCAAACGCCGAACTTAGAACATGGGACGGCGCAAGGGTGTCGACGCAAGTTGCGTCCCACACCAAAGGCCGGCCCGATTTCCAGGGAAGTAAAGACATTCCGTCAGGTTTCTTACCATCGCTGCGCACCAAACCGTTCGGTTCTAGGAATTATTAAGGTTCTAGGAAAATTAAGAAATATGATAAACAGTATGATTAGAATAGCCTTGTACCTCTCTTTTAGAAATGCGTTGTGCCTAATAAATAGGGTTTATAATTGTTTCTATGTCTTAAAATTATGAAAGCAATAAATTTTAATATTGAGTATATTGAGGATGGATAGGTTATTTGGATGGAGGGAAAGATGGATGTTTTTCTTCTCTTTAACAGTCAAACGGCTAAATCAATTTAGTTGAAGTTTGGCATGACACCCTTGATTATCACATAGGCTACTTTTTAGCCTACTGCGTCCGAGGGGGGTAATGTTTTTGCAGCTATAACCGACATTCGCGCAGACCTATCCACAGGCAACAACAAGTTATACATTTATGATGCACAGGAATATTTTTTTATCTGCGACAGAAAAAAATGATATTTTCTTATATTTATGGTTAAATTTTAAATAAAATTACATCTTAAGTGTATATCCCTTAATACCGGGGTAAAATCATTAAAAAAAAAAACACCCTACATGAATTGGTGAAAACTTGCAAGTTAAATAAAATCAAATAGATGTTTCTAAACGACGTGTATTTCAAGTAGCGATAAATCAATCGGAATTTAAGACAAATAATAATACTTACTCAAACTGGGTGGGGCGCGTAGCTTCAGGGACATGGTGTGGGTCGCCAGGCTCTATAGGTCCTCCATCATCCATTTTTCGATGATTATGAACTAAAAACGGCATGACTACATGATTAACGATGAAAATGACAGTAGCAAGGCTTTTCATATTTTCCTTACGTTAGAGAAATCTTACGATATTCAGACAGAGAAGAACTAATGAAGTTTTATCTTCTTTTTAATTTTCATGATAGCTGTGATAGCCTAGTGGTATCACCGTAGGACTGCCAAGTCAAAGGTCTTGAATTCGATTTGCGCGACGCGCACAGACTTTTCGAATGCTGTGTGCGATTTACCAATGAATATCACAGCTGCCGTGTTTCGGAAGGCACGTTAAAATGTGGTTTCTGCGCCTGATCTCTCACCGGTCGTTATCTGAGACGCCTAGCTCTGCGCGAGCGCAGTGCTAGGCGACGCAGACTATATTTGGTTTCCGTATTTTTTGTAAAGCCCCGTGTATGCTGGCTATGTCCTGCTCCATACCGCGGCGTCAGATAATAAGTTAAGGCCAGTCTTGAGCGGATGATTCCAAATCGCGCTGAGTAAACCGTTAAAAATTTAAAAGCATAGGTAATGGTACCTATGTCTATTAGTTGTTAGCTGATGAGATGTGACATAAGACATAAGCTGATTTTATAAATTTTCCATCTACTTCATAAAACCTATAGTAATCACAAAAAAAGTACCTTTTCCCGTTTGGAAATAAAATCCTTGCTAAAAAAATATAGGTATATAAAATAAATCGATTAAAAAATCCAGCTTTGCCAAAAAAATATATGGCAAAGATGCTGACAGGGGCACAGTTTCTATATGATGGAAGAATTGACTGGTTTAAATGTCGCCTGTGTTATCACGAAGTTTAAAAAAAGGAGGATGGTTACTTTGATACCTACTGGCTCCAATCGCTATCATTTTCTGTCGTTCGACAGATCTTTAAGCTAGGAAAAATATTTACTGGGGCAACTTGCCTCATATCCTTGTATGACAACCGAAGGAAGTCTCCAAGCTCGTTTTAGTACATATTTTATTTAACAAAAATGCGATGTGAAGCATACATCTATGTTAATGGTATTGGAGTAAGATCCTGGTATACATGATGATGAATAACATTTTGCTACCCATTGCCAATCAAATTAGTATGAATGTTTAGCAAATATCAACCGCAAAAGATATTACTATAAATGTAGAAGAAAATAATTAATTTGATTTTCCACGCTTGAGTAAATACTTTTGCTCTCTTAACTATAATGGCATCATGAAAAATAAAGAAAGATGTCAATAAAAAGTATTTACACTTAAAAAGGTGTAAAAAAGTTAAAAACTTTTGAAGTAGGTTTAATTTGATAAGACCGTGAATCAGGACTGGTGCAATGGTTATTTTTTTACCTGTTCAAAAATGCTTTTTCAACGGTTCGTCGTAGGTATTGAATTTTTGATATTATAGCAGCATGCATTTTTGACATTTCTTCACAATGTCCGTCTGTATGAAACAAAAACTGCAAATTCATTCTCCGTCTACGTTTCTCACAGGCAGTCGAATTGATTCTTTTTGCAAATACTTACAAATGTAAATGTTGAAATTAATTATAATGTAAGTAATAATTTTATTGTAAAAGAGACTCAATGATCTCACAGATAAACTGCGTAAGCAGTTTTGTGGGGCAATGTACCTAGTATTAAGTATTTTAAAGAGAATAAATAAATAATTCATTCATTCAAATATAGAGCTACTTAAATCTTTTGGCAAGTGAATGATATTAAGAGAGGGGAGAGAGGAGAGAGGGAGGAACTAAATTCCCGTCCCGCCGACACGCGACGGCGCGCTGGTCAGAGGCGGAAAGCCGTGGCCAGTCCGCTGCCTCCATAACCAGAGGCCGACGGGCTGAGGTCCGGAGTCCGACTTCTGACACTAATGGCCGAAGAGGGCGAGTAGTGGCAGTTCCTTCACGCCTGTTGATGGAAGAGGGCAGCCCCTGACAAGGGAAACCGTCCCGGAAGGAGTGACCCGCCAAATCGTGCGGCATGTCAAGGCCTGCCGGGGGCGCGGTGAATTCGAAAGCAAACCGGTCCACTGGTCATAGGCATACGAGAAAACTAGTGGTTTTCGCCGGTAAGATCCCGGCACGCCCTGGTTGATCCCCCCCCCCCCCCCTGACGGTGGTTAGACCTTGAAGATTTCCACTGGGACACCAAAAAAGAAGGACAAATAAGAAATCAAGAAAGTTAACACGTTTTAATTTTATTGTTGCAACTTTTACGATGTTTACAGTATAATTTCTATAGAGTAATATAATCATGACTTTCTATTTTGATCTAAAGCTTATTTTTAATTAACTTATGTGCCCTGTGATAACGATTTTTTCGAGACACGGTAACAATGAATAAATTATTATAGAACAGCCATTAAATAGTCGTAATATTTAAAAATAATATTATTTTAATTGACAATACATCAAAAATGTTTTATAAAACTTGATACTACACACTTATTATTGTCTTAAACACCGACCGAGGCTCATTCTCAGGATAAAAACACTTTTAATAGTATTGACATAACATGGAAATCGACGACTTTATCGATCTTTGCATTCATCATGATAATCTAACGGAAGATATATAGTAAAGGACAGAGATTCCGTGCATAGATAAAAGTTATACTCCTATACACTGAAATTCATTACAAATTAATGTCTTTTCCTCAAAACAGAGATATTCGACTGGTATCCTACAGTTGCCGGAAAGTGTCTTTTCACAACTTTCTAGAAGCTGGTACCTATCTACATAAACATTATTTTTCCAAACGTCCTAATCCTCAAAAATATTTACAAGTAGCAGTTTCATTACGTCGTCGATAATTGACAATAACTAATAAGTTATAACCCTCGTAATCTTTTACTAATAGCTTACATGATAGTACATTCCATTCAAATTCCTTTAGCACTGGTTACGATATACATATTTAGGATGAATTAGCTTTTAACAGATAGTCTTAATGTTGGAGAAATAATGATGTCTATGAAAAATATTTGATATAGAACAAAGATATTAAATTATAATTAGTGATTGAAATGCAGTACTTTGAAAATCTGCAAATGCTGTAGATAAACTATGGCCTACAGAAACGAAACAGCGAGAGAAACAGTATAGTACTAAAAATACCATAAGTTGACAGTTTCAATAAAGGGAAATTCTATTCTAATACAGGTAACGTTAAGCAAATAAATAATAGATTATAAAATTAATACAAGTTTAAAGAAAAATAAAGAGATAAAAAAAACGGCTAAAAAGAGGTTATTAAACTTAAACAGATTATAAAAAATATAATCCCCTTAAAAACAAATAAATAATATCAAGTAAATTTAAGATTGCATAGTTTTTTTTTTTAATATAGCCATAATCAATTTTGTCTTCATTTTAATAAAATCTATTGACATGGATATCACTTAAATATTTAATTTTATATGTCATGAGACGTGTATATAGAAGCGTTTTTTAACATGTGCCCTACTATCTTAGTGAAACACAGCACAAAATAAATAATTCATACATTGTTTGCTGGAAGTAAAAATCCAGACAAAAATAAATTATTAAAAATATAATATCAAAATTATAATGAGAAAAATTGTATAGGTGGAGACAAACTAAAGAAATTAATAAAAGTGATTTCTCACTCAAAACCATATTTACATGTTTTGTGCTTTTACATGCTTTGCAATTTTTTTTTTAAATGCATTACCAATCTTGGTTTTATTTTGTATTGTTTATTTTTTATCCTTGTGTGTAGTTAAATTTTTTTGTTGCACAAAACATCAGTTAAATGTTTTATTTCTATCATCCTTATTTATGGTATTTGTAGTCCGGTGTATATGGTTTCTTATGGCTGTTAGTTTCGAGATTGCGTCTCAGGATAGGTTGAAAATAACGAATTCATAGTGCTCAAAAAAGCGAAGTGTATAAGAGATTATTATTGATTCTGATTGAAGGTAAATAATTTCATTTTGATTGTCTCTACCTTAAATTAAATACAGGCTTAAAAAGTACCTATAACAATATGGCGTATTCTTAAAATGGATTGGTTAACATCAAATAAGTATGCTTATAAAATATAGATTAAAAAGAAAGCTAAATATGAGTATGAAATAAGTGTGTGCGATTAAACCGCCCTGGCGAGTGGGTAGCCCAGCAGGCGCTCTGCGATGCCGAGGTAGTAGACAGTCTGCGCGATGCCGAACAGCGGCGCGATCACGATCACTCGGCACATGCCGCCCTTGAAGAACGCCGTCGGACCCTCGTTCATCATCGTCGTCCTGTCGGGTTTAAAGTCACTCCATAACAATATCATTACAACATTTTCAAGCTTGACAACGTCAAAGTTGAATTTGAACTAATGTCTCATAAAATAATGGGTCAATAAATACACTAAACACAAATTTAGCGCAGGCGTTTTTTCATTTTTGCCTGTATTCAATAAAATATATGTCAGACGACGTAAACGAAGATTTAATTTCGACAAGACATTCAAAATGACTGATGAAGACCATCTGAACGCACCTATACCTATCCCGCCCGTCTCGCCGACATATATTTATATAAGAATAGTATATACTGACTTGGCGCAATCATAGATGGAGGAGTACTGCCTCTCGCCCTTGCCCTTGGTGAGCGTCTGCATGCGCGTCTTGATGACGTCCATGGGGTTGACGGCCAACGCCGCGGTGGAACCCGCCGCGCAACCGGACAGGAACGACCACCTGTACACACACACGACCATATAAATACACTCAAAATCAAAAGGTTTTTATTTTGAGTAGACCTTTTCAGGCACTCAACGATATGTATTTCCAAAGTCTTCATAAATCAAATCTGATGAACTGAGTGCGCTCCCCGCAGCGCAGTGATTAGGTACTTAATGTGTGTATTTAGTAACGGCTAGCTCATAAAAATGGTCAAATGGTCATATTATTCTAGTGCGTAAAAAAGAGCTTTATTTTGATATTTAATAAAGTAGATTAAACACTTTCATATGGTAAAACTTGATAAAAAATAAATTTTCTTTTTGACTCATAATTGACTATCACAAAACTGTGAAGGAATGATTACCAGAAGGGAGGAGTGAGGTCTTTATCGTTGCGCAGCCCGAGTTTGCTGAGCGTGGCGAAGAGTGGGAAGTAGACGACACTGAAGGAGATGTCCCGAGCCGCTGTGGCCGTGATGCCCTTGTACAGCCCGAATATACCCCGCTCGGCGAGCAGCTGCTTCGTGATCTGCATGGCCGTAATGCGCGGCATTGTCCTACCCTCTGTAATACAAACAAATAAATTAGGTCGGGGAAAAAGTTTCTTCGCATTTTAGTATGTATGAACTTGTAATAAAATCTTTTTGGCTATAGTATTTGTATCTGGCTGATTTTGGTATAATTGAAAGTTAAAATTTTAAAGAAAATAATTAAAAATTCTAGTTTTATTAGAGAGAGAAAGATTTTAATACAAGTTCATACATACTATAATGCAAAAAGACTTTTTCCCCGACCTATAATATTCAGTACCGTTAAAACTTGGCGCTGGCGGTGTGTGAGACAGAGACGGCTAGATTTTGCAGATCTTTCCAAAAGTGCCAAGTTACATCGCCGCACCGTATTAATAATAAGTAATAACACCATATAAACAGATTTGTAGGATGTTTTTATGAGGAAAAATTGTGTTTTAGCTTCTTTGTATATTCTTAGAAAATATTTTTTTATATCAAAGATAATAAAACATAGGTACTGGTCAAATTTGTTACTTATTTTTTATAATTTTGACGTTTCATGAACCTGTGTGTTACCCCATTAAAAATTGCAACAAAATCTGTGAAAAATATGAAATGTTGATGTTTGACGCTGTCCTCACCGGCTTTGGCTTGCGCCGCAACTCTGCCAGCGTCCTGCATCTGAATCTTTAACAGCTCCATAGGCGTCGTGATAATGATCTGACAAGCTCCGGCCGACCCACCAGCGACCATTTGACGGTAAATGGGTAGAGATCTAAAAGTTTAAAACAAACTATAAATTTTAAAAATATGAATATAAAAAAATAATAAAAAAAGGAAGTTATAATATTAATGGCATTTGATAGTTGTTTGTTTTAATGAATAAATAAGGCTTTAATATTATTTTGAACAGAAACCGTTATACACGCACTAGTTGTTTTATGTATCTAACAATAACAGACTGTACCAATAGCGCAACGCCAGAGGAAAAACAGTATTTAATATTTATTATAAAAGGCATTCACCATTGTGCAATTACTTGTATTTAAAGAATAAATAAATAAATAGAAACCACTACATACCCATCTGGTAGAGTTAGATTGTACCGGAACATGTCGTTCGCAGCCAATTTGATAGCTTTCTCTGGCGTAATAAGCAAGATATTAACGGCTGACCCTCTGTACATGCCAAAGTATCCTTCAGCGCGGTAAGTTTGTTTGAAGCAGTCCAACCTGAAAGAAACCATCTAAAATGACAATTTTTATTTTTTTCCTAGCCTTCGCGACTGACTTCGTGCCGCTTTTATTTTGTGTCGCAGACTTGAGGAATGTAGAATGTTTTAGTATTCCAACTTAACAGACTAGAGAGGTCTCTACTCTCTAGTCTGTTACTAACGAGTTAAAGCAATGATACAGAAAAAAAATCTGATCTTAAAATACTGAATTATTTATCTATTTCTGAATATAAAAAAAAAAACATAGCTACTACTTATTATGTTTTCTGATGAACAGTAGTCATCATTTAAAATCTATAAAACTCCTCCGTTATAATTTAAATATTAATGATTTTAACAATACAAAGAAAGTTGCTTATAATCTTGACTTCTTTTTGAATTGGCAGTGAAACTTATTTCAAAATACCTTTGTAAAATAATGCCGGCCACATACGTCTGGAATTCCAAACAAACAAAACAAAAACATTCAATGCAATTTTTGAAACCAGAATTCAGTATGCAAAAGTATGTTCTTTATTTCAATTCAACACTTTTAAATTAGTGGTAGATATAATATGGTTATAAATACTTCATTGAAAATTTTAAATAAAAAACAGGCAAGCAGATTATGAACGTTGTCAAAAATCGAATGCGTTTTGCTTCAGCTAATTAATTAGCGTTTTAATTAGATTTTTTTTTTGTATTTTAATATGAACTGTAGTCTGTATTGTTCGAAACCATTTGGAATCGCGCAGATTTCCAAGTGGTGTAAAATTGTTATTGTCTTCATAACCTAAAAAGAAATTGTACGGGCGAAGCCGCGGGCAGCAGCTCTTATTTTTATGTAGGTATAAAAGATAGAAGATTTTATTTTTTTCTAACAAGACATCTACTGTTCTTTACAGCAACGTCAAATTTGCTCGCTAGCGCCACATTGTGTCGATATTTACCTAATTCGACATTATTACCTTGTTAATATTGTTTGCAAATATTTGTTGGATATGCTACATTTTTGATCGATGTTGAACATTCTTCATCTAGTATCGAAAATGATTTATGGATACTTTATTTAATATAAGGCGTATAAGGGCTACAGTGGTCAGATTATCTGACTCAGATAAGCGTTTGTAATGTGATCACTCCATAAATAACAATGGTTTATCAACCAGATAAAAAAATATATACCTTATTTAATATTTACCTTATACCACTATATCTATAGAAATAAAACAACATGACCATCGACAATGCCGGTAACTACATCATCAGGAGTATTTCGAACAATAGATACGATATTGGATATGGAAACCCTAAACCTCAATTTCCTAGAAAAATAAACAACCTGATTTGTTGGTAAGGAAAATTGTGCACATCACAATTCAAACCCTTTTGAGATACCTGTTTATTTATATTTAACTAGCTGACACGGCAGACTTCGTACTGCCCAAACGATAAATAAAAGACCTAAACTTTTGTATAGGAAAAAGAAAAGGGCTGTTTTTAGGGTTTGCCCGGCAATTATTAGATTTTTTCTCACCTTTTAAACCTTCCCTACACCTCCATGAACAATTCAAGACCAAGATGAGATAAATCCGTTCAGCCGTTCTCGAGTTTTAGCGAAACGAAGTTAAACGAACAGCAATAGATTTTTATACATAGATTGTATATACTATAGATAAGTAGAAATAATTTTCAGTATTGAAACACAACTTACATATTTTTATACTGTTTCTCTCCATTGGGACCGATGGTTTGGTTCTGAAGTCGTGTCTTCACCAAATCCAATGGGAATACGACGGAGACGCCCACTATACCTGCGATACCGCCGTTGACAATCTTCGGTATGAGGCTGCAATCATAATTGTAATAATTATACATCCATTTAGAAAAAAAGAAATTGGAAATAGCTCTAGTTATTTTTCACTGTTACTTTTAGGAGTACTCCACTGACAACCGAGTCCAAATTTGGCTCAATTAAATTAAAAGCTAATTATTTCGATCGAATCGAATTATCAATTTACTAGGAAGTTTATAAACTTTCGTAGGATTCTAAAGGAGGGATAAATTGTATTATACATGACTCGAGGGCCTTAGGTAATTTACATTTTGTGAAGAGGATAATAGTCCTACCAGTAAAAATATCGAAACCTAGAATTAAAAAAAATAAATTAAGAATTAAAAAAAAAAAATCCTGTACCGCCGCCGCCGCGTCAACTCATAACATGAAATAATCCTTTGAAATACTTGGATTCTGAATGTAGTCGGGCGTTCCCGAGAAATACGTATCAGTATGCCGTCAGTGACAAATAATAATTAGAAAACTTGTTTACAGCAACGTTCAAGATCATGGCATATAAATAGAACGCGCTGAGATTATCTGCAAGTCCTTGCAATCAGATAAGAACCATCAGATAGTGAAAGTTACATCTTAGAACTGTATTACGTAACGACAAGACATCTTATTTATCAACGTAAGTACCAGTATACAGTACTATACATAAACTTTCAAAACAGTATCACAAATCGTTAAGACATCTAACAGAGTTTTTAATATAGTTATTTGGCAGTTCGCCACACAATCCTCGCCTACTATCTTAACATCAGACTCATATCTGTTCAAAAACGGACTTGGTTTAATTATATTTTACAACAACAATAGTTTGAATGTCGCGTGTGCGATACAAAATGCCCGAAACAAAGTTATTTTGATAACACAAATCCTTTGATATCAGATGCATTGACTGGCTTCTTTGCTCATCAGATAGGAATTAAAATTGTATAGATATGAAATTAAAAGTTCCCAGTATCCAGATACACAGACTAGTAGAACATTTTTTTGCGCAACTGATGGAATAATTATTAATAATATGGACCGCCATTTCTGACCGCAACGTTGCATTTAAAGATGTGAGGTAAATGTGCAATACGAGGATGCGCAAAGCTGTAAAACGAATTGTTTCCGCGTAGTCGATACACATACCCGATACCCTTTCTTTGTGTTGTACGCACAAAAACCTCGCAGCAAACGTACACCTATAATACCAGCTTATAAATGTCCCACTGTCGGGCGTTGGCTCCTTCCCATATTGGGAAAATTTAAGAATTGATCTGTCGATACACCTGCAGATGTGCAGTGAGTCAGGTGAACAAAGTGATTATTGATTTCATTTCATTTTCCACTACAGTATTTTTCTTTCAGGTGTCATTCCCTGGGCGTTGTTTTTATATGTAAATTGTTCACCTTGAAATAAAGTATAAATAAATACCTATTTACCGACAAAATACGTCCGTTCACCTGAATGACACTATTCTAGTGGACTTATCGCCCACATAAAATTCTAGTCTTTTTTGCGTGAATATAATAAGTGAAAACAGCGAGGTGAAGGACAAAAACCTCGCGCTTCGCTAAGGTTTATCACATCCTTCGTTTGATACACAACCCTAATGGTAACAATACCCTTTGCAGACGGCATAAATTAGGCTGGATGCCAGAATAAAGTGTATTCCAGACAAACTAACGTGTGTAATTTCCAATACTTACTCATATTCTCAAGTTACAAGGTCTGGTTAGAGATAGAGCAAATAGAAAAATAAATATAACTATCTTATAAGCATTGATAAAAAAAATAGGATAAACACACGGACCGAAGAAGATATGTTATCTAAGTATACTTCAAATACAATTTACGTAATCACGACTACTGTGTACAAAAAAAAAACGTTTTATTCTCAATTACATAGTTATACCAAGAATCACAATGTTGTGGAATGAAATGACTAATTAGCTACAAGGTTTTGTTCATACACAATTGGTTATTTGCATCTCATTATGGAAACTCATGCTAGGACTGAATATGTAAAAATAAATCATTCAACATGTCAATCATAATACGCTCGCTTGTCTACAATGAGGCCAAAACAGAGCAATAACACATCATTATCTTGAAGGCCATTGTCGTGACATAGAAACTCGCCGAGCCACTGGAGAGTGCAGTACGTATAGATGGGAAGATGGGTACAATGTAATAATAAATAGCCTTTACAAATCACCAAACCCAGCTTAGGTAGGTCTTGAACCACAAGCTAATTGTATTCTTCCTGCGCGGCCCCTCTACATAAGTGACATTTCTACAAGCGATAACGCAGTCGCGCTGATTGAATCGCTCAAATGTATGGCATGTCTAAAGTTAGATAAGTCTAAGGGTGTATTTCCACTGGGTGGAAAGAAACAACGCTAATAAGCCAACCACACCACTGTGAATGGTGAAAATAGAGAAAAATGTTAACAGTCTGTCAAGAAACTGATGGAAACGATTATATGGGGAACTGAAGACTCTATTTATCAATAAAAGTGAATTTATAGTCATGCGAAATACCTCACAATACGGCGCGATTTTGGACAGGCCTATATTCAGCAGTGGACGGCGAAAGGCAGATAATGATGATGATGAAAATCCCTCATCTATCTGTCCATGTCTTGTGATCGACCAGAAAGCGACGGTGGCACCCCCTTTCTTTTCCATTAGTTCCTTGATGGACTGTATTTGCACCACGGCTAATCGAATGAAAAGGGATCTTCAGGCATCTGAGCGATTCTATTTTTTTTAAAGTCACACGAATACCCCGCTTAATTAATATTTCACTGGGCCTGTGATATTTTAGAGATAGCCCAACACGTAATTCCATCCTTTCCCATGGTTTTGTGAAGCTATTAAGATGCAGTATTCATATACAAATATAATATTACTTACTTGAATGTGTGTACTACGGGTTTAGGCGGTGCAGGTGCGGCCATTTTTGATTATTTATAACTGAAAAAGGGAATATCTTCGTTAATGAAGCCTTATGTACGAGGTAACGGCAGGTCGGCAAAACTGCCGTTTAAAATAATTTCACTTGACTTTGGAGAAAGAAAAAGAAGCTTCGTCGTTCCCTTCAAGTCAATTCGTCTAGTGTTTAGAAAGGAAAGACATATTTACACACACAACACTAATTTAAACCTTACATCCAAATTGTTAACATCTCCTCTAAAACTATAAACTTTCGGGAAAATAAGATGCCTAACACTTATCGCTTTATTCCGACACCAATATTTTTGTTGTAACAGTACAAACTGATGACAGTCTAACGTGATTACTGAGAAAACTATCAAGATCTAATCATGGCCATATTGATCAATTTTCAATTAAGTAGAGAGTTCCTACGTAAGTCTTAAGGCTACTGTTAATACAGCGTACTTTTAGAAATGAGTTTTTTCGACGTATTCAAGTAAAATCCCAAAGATTTTCGATGAGATATTTGGAAATAAGCTTTGGCAATAAATCATAGATGAGTTATTTGCCGGTGTTTTTCAAGTTTTGTCCGTCGTAAAAACGAAGTCTAGAATTTGACCTTTTGAGAGTAGAGAACGACCACCCAGGCACCCATGACCTAATAAATCTGTTAT
The DNA here is from genome assembly GCA_941860345.1 of Chrysodeixis includens. Taxonomy (NCBI): domain Eukaryota; kingdom Metazoa; phylum Arthropoda; class Insecta; order Lepidoptera; family Noctuidae; genus Chrysodeixis; species Chrysodeixis includens. The sequence goes on along the minus strand of OW796113.1, from coordinate 4,913,998 downwards.
TGATCCGTACAGGGCGGCTACCACCACCCCTTAAAGTAATATTAGCACAGTACTGGGAGCGAGACGGCGCATTATAAGACGTAGAGCGGCGTCTCTCTTCCGTAATAGCACTAATATTATTTCAAGAGTTGTTAGTAGGTACACTGATCGTCGAAAATGGCGACGTATCAGTGTTCATGCATCGATTAGGACAAGATGGTTTTTTAGTGACGTTACGTAATGCTCGCAACTACTTATCTAGAAAAATCTAATAGGATTTTTATACCTACGAAGATTAAGATTAAATTCTTAAGGTGATGGGAATTTTGCAGTTACATGATTTTTTGGATGAATGAATACTTAGATTTTACGTTAAACATCTTTGTCTCAAAAGAGGGATATCCTAGTGAATAAGTCCTTCTTTAAGACAGGCTATGTAATAAATAAATAATATGTAGATCTCAATCTCCAGCAGAAGAAAATATATTGTTTTATTCCATTAACAGGTGCGTAAACCGCACAGTGCGGGTTAATAATTAATCAAAAGAGGATCAAACTCAAATTTATGGAACAAATTAAATTTGACCTTCACAGAATATACACTCTTTTTATCAATCTAGTCAAAACATCAATGTCTCATCATTACATTATGTTGTGTAAGACATAATAAAAGTATTGTGGAATACATAAACCAGATTTTTTTATAAAGAGGGTATCATATTTGATTCAAAGAGTGTTAAATATACTTTAGTTATAAACAATACAAAACAAGGCATGTGTAGAAAATTGTTTGTTAATAAAACCTGTCTTCTTTTATGTACATAATATACATACTGGCCGACCAATTAGGTGACAATATTAACCAACTGAATGTGATATCACATAAAATTAGCGGAACTGGACTTGTGGAAATATACTATTAAAAATAACATATCCTCCTTTTTGAAATTGGTTAAAAAAATACAAGGTATCCATCATGTACGCAATAATACAGTGTGAATATTTATACTCGATTACATTATTAATCATGAATTATGTATTTAAGTGGTTAGTGTTGATGGAAAAATCCAAAAACTCTTAAAGCTCTAATAAATTGTATGCAATAAGAAGCTATTGAAATTTAAAATGAAGTAATAAGTAGCTTTTATGAAATATAATTATTATGTTAAAAAAGCTTTAGTCTAATAATTTATTTTGTATGTTATAAATTTGTCATTTTCTGTGTTAATACCACAATGTTTGTTTAGATAAAATATGGTATATTTAAGAAATCAGTAACTATTTCTTTTGGAACTTATGTTTATATACAAATGGAATCACAAACAAAGATTTTAGGTTTGAATTCTTGGACCATGTGCAGATCTATGCATACAATGATAAGACTACTTTATTTTAAACAAATAAATTAAAGATTAGTAATGTTTTGACTGATAACAAATCAATACTGTCTCACATCTGTCTAACCCTACATGGTACAAATTAGGTTCATTACGTGCAGTGCATAATGCTTTGCAACATTTACATAGTAATTTACATAAAATATTAATTTAATTTGATCTCTGCCGGCTTTTTACGTAACCGAAGCAAACTTACCTTAGTTTCTTTTTTATTGTCTCCAAATACTAGAATTTTGATTGGTGTGGGTTTGGTTTAAAAGATACGATTACAGAACCATGTTGAGGTGTTGCACAAAAAATTTAGAAAGATGAAAATTCCAAAATCACAGGGCACAGGTTTGGGCTATTGCATTGGAGTGAGTGTGAGGCTGAGGAGACAAGTATTGATTGAAGTTTGTAGACTGAGTGTTGCCATAATGAACGAAAAAAATTGGACTACCAAGCGATTTAACTCTAAATCGTGTCTAAAATTATTTGATGTTGTACATTATGATGCGAACTGAAACATTTCAGTAATTTTTATGATTTATTGTCTACTAGAGGACAAAAACTTAATTCTTCCATAAAAACTACATCTCTGCTAGAAATATAAATTATTTAAGCAAATCCAACTCCTAGAAATGTGCTCTCCCATTTCGAAATATGATCATGATATCAAACCAGAAAAATCAAAGGACAGTTCAAATATAACGGCAACCTTAAATGCGGTAATTATTTTATAGCTAGCAACTTTTATTACTGTCATCGAAAAAAGCCAGGTTGAAAAAACGAATAAATTGTTTTTTTTTTTTAAATGTGGATGCAAAAAGTATATATTACCTACATATAAACTTTTTAAATAAATATATATATAGGTACATATATGCATATAGATTTTTAATATGAATTAAAATTTTAGCTTGATATTAAAGCAGGCCTTTTGTAGATTTATGAAGACGGTCGCTTATCTAGAAATACGTGGTTATATTTGATGTAGAAACCTACCTATCTAATGGATGTGCGTACGGATTAGGCATCCGTACGTACATCCATCAGATAGGTAGGTTTCTGTTTAAGTAGATGTTGACACAGTTTGTGTTGGAGTATGACAGTAAAATAAAAATTTAATGATACTCCTTCACACATTATGCTTAAAATTACTGAAGTACTAGGTAAGTATTAAATAAACTTGCAAAAGAAGTATTAACAGATAAGAATGACTACAACCAGCTAAATACAGCTATGAATAATTTTGCATTATTGTTACCTAGTTCTTTACCCATAAACAGCGATACCAATTTTGATGAAATGTTGCAAATTATGGCTAGATGACATCCTGGGACAGACCCTGATAAATGAAAAGCTATTTTCGAAAGCGTAACCGAGTAACCTACCTAAGGTAGTATGCCTACTCCTAAGACAAATACCATAAAAATCTATAAAAAAATTAACTACCTCACCCCTAATTACGAAGCTGGATAAATTTATAAAACATGTCTAGTAATTAACGTTGAAACACCTGATTGAATTAAAAATATCAAATCAAAATCTATCTAGATGTACCTACATGTCTATTTAAATAAGCAGCTACAATGGCAAAAATAGGCATGACAGACACGAACTTACAAATAAACTAATACTCCTTCTTTTTAGGCCAGAGAATCACTCTAATATTATAAATGTGAAAGTTGGTTTGTTTGGATGTTTGTCCGTTAATCACGCTAAAACTACTGAACAGATTTGGATGAACTTTGGTATAAGGACAGGGTATGAACATACTTGGCTGATAGGGTACTTTGTATCCCGATTAAATGCTCTCTGGAGAAAAATCTCTAAATATATAAATTCTCGGGTCACAATGTTTGTTCCCGTACTCCTCCAATACGGTTGACCAATTCTCTTGAAATTTTGTGAGCATATTAAGTGGGTCTGAGAATCGGCCAACATCTGTTTACTAATAAGTACGTACGAAGCCGCGGGCAACAGCTAGTGATTAATAAAGTAATACGAAGGGACCGATACGATACATCAAATTACTGGCGACTGATGAAAGTGAAAGAATATCGATTAAGTGATAGGTTTTACTCGCATTGAGGTAGGCTAGTCATTATAGTTCCCTATCGCCTATTATTCCCTCTCTATACAAACTTTTCCTGATTCTACAATATAAAACGATCCATGCTCACAAATCGGGTATCACTGTTCCTTGTGAAGACGTGGAGTAAACAACAAATAAGATGAGTCTTATTACTGTGGTAAGTTATAACTGAAAAAAAATTGCCTGTTAGGCTCCGCGTAAACTATCGCAGCCCTTAATTTCCTGATTGGGCCTTATTTACGACCTGCTGGCTGATAAAAATGCACTTAAGGTTGTGTTAAGGACACTTTCGGAGTACGAGTTCTAAAATCAGATGATTATTAGACGGGAATTCCCCTTAATCCTTACTGGAACCATCACACGTAGAGTCGTGACCTCAAATTATTATACGCAATTTTGCACACACTGAATATTAATTAATTTATTAAGTAAAACTTGCTGTACTTATCAGTGTTTTTCAACGCTTGTTTTTGTTAATACAAGCATTAAATACTTGTACATGTCTCTCTTCAATGTTCGTTCGACAAATACTATAGCAATTTGGAACAAACGATATTTGACTTCTGAATTTATACAATCAGTTTAATGAATATTTCAATTTGCAGGTGCTTTCGACTTGCCTGGTCATGACTGTGGCTTCGAGCACCGCACCAGACAAGAGAAGTGTGATCAGCATTGAGCCGGTTCCGTGGCCGAGTGTGTCTGCCTGGGTGCAAGGGGCGCAGGGCCATGGTAAGTATAACCTAAAGGTTATAGACCAGAAGAACTGCTGTTCCTCTTCTGGTTGATGCAAATTCGAAAGGCAACAAGGATTTTTTTGTGTCATCTATATTTTTTATTTTTTTTTGAGGTTGAGATGAATTCCGTTTTGAACATGCCAATTTGATAATTGCTAATTCTCAAGGGATGATACTAATATTTCACAAACAAATTCGTTTCTATACAGATAGATTTACGTTAAATATTGCTGTAAAGTCATGATATCATCCATGCAGTTAAATATAATCGAAGATAGATGTAAAATTCATCTTGTTGCTATCTGAAGTCAGAATATACACACCTACTGTGAGATGAATATCTAATCGTCTTATCTTCTGCTTAGATAAATCATTTATATCTATTTGTTGACTGACAGTTCACACAGTGTACTAGTGGAGATTAAGGAACAAAATAAATACCTAGTAGAATGATAAGAAACTATACCGTACGTAACATCAAAGAAGTAACGTAACATCGTTACAACAAAATAACATGAGAAAAATAACCATTTAAACGTAGTCTCATATACTAATTAACATGCCAAATTTAAAAGCGGTCCTTAAAAGACCGTTTCCAAAGGAGAGACAATTCAGGAACTACGTTATACGTTAAAATTAGGCATCGACATACCCTATTCTCAATTATTAAAGGTCGGTGCAAGGTTTCCAGTTATTACATTTTTCAGGGACTTGGTCATCAGACACCAGCTCGGACGTAGCGGGCGCTGTGGCAGCAGCTAAGGCAGCCGCCGCGGCAGTGATGGCGGCCCAGCACGAGGTGGCCGCTGCCAAGCACGCCGCCCTGGAGCAACAAAGCATGGCCAGCGCAAAGGAAGCCGCAGCCGCTCGTGCCGCGCATAAGAGGTTCATTCTCATGTAGCTAGTATAGCTTTTCCGCAAGGTTTCCAAATGAAATGTTGGTTGGTTGGTTAGGATGGTTAATTTAACAATTAAGTATGTGCAAAACCGTTAAAATACATCTGTTTCAAATTATTAAGCAAATTACGACGATAGTTGAATGCCATTCTAAATTAAAAACTTAACAGACTAAATTCGCAAAAAAGAATTCTACTACTACTGACTGTCCAAAATGTTGGTTTATGTATATTCTAGCGAGGAGGCAGCAAGGAACGCTCGCGCACATGCCTTGGAAGCCGCACAGGCTGCAGTACAGGCGCAGGCACAACTAGCAGGAGCTAAGGCTCGTGCTGCAGCTGCACAGAAAATAGCTGCGGCCAGGGAGGCGGCGGCTGCTAAAGCTATCCAACGCGCGGCGCACAACCAGGCCGCCAGGCTGCAGAACGCTGGTAAAGTTATATGATAAGGACCATACTGTTATAGTTCACAATTCTATGTAATTAATAATGTCGTATCCTGGTGGAGACCGTTTTAAGGCTTTTAGACCAAATTACTAATGCATCGCTGGAAGAAGTACACCCGATTAAAACATACTTACAATCTTCCCTAAACTATCTAAATATATCTAGTAGAACTAGACAGATATTTGTTTTTTTCCTTATCGACTACGTGACCCATTTCTTTCGTTATCTAAACTACTCTTA